>JANAVB010041219.1:40214972-40602472 GCA_029216955.1 Iris pallida | reverse complement strand
CTCCTCGGACCAAACAAACTCCTCGTCCTTCCTGGTAAGGCGGGTCATCGGCTGGGCAATCCTGGAAAAGTCCTGCACGAACCTCCGGTAATAACCTGCCAGACCCAGAAAACTCCGAACCTCTGCTACTGAGCTCGGCGTAAACCTGGACTCCACTGCAGAAATCTTCTTCAGATCCACTGAAATTCCCTCGCCAGAGACAACATGGCCTAGGAACTCCATACGATCCAAGAAGAACTCGCACTTGGACAGCTTTCCATACAGCTGCTCCCTCCTGAGAGTGTCCAATACAATTCTCAGGTGCTCCTCGTGCTCCTCTGGTGTCTTCGAATAGATGAGAATGTCATCAATGAAGACCACTACGAACTTGTCAAGGTACTGATGAAATACCTTGTTCATCAAGTTCATGAATACCGCCGGGGCGTTGGTCAACCCAAACGGCATGACGGTATACTCATACTGGCCATAGCGAGTCCGAAAGGCAGTCTTCAGAATGTCATCCCGCTTCACCTTCAGCTGATGGTACCCGGTACGTAAGTCAATCTTCGAGAACACTCTCGCCCCGCTCAACTGGTCGAGCAAGTCATCAATCCTTGGCAAAGGATACTTGTTCTTGATGGTAAGGTTGTTGAGCACCCTGTAATCAATGCATAGACGTACCGTACCATCCTTCTTGGGGACAAAAAGAATTGGCGCGCCCCAAGGTGAAGAACTAGATCGAATAAAGCCCTTGTCCTCCAGCTCGTCGACCTGTCTCTTCAGCTCCGCTAACTCACTGTTGTTGATTCTATAGACGTGCTGGGAGATAGGCTCAGCGCCCGGCACTAGGTCTATAGAAAACTCAACATCACGATCTGGCGGCATCCCGGGCAGCTCCTCGGGAAAGACATCCAAGAACTCAGCAATGAGTGGATGTGGCAACACCGTCCCCGCCAACAACGCTCCACAGAATCCATCTCCCTGCTCCGCTGCACCCCTGGTGAACTCATACTCCGGCTCTCCCGGCAGCCTAAACAGAATCCTGCCCCCTCTGCAGTCGATGCTAGCGTGGTGCATGCTCAACCAGTCCATACCGAGTACCACATCGTAACTCGGAAGTGGCATTACGAGCAAACACGCACTCAGCTCCCGGCCTCTCAAAGAAACTCTCCGCCCCTTGCAAACATTATTAACTAGGATGATGCCATTCCCAGTCATAATCTTGCAAGTCCTACCAAGATACTCAGCAATGATATTGTGCCTAAGAGCAAAAGAAACAGACACAAAACTGTGCGTAGCACCAGAATCAAATAAGGCCAAAACTGAAAAAGAATCGAGCAGAATAGAACCTGCGACAACATCCGCAATAGGCTCCATCTCCTCGGCTGCAAGAGCAAAGGCTCTACCCTGACCATCCCTCTGCTGGCGGTGCTGAACAAACTGCTGCTGCTGGGTCGGAAGTGGACCCCGCTGCTGAACTACCGGCACACTAGCTGGTACCCTCTGAACAGGTGCCCACTGAGCTGCTCCAGTGGCACAGGAGTTCTTGGGACACTCCCGCATCTTTTGTCCAGCGGCACCGCAAAAGAGACACAGCCCCAGCCTCCTCCTGCAGAACTCAAAGAGGTGACCGGGCTTCTTGCAAAAGTGGCACGGTAGATCGTCCTGCCCCGGACGCTGCTGAACCCTCTGGACAGGTGCCTTGTCCTGCACCTGCTGCTGATGATGCTGGAATGACTGATGCTGAAGCTGAGGGCGCTTAGCAGCCCTCGCGCTGCTACTGGCCCCCGAAAATAAATCACGATCCCTCTTCGGCTTCAAGCCCCACTCCCTCTCCACCTTCCGAGCCTCCGTATAAACCTCTGTATATGTCACATAGAAGGAAAGGATCAGGATCTTGATATCCCTTGTCAATCCCTACCGGAAGCGCTCTGCTCGGATCACCGGATCGCTCACCATGTACTCGGCGTATCGGCTCAGCCGGTCGAACTCCGTCGCATACTCCTCCACAATCATACCGCCCTGCTGCAGGTTCTGAAACTGTCACACTAGGCCGATCTTGTCTGTGGGGGAAAAGAACTTCTCTCTGAACAGGGCCCGAAACTCAGCCCAAGTGTGGCCCTCTCCTGCAAGAGCCGGCTCGTTTCGGAACCATGTCCGGGCAACATCTAACAACTGCAAGCCAACCGCCTCGACCTTCAGGTCGTCTGCCAGACGGGAGGCCCTCATCTGACGCTCGATATACTCGAGCCAATCATTAGCATAAAAATGCCCTCGGTCCCCTTGAAATTCCTCGGACCCAGCTTCTTGAAAGCCTGGATGTCCCCGATCTTCTGCTGCTGCTGTACCTCCCTCTGTGGAGCCCCACGCTCCACTGCCGCTAGAGCCAACCTGTGTGCATCCTCCATGCCCTGGCGCATGGCCTCTGTCTGCCTCAACTGAGCCTCGTGCTGGGCCCGCTGGGACTCCAGCACACGCGAGCATCTGCCCCATATCTGTGGGCATAGAAGGCAACGGAGGAATTGCTTCCACCATCACCGGAGGAGTCCCCTGCTGAGGAGGAAGAACGCCCCCGACAGCTCCCGTCGTAGCCCCCCGTACTGCGGGAAGAGCACCCGAAATGACCCCAGGGACAGTCATCGAGAGCGCTGGAGGAGTACCCCCGAGGGCCCCTAATGAAGTCCCATCCGCAGGGGAAGTGACCGGAGCCTGTCCGCCAGAGGTAGCATACCTCTCCGTCTCCCCGTGCTCCTCACCGGGAGAATGAGTCATAACCATCCTGAAGACAGATTGAAAAGAAGATATCAATATGGCACATGAAAGATTATATCAAAGAAGGACATCTAGAATGTATTAAATCAATATCAAAGACGTTAAGCAAGATAAGCAAGAAAAGATCCTACTGTGATTGAGTACTCTTAGCCTACTACCTCCTATGTGTAACACAGGCTCATAGTCAACACTCTAAGACGAGTGCCGCTACGACATCGCACTAATTGCGACTTCAGGACCTGCATGGGCCACCACTAAAAACGTGTCATGGCCCACACCCGCTATAAGGGCACGTGTACGTGACAACGCCCAGCCCTCACCGTAAAAACGGCGTGGAACGCTGTAGGTTTTCTGCTCTAACAACAGTTTATATATATATCAAAAACCTGTCGAGAATATGGTCAACTCCGAACGGAGGACAAGCAATGAATATATATGAGTGCTCAATCACAACTATAAGATGATAAAGTAAAGACTGAAAGATAAGGACAACAAGACGATAAAAATAACCTGTCAAGTCCAAACACAAATAATATACAAGTCCAAGTCTCTAATACAATCCAAAATGTAATACAGTCTCAAAAGTAACTGGAGACAAGGTCCAGTACAAAAGACCTACTCTAAGTAAGCAATAGGTAAAGTCTCGTCAGGCGGAACTAAGCCCTGCTGGACCAAGTCTAAGTCCACTACGTCATTCGGACCGTAGTAGGTACTGCAATTTCCCTCGTCAGTATCTGTAATATTTTGTCAACATATCCAGTCAGGATGGAACGAGTACATATATCTCATAACAGATCTCAAGATAGGATAAAAGCTATAAGACTGTAAATAGAGCATATACAATAAAATCATGGAGTGTACATATATGTATCATGGCATGGTAAGCTGTAGAGCTAGAGCTAGAACAAGAAAGTAGAACTGAATCATGGTATGTACACAATCAAGGTAAGCCATATATCCAATATGTGTGAGTAGCAGTTTCAACTTGTGATCGGCTTGGGTACCTGTCGAGAACTGGCCTGGCAAGTCATAAGTGCGGTATATGACTCACACTGTTCAAGAATGCAAGGGAATATGATCACAGGCATACGCTACTACTCCCCCTACCCCAACTGGTAGAATGGATCCAAATAGGACACGTCACTGTACGGGATTCTAATGAGAAGGTAGCGAACCTTCTCTAGAATCAGTTGTAGCTTCCCTTTTCGAAAATTATTGAATTATTTTTTATTATTATTTATTATTATTAAATGGCGATTTTTAGATTTTTGTAAATAATTATTTAGTAGTTTTTACGGTAGATGATTTTTAGCCATTATTAGGAATTGGAGTACAAGGTGACTAGGAATCATGGCACGGATAGTGCAGTGGCGTGCTTTGACTAGTATTTAGCCATGGTAGGAAAATGTCGAGCTATAGTAGTGTCCTAACTAGAAAAACCAGGCCAAGTTACGACTTAACCCGTACCGAAGATTTTATTTATTATTTAATTATATTATTGAGTTTCGGGAACCCGGTTGTACCGAACCTGTTCAGATTGGGCCAAGTTAAAACAAAGCCTATGTAGGCATGTAGTTGAACCAAATACGGCCATGTAGACATGTTTGGTAAATGTATTTATTTTCGTATATATATTTTTAGGAATTGGCAATTATTTTCTAAATAGTTTTATAGGTAAAATATGTGTATTAAATATTGATATGTTATATATACTAATATTGATATATTGAGATGGATGAATATGTAGATAAATATTGACATGTTATATATATAAAATATTGTGTATATTATTTTATTGTATTCATGGTAAATATATATAAGTATGTATGTATAAATATATGAATATATGTATTTATAAATATATAAATATATGAATATATATATACGGATATGTATATATATATATATATTTTATATTATATATGTATTGATATATATAAATGTATGTGTATATATATAAATATATATAATATATGTATATGTATATGTGTATAAGCGTCTAAATATATATTTAAACGTATATGTGTGGGTATATATATGTATATAAATTTACATAGGTATTTATGTGTGTGTATATATATACACGCACTATTGGATAAAACAACCACTCCCAGGCCCATCAGGCCCAGCCCCAGCCAACAGGGCCCATGAAGGCAGCTCAGCCCTCTCGGGCTACATCCAAACACAGCAAATCAATTCAGCTGAACCCTCACAAAGGCCCGACCCCGAAATCACATCTGCTAGTAGCAGAACAAAACCGCACACCTTATAAAACCGAGAGTTTCCTTGACGTAAACCCTAACGCCACCACCATGCGCCGACCCCAGGCGATTTCCCCACGCGCGCCACCTCCGTACGCCGCTGCGGGCCGCCGTCGGCCGGCCATGGACGCCGCGCACGCACGTGCACGGGAAGGAACAACAGCAGCTGTTGCAACAACGAAGACAACTTTGCGACGTGATTTCTCCCTCCTCGGTCGACGAAACGTCGAACCATTTGCTCAGGTATGACCACAACATAACCATCTTCGAATCCCAGTAGTTAGGTTTGGAAATAGTCGTGCGACCGACCAAAGAAATCGACACGAAGTCGATCAAAAACCTGTTCGAAAACAGGGAATATAACAGTCCATGAACCCATATTTGAGGATCATTTTCGATCAATCCAATCCCATATTAGAAATTCTATTTGAACACAATTTTAGATAACATGTAGGGCTTTACGACCCTTTTTGTGGATTTGGAAATCATCGACTACGCGTCGAGAAATCGAATCCCAAAGTATTCCCAAAAATCTGTTTTCAAAACTAAAAAATTGTTCCACACGACGTGCGTCCCGCCAAACCGGACGACGTGGTCGCGCACCGTAAGCATCGAAAGCTGCGTAACGGCTTCGTGGTCATGTGGGCTTTGACGGAATTCAAATAGGTCGCGTGTGTGCGACAACTTTGATGCGTATCCGTCGAAATTCACCTTATCGTGCACTTTACAAATTTCTCAATTACTTTGTGCACGTTCATCAGATCGAGACGAAACTTGCGCCAACAAAACCGTATCGTCTTTCTGGTCCTGTATGCCAAGTTTGGTCCGATTCTGAGACAGTTGATAAAATTGCCGTAATGCGGGCCCCACGGTCCGACTCAACGGGCGATTTTGTGCACCGCCCGCCGAAATCCAACTTTGGACATACAGTTGGGTTCGTATCGGGAAACCGAATCCGTAGACATGTAGTTTGACGACTTTAGAGACCTTTGACTCTGGCACGCTTTTCGGTGCAAAGCGGGTCCAACGGCGGATACCATTTTTGCTCGAAATTACCGTTTTGCCCTTGTGTCCAGAATTGGACTTAAGGACAGGCAATTCTAGCTAATTTGACTATTCTGAAAATGTTGGTAATGTTTGTTTCAGCTTTCGGAGACATTTGTGATGACTTGGACTGTACGGCTCACTAGTTGACTATATTTTGTGGGATCTGCGTGCAACCTCCAGGCAAGTATACCTTGCCTCCCTCTACAGTTTATTTACATGTATATTTCTATTATTATATAGTTTTACTAGTTGGTTATTTACATGTTATTCGTATATCGTGCTTGCTAGTATAGATATAGTCTATGTACATGGTTAGCCTTGTAGTTTGTATTGGATTGGTTCTCTCGTGTATCGTGATTGGGTCGTGTCGTGTCTTCACCTGTGTCTTGACTGAGTCGTGTCTGCAAGTATATGTGAGTGAACTGCTATTCCTTGTTTTTTCCTATAACCTGCGAGTCCACACACGGGGCGAGGGTTGCCTTTGCACTTGCGAGTCCACATACGGGGCGAGGGTGATTTGTCTTGAAACAACCTGCGAGTCCACAATCGGGGCGAGGGTTGTCCTTTGCACCTGCGAGTCCACACACGGGGCGAGGGTGACTTGTCTTGAAACTGACCTGCGAGTCCATAATCGGGGCGCGGGTTGGTTATCCATTGATCTACCAGCAGTTCATTTATGCATACTTGATCCCGTATCCGAGTTCATAGTTACCTGTCAGTAGCCACTTGTCAGTCTCAGGTCTGGTTCCTGTTTACACCCTGTCTATATTATTGCATAATTAAACTGTTAGATAGGCATATTTTATGTATCTTGCTAGTCCTCTGAGGACCTGATGATCTCTTCAGGTTTAGCGACTGCATGGAGTTAGTTAGCGGCTCATGATGGTAGTGGTTACACATGCAGAGATACAGGTATTTTGTTTGTGATATTCATTATTATCTTCTCGTGCTTTATATTCTATACCATGTTATATTCTGTTTATTTATAGACTCATATCATTCTTGGAGTCTAATCGAACAATATGCTAATGGGCTGCAGACTATGACCCATACTTGTTCATTCTTGTTTTATGTGATTCATGTGGATTGAGATATACTTTAGATTAGACATAATACCCATGACCTTGACAGCTTATACGTACTCGAGTCGGGCTGGAGTCCACTTGATACGTAGCTGGCTTGCTCACGAGCTCACGTCCGAAAATCGGATGCGGGTCGTGACAAGTTTTTGTGGTGGCCCATGCAGGTCAGAGCATATCGTATCAGTTACGTAACTGTACTGATACGAGCCTGCGACTATGACTAAACCTTAGAAATCTCAATCCACTCTGCCTTGAAAATTATCCTAAAAATTCTCTACGTCCTTGAAAACTCCACATTTGCTCTCGATTATACTTCCTTGCTTTCCGTACCATTGATTCTCGTCCCTTTTATTTTGAAGGACGAACGATCGTGCTGTCTAGGATCTATTAGAAATCCTTAAATTATAGTATATATTGCTTGACTATTGAATATTGGTTGTTTTATAGATATGAGGGATTATAGATGCCATACGCCCTAGATATATGTTGGTAGACTTGTTAGCAACTAGTCAGAAGACTTTAGTGACCGTATTTTGAGTAGTAGTATGACCAAAGGTGGGTAGAAGTCCTCCAGTATTCGGAGTTATAAAATGACTAGGGAGGATTATAGAATATTTTGGAGAAATTAAATTTGGGGAGATTAGGGTAATAGTTAGACTTTGAATTTTAAGGAATAGTTATGAATTGGAATTTCGAGGACGAAATTATTTTTAAGGTGGGTAGATTTGTAGCTTCCCTTCTCGGAAATTGTTGAATTATTTTTTATTATTATTTATTATTATTAAATGGCAATTTTTAGATTTTTGTAAATAATTATTTAGTAGTTTTTACGTTAGATGATTTTTAGCCATTATTAGGAATTGGAGTACAAGGTGACTAGGAATCATGACACGATAGTGCAGTGGCGTGCTTTGACTAGTATTTAGCCATGGTAGGAAAATGTCGAGCCATAGTAGTGTCCTAACTAGAAAAACCAGGCCAAGTTGCGACTTAACCCGTACCGAAAATTTTATTTATTATTTAATTATATTATTGAGTTTCGGGAACCCGGTTGTACCGAACCTGTCCAGATTGGGCCAAGTTAAAACCAAGCCCATGTAGGCATGTAGTGGGACCAAATACGACCTTGTAGACATGTTTGGTAAATGTATTTATTTTCGTATATATATTTTTAGGGATTGGCAATTATTTTCTAAATAGTTATTATAGGTAAAATATGTGTATTAAATATTGATATGTTATATATACTAATATTGATATATTGAGATGGATGAATATGTAGATAAATATTGACATGTTATATATATAAAATATTGTGTATATTATTTTATTGTATTCATGGTAAATATATATAAGTATGTATGTATAAATATATGAATATATATATATATACGGATATGTATATATGTATATAAAATATATTATATATGTATTGATATATATAAATGTATGTGTATATATATAAATATATATAATATATGTATATGTATATGTGTATAAGCGTCTAAATATATATATTTAAACGTATATGTGCGTGTATATATATGTATATAAATTTACATAGGTATTTATGTGTGTGTATATATATACACACACTATTGGATAAAACAACCACTCCCAGGCCCATCAGGCCCAGCCCCAGCCAACAGGGCCCATGAAGGCAGCCCAGCCCTCTCGGGCTACATCCAAACATAGCAAATCAATTCAGCTGAACCCTCACAAAGGCCCGACCCCGAAATCATATCTGCTAGTAGCTAGCAGAACAAAACCGCACACCTTATAAAATCGATAGTTTCCTTGACGTAAACCCTAACGCCACCACCATGCGCCGACCCCAGGCGATTTCCCCACGCGTGCCACCTCCGTACGCCGCTGCGGGCCGTCGCCGGCCGGCCATAGACGACGCGCGCGCACGTGCACGGGAAGGAACAACAGCAGCAGTTGCAACAACGAAGATAACTTCGCGACGTGATTTCTCCCTCCTCGGTCGACGAAACGTCGAACCATTTGCTCAGGTACGACCACAACATAACCATCTTCGAATCCCAGTAGTTAGGTTTGGAAATAGTCGTGCGACCGACCCAAGAAATCTGTCACGACCCGCACCCTAGAGTAAGGGTACAAGACGTGGGTACGTCCAGCCTACGTCGCAGTGTCGGCGGTAGAACGCTGTCCTAGGTCAACATACATCTAACAATACATCTCTAAACAGTTTATACTCCCCGAATGGGGGTGACATAATAGTAAATAAACTCAATCACAACTAAGGAAGAGATAGCACGATATGAAATAGAACTCAAGGAAAATAGATGATAAAGTAGTCTAAGATAATCCCAGCAAATATCCAGAGGTACATGGTCTCAGATACAGAATGAAAGAATATACAACTCAGAACAGAATAAAGTCTAGCTAAAATATGTCTCAAGACTACATAAAAAGATAAGCCTAACTAGACTAGTCTAGGCAATGGGGGTGATGTCCTCAGCTAGAGCTGGGTCCTCCTGAGGGTCCAGCTCGCAAGTGTCATCTAAGGATGCCCCGTAGAAAGTGTCCAGACAGGCCTCCTCCTCGTCCTCTGTAATATTTTCAACAAGTCCAGTCAGGACAGGAGCGAGCACAGTACATATCACGCAGTTCATATCATGTTAGGAAATATAAAGCATGCAATAGAGTAAGGTACATGAAACGCTGAAGAAGAATGTATATAAAAAAGACAATAGAGATTTTATAACTGGAAATATCTATATATGATAAGTAAGAACTGTAAGCAACATATGATTTAGAGCACAATATGGTTATGTAAACGGGTTAGGTTATACAATAAAATGGGACTCCTTTGTACGTGGGTGTACAATGGACATATACAATTTCTTATACAATAGGATTGATCACATAACCATTTCTACTCTCCCTCCCCATTCAATACACAAGGATCCAATTCAGTTACGTTACCTTATACAATAGCTTGTACAATGGCTCAATGTGATAATGAGAGTACAATATGCACAATGAGTGTACAATGATAAGGGTATTCAATAAATACAATATGTAAGTGAAACGCACATCATAATATGTATTTAGTGAATACAAGTAGATAACATCTCAAAAGAAGATCCATATAGTACCAATCCGTGATAATGATCGTGTCAGCATTAAGTACAGTAATCTCGAGCAAAAATATAAATCCAGACAAGTATGAAACGGTCAGAGAATGTACTCGCCTGATCTCCTGAGTGTCTGAAGAGAATATACTGTCCGAGGAGTGATGTCTGTCTCCTATAGAACAGTACAAGTCACAACAAGTCTAAAATGATAACAAGATGCAATTTAATGCATTCTAAATGAATCTAGGTCAATCTAGGCCAAAGTCAACTCTTGGTCAACTCTGGTCAACCCTAGAAGTCAAACCTAAGTCAAACTAGTCTACACTAGGCTAACAAGGCTATTCTAAGTCTAACAAGACTACACAAGTCAAATCTAAGCTCACTAGTTAAACAGACATAACCATAGGCCATAGGCTAAGAGACTAGGCCATGGGCCAAGGCAATATGTGAAACCCATTCTTGTGATTAAATTATTATTAGTATTATATTATTATTATTATTATTATTATTATTATTATTATTTTTGGGTGTTAAAATTATTTCAAAAATTAATTAATATGGATTTTTGATTTCAAACCCAGACCCGAGTCCGAACCCAGCCTGAGCCCGAACCCAGATCTTAACCCCCTTGTCTTTTTTAAATCTGAACTTTGGTTTAATAAAAAAAATAGTTATCCTTGTGCTGGTCACAAGGACCAGCACAACACCCCTTGTCACACGTTCAATAACCCCCTTCTTCTCCTCTCCACTCATTCACCCACTACTCCTCCTACTTCTCCACTCTCTCCCTATATTTAGTTCAACCCCCACCACCACCTACTCCACAACTTCTCTCTCACTCTCTCACAGAACAAACTCACCATCTCCCTCTTTTTCATCCCAAAGAGCAAAACCCTCACCCTCTCAAACTCACGCACGCCTAACCCGACGCCGTGCGGCCTCCCTCTCCCCGACGACCCGTCGGCCTCCTCCAGGCCCGACGCCCTGCGCTCCGGCCGCGCCCCGCTTTCCGACGCAACCCCGACTCTCCTTCGGCGCAGCCCACCGGCCGACCCTCGCCGGATCGCACAGCAGCGTCCCGGCGCGTGCCCTAGCCCGTGTAATGCCCTGAATCCGTTGCGGAGCACGGTGCGGGCTAGCGGCCGAATGGCCGAGTCGGATGAGAATTGGGGAAACTTTACCAGGATCGCGGGATAATAAATTGAGATCCTTTTCTCGTTATGGATTGGACTCTTTTGAAATGATGCCCAAGATGCAGTGGCGCGCGTCTTGGGGGAAGAGTTCTATATAAGAGTCGCTTGCCCCGAGACCGTTGCCCTGCTGGTTTTCGATGTTGCTTTTGCTGTTGGCTTTTGTGTGCGTTTTCGTGATTGTTTTCGATGAATGTTTTCATGGATTTACTTTCACCGTCTACGCATTTCATATCGAATAACTGAGAGAAAGAGAAGAAGTATGCTGACCAGACGTTGGTGCCAATGCAGGTGCTAACGCGGTGAACCTCGGGTGACGTTGCGTGGAAGACCTCTTTCTCTCGGCAATTCACCAACAAGTGAGTGGCTTTGATCCTTCGACGATCCTTGATCTTCGCGCATAACAATGGTAGACTTGTTATTGCGTTCGGTGCTTAATAAAAGATGCCTAGTAATAATGTGGAAAAGATAATGAAAGATAAATTATCACATGGCTAGGCTTATGTTGCAAATCGAATGACGCTCGTATGCTATATGAATTGTTTAACAGGTGATGCAAAGACCCAAGTATTGGGCGGTAAGTATATCGGACTTCGGTTCGAAAGAATGGGTTAAACATGAATAGTCCCTTGGTTGGATGAACGAATATACGAGCCTATGGCTCAAGGCAAGTTGGTAAGATGGAAAGATGGGAAAATGGCAAGATGAAATGAAAACTATGAATATGTGTGAAAGATGCTATTATCATGCATGTCGTGTCTCTTATTAGTTAAGTTGCATTGCATGCATGGTCATGGACAACTTGTATACAAGGTAGTTCCTCGAACGGTACTCCGAGGCCACGGAACCGATTCGGCCTAGGAGGAACGCCGTGCTGAAGTAGTAGCACAGTGCTGAAGTAGTAGCACGGTCTTTCGGGAACCTTCCGGATGGGCTAGCTACCCACCGATGAAGGGGAGCCGTCCGACCAAGATGTCCCAGATGGCGTGTAGTCAGTGACCTTCATATAGACAGGTGGCATAGCTAACATTGTCTTATGCAGGCAGAGTAAGTGGTATTCATAAATATGTACAGGGATGGCTATCGACCGTGGGTAAGATTCACCAAATTGGTGATCAATATGAACTGCTTATGTTAGATCAACATGAATTGCTTATGTTTCTAACATCACTGTATGCTCCTTATATTTCTCATCAAATATATGAATTGTTAATGGACCCTAAGGCAAGATAGAAAGAATACAAATCAATGGTGAACATTCATGTAATTTTACTACTGTTGATTTATGGTGAGATTGGTTACGGCCGCTCACCAGTACATATGTGGCAATGTACTGACCCTCGTCTCCACAGGTGCCGGGAACCTAGTGGATAATCATAGACGCTGAAGGCTTGCTGTCCGACTCTTTAGAAGCTTCGTACATCTTGAAGTTTCCACTTGAAGAAGAAGGCATTTTGCTGAAGGTGGTTATTGCTGCATTATTAATAAAAGGATATGATGTATGGAACAAGTTGTATCTCATTTTAATATTTCTGCAATGTTGTAGCCAAGTTTGGCCTTTCATCTCGGCTGTTTGAGAGCCTTATGTTTATGCAATGTAATTTCAAAGATATCAATAAAGAACTTATTTCAGATCATATCTGTGTTGCCAAAACTTCTCTATCATCCGCTGCGAATCTCTATTCAAAATGTCTCTTTTATAAAAGGAACACGAGCACGCCTTGTACAAGTGCAATTCCAGACTTGTACGGCATCACGCCTTAGCGAGGACGAACGATTCGGCGTGAATCTAAGCGGAGGCGAACGATTCCCGAATCGGGGCGTGACAGTTTGGTATCAGAGCACGGCTTTACATCCTTGGGAATTTCTTGGTTTTAAAGATTTCGAAAATGACACAAGCTTTATTGCTTCTCGAACAACTTTGGTTTTAAATGTCCCGAAATGAGATGTTCTATACAATAAGTCCATAAATATATTATGAGACTAACAAGCTCCTCTGTTTTGCAGAGATGACAAAGGCGGGTACGACAAACAATGCGAGTAGCTCAAGGGTGGTAGCCTCAACCGACCCTATGGAGAGGATGCTGGCTATGATGGAGAGCCAGCAGAGACAGAATGCGAAGCAATTCGAGGCCCAACAGAAGCAGCTAGATACCCTGCAACAGTTGGTCCGAACAGTGGTGAACAATGGGGCTCAAGGCACTCCAGTCTCCCGAGAGAGCGAACTAGTGGAGGCAGAGGAACCCCCGACAGCTAAGAAAACCACTGCTGTGGCCGACATTACAAAGTTTAAGAAAATCTGCAGCAAAGAATTCAAAGGGACAGAGGAAGCCACCATTGCTATGGATTGGCTAGTTGAAGTGGAAGACCACCTGGAAGCTTTGGGTATTGTTGGATCTAAGAGGGTCTCGTGTGTGAAACTACTGCTGGTTTCCAACGCACACTACTGGTGGCAAAGTCAGAAAAGAATTCTCGCGGGAGTGAATGGAACAACGAAAATTACTTGGCTGATGTTCCGCGAGGCATTTCTGGCTCAGTACTTCTCTTCGACTGAGCAGCGAGCTAAGGAATTAGAGTTCCAGAAGCTCGAACAGGGGAACATGACGGTGAAGGAGTATGAGGCAGAGTTTTCTAGACTGTCTCAGTATGCGATCACGAAGTTTACTGACGATGCATCTAAGGCTCGGCGGTTTGAGCAGGGCTTAAGGCCTGCTCTGAAGGCTCAAGTCGTGGTTCAGAAATATAAGACTTTTCAGGAGTCTTATGAGCACGCGAAGGAATTGGACCCACACTATCCTGCGACGGCGCCAATGCAAGCGTCGGTGCAGAATCTGCATAACAAGAGACCGAACAACGGGGGCAGATATGAGGCGCCTAAGCGTCAGAACCACGGTGGCTTTCAACGACCCAACCAGGGTGGACCATTCTGCAACAAGTGCCGCAACAGAGGGCACTTTGCTAACGAATGTCAGGTGCTAGAGGGTGGATGCTTCAAATGTGGTCGCATGGGCCACGGATTCAGAGACTGTCCAGGGAGGGGCCACCAGAACCCTCCAAGGCAGCAGCATCACCAACAGTACCAACAAAATCGTGGACAGGCACCACGACCTCCTCAGCCACAACAGAATCAGAGGCCCGGTGCCCAGGGCCGAGTCTTTGCATTGACTCAGGAGGAAGCATCATTTGCATCAGATACTGTCGTGACAGGTATATTGTTATTTAATGGCATTCCTGCACGTACTTTATTTGATTCTGGTGCTTCACATAGTTTTATATCTAAAGACTATGTTAAGGAACATGAAATAAAAATGACAATGTTGGATATGTACCTTAGTGTTAGTACTCCATCAGGAGTGGAGATGCCTACTAACATGATGTGTAGGGATGGTTACATATGTATCGGGAAGAGAAAGCTACCATTAGATGTAGTCGAGCTTGATATGAAAGATTTTGATATCATTCTGGGAATGGACTGGTTAAGTGCATGTTGTGCGACGATTGACTGTGCGAAGAAGCGAGTTATGTTTCGCCTACCTGGAGGAACAGAATTCTCTTACTCGGCCAGTTCATCGGCGAAGGCTTCGATGGTGATTTCAGCTACTACAGCCCGGCGATTGCTTCATTCTGGCTGCGAAGGGTACCTTGCTTCTGTTCGAGACACACGCAAGAATGGTGCAGACTCAGCTAACACTGAAGTCGTGGCAGAATTTCCTGATGTGTTTCCTGACGAGATACCCGGAATGCCTCCGGACCGAGAGATTGAATTCACTATCGATACATTTCCAGATACTCGTCCGATCTCAAGGGCACCATACAGGATGGCACCTGCTGAATTGAAGGAACTCAAAGTACAGCTACAGGAATTATTAGACAAGGGATACATCAGACCCAGTGTTTCACCATGGGGTGCTCCGGTGCTATTTGTGAAGAAGAAAGATGGAACAATGCGGCTGTGCATCGACTACCGTGAGCTAAACAAAGTTACAATTCGGAACCAGTACCCGTTGCCTCGAATAGACGACCTCTTCGATCAGTTACAAGGGGCGTCTGTATTTTCAAAGATTGATCTTCGCTCAGGCTACCATCAGTTAAAGATCAAACCAGATGACATTTCTAAGTCCGCATTCCGAACCAGATACGGACACTATGAATTCTTGGTCATGCCCTTCGGACTGACCAACGCCCCTGCCGCTTTCATGGATATGATGAACAGAGTCTTCCGGCCCTTTTTGGATAAATTTGCGGTCGTGTTCATCGACGACATCCTAATCTACTCGAAGAACAGAGAAGACCATGCAGAACATTTGAGGACAGTGTTACAGACTCTACGGGAAAATCAGCTCTATGCCAAGCTGAGCAAATGTGAGTTTTGGATGAGTAGCGTGTCGTTCCTAGGGCAGGTTATCTCGGCGGAAGGTGTGTCCGTTGACCCAAAGAAAATTGAAGCCGTAGTGGATTGGAAGCAACCCACGTCGGCGAGCGAGATCCGAAGTTTCCTCGGCTTGGCAGGCTACTACAGGAAGTTTGTCAAGGATTTTTCAAAAGTGGCAGCGCCTTTAACTCGGCTAACCCAGAAGGGAGTGGCATTCGATTGGACTGATGAGTGCGAGGCTTGCTTTCAAAATTTGAAGCAACGTCTCGTATCAGGTCCAATCCTTACACTTCCAGACGGCGTCGAGGGATTCCAGATATACAGCGATGCGTCCGGACTGGGTTTGGGATGTGTGTTGACTCAGAGAGGGAAAGTGATATCTTATGCCTCGAGACAGCTTAAGCCGCACGAGAAAAATTATCCAACGCATGATTTGGAATTGGCAGCGATAGTGTTTGCACTGAAATTGTGGAGGCACTACTTGTATGGAGTGGCTTGCGAGATCTTCACCGACCATAAAAGCCTGAAGTACATCTTTACTCAAAAAGATTTAAATTTGCGGCAAAGACGTTGGTTGGAGCTTATAAAAGATTATGACTTGACGATCGCGTACACCCCAGGAAAAGGCAATGTGGTGGCGGACGCGTTGAGTCGAAACTTTGTGGGATCACTCAGTGTTGACAAACGAATATTGGAGGAATTGGAAAGCATGGGAATTGAGCTCCAGATTCGTGGCCGAAATGCACAATTGGCTCAACTTCAACTTGAGCCGAGTTTGTTAGAAAGGATAAAGACGGCACAGAGGACAGATGAGTTCTTGATTAAGATTTGCAGAATAGTGGAAAAGGGTGAAGCCAGCGACTTCACCAGGCACGAGGATGGATCATTGCGACTCAAGGGGAGGCTATGTGTCCCGAAGGATGAAGAACTCCGGAAGGAAATCTTGACGGAGGCCCATTACGCCAAGTATTCCTTACATCCGGGAAGTACAAAAATGTATAAAGATTTGCGCACGACCTTCTGGTGGCACGGCATGAAACGAGATGTGGCCCTCTTTGTCTCGCGATGCTTAGCGTGTCAGCGAGTCAAGGTGGAACACCAGAGGCCCGGCGGGGAGATGCAGAACCTCGCGATCCCAGAATGGAAATGGGATCATATAACCATGGATTTTATAGTTGGCTTGCCAAAGACGCAGCGGGGGAATGATGCAATTTGGGTCATCGTTGATCGATTAACCAAATCTGCACATTTTCTCGCAATGAAAACAACATGGAGGGTCGACCGGTTGGCTCAGCTATACTTGGATGAAATTGTCCGACTGCATGGAGTGCCGGCATCAATAGTGTCGGATCGGGATGGGCAATTTGTATCGCGTTTCTGGGTCAGTTTGCACGCTGCCATGGGAACACAATTGAAATTTAGTTCTGCATACCATCCTCAAACCGATGGCCAGACCGAGAGGATGAATCAGATACTTGAAGACATGCTTCGGCTTTGTGCTATTGATCTGAAGACTAGTTGGGATACTCACTTGCCGCTAGCAGAATTTGCCTACAATAACAGTTACCAGTCAAGTATAGAAATGGCCCCGTATGAAGCACTGTACGGGCGAAGGTGTCGGTCTCCGATTTGTTGGGATGAAGTCGGTGAACGACAGGTACTTGGTCCGGAGATGGTGGAACAGGCCGTCGAGAAGGTCCGCATGATTCGGGAGAAGTTACGTGTGGCGCAAAGTCGGCAGAAGAGTTATGCGGATACTCATCGACGACCATTGGAATTTATGGTGGGCGATCACATATTTCTGAAGGTGTCACCGATGCGCGGAGTTATGCGATTCGGTGCGAAGGGGAAGCTAAGTCCGAGATTTGTTGGCCCGTTTGAAATTCTTAAGCGAGTCGGCCCTGTCGCCTATCTGATCGCGTTGCCACCGGCATTGGATGGAGTGCACGATATCTTCCATGTTTCCCAACTACGGAAGTATGTACACGATCCAAGCCATGTGGTAGACTTCGGTCCGCTAGGGCTAAGAGCTGACTTGTCTTATGTGGAGGAACCCGTACAGATCTTGGATAGGAAAGATAAAATCTTACGGAACCGAGTTGTTTCTTTGGTTCGAGTGCTGTGGCGAAATCATTCCGTCGAAGAGTCGACATGGGAACTTGAGGCAGAGATGAAGGAAAAGTTTCCTTCGTTGTTTGACCTAGGTGGGTTTGTGTTTAAGTTTCGAGGACGAAACTTTTTGTTAGTGTATTAATATGTAATGCCCTGAATCCGTTGCGGAGCACGGTGCGGGCTAGCGGCCGAATGGCCGAGTCGGATGAGAATTGGGGAAACTTTACCATGATCGCGGGATAATAAATTGAGATCCTTTCCTCGTTATGGATTGGACTCTTTTGAAATGATGCCCAAGATGCAGTGGCGCGCGTCTTGGGGGAAGAGTTCTATATAAGAGTCGCTTGCCCCGAGACCGTTGCCCTGCTGGTTTTCGATGTTGCTTTTGCTGTTGGCTTTTGTGTGCGTTTTCGTGATTGTTTTCGATGAATGTTTTCATGGATTTACTTTCACCGTCTACGCATTTTATATCGAATAACTGAGAGAAAGAGAAGAAGTATGCTGACCAGACGTTGGTGCCAATGCAGGTGCTAACGCGGTGAACCTCGGGTGACGTTGCGTGGAAGACCTCTTTCTCTCGGCAATTCACCAACAAGTGAGTGGCTTTGATCCTTCGACGATCCTTAATCTTCGCGCATAACAATGGTAGACTTGTTATTGCGTTCGGTGCTTAATAAAAGATGCCTAGTAATAATGTGGAAAAGATAATGAAAGATAAATTATCACATGGCTAGGCTTATGTTGCAAATCGAATGACGCTCGTATGCTATATGAATTGTTTAACAGGTGATGCAAAGACCCAAGTATTGGGCGGTAAGTATATCGGACTTCGGTTCGAAAGAATGGGTTAAACATGAATAGTCCCTTGGTTGGATGAACGAATATACGAGCCTATGGCTCAAGGCAAGTTGGTAAGATAGAAAGATGGGAAAATGGCAAGATGAAATGAAAACTATGAATATGTGTGAAAGATGCTATTATCATGCATGTCGTGTCTCTTATTAGTTAAGTTACATTGCATGCATGGTCATGGACAACTTGTATACAAGGTAGTTCCTCGAACGGTACTCCGAGGCCACGGAACCGATTCGGCCTAGGAGGAACGTCGTGCTGAAGTAGTAGCACAGTGCTGAAGTAGTAGCACGGTCTTTCGGGAACCTTCCGGATGGGCTAGCTACCCACCGATGAAGGGGAGCCGTCCGACCAAGATATCCCAGATGGCGTGTAGTCAGTGACCTTCATATAGACATGTGGCATAGCTAACATTGTCTTATGCAGGCAGAGTAAGTGGTATTCATAAATATGTACAGGGATGGCTATCGACCGTGGGTAAGATTCACCAAATTGGTGATCAATATGAACTGCTTATGTTAGATCAACATGAATTGCTTATGTTTCTAACATCACTGTATGCTCCTTATATTTCTCATCAAATATATGAATTGTTAATGGACCCTAAGGCAAGATAGAAAGAATACAAATCAATGGTGAACATTCATGTAATTTTACTACTGTTGATTTATGGTGAGATTGGTTACGGCCGCTCACCAGTACATATGTGGCAATGTACTGACCCTCGTCTCCACAGGTGCCGGGAACCTAGTGGATAATCATAGACGCTGAAGGCTTGCTGTCCGACTCTTTAGAAGCTTCGTACATCTTGAAGTTTCCACTTGAAGAAGAAGGCATTTTGCTGAAGGTGGTTATTGCTGCATTATTAATAAAGGGATATGATGTATGGAACAAGTTGTATCTCATTTTAATATTTCTGCAATGTTGTAGCCAAGTTTGGCCTTTCATCTCGGCTGTTTGAGAGCCTTATGTTTATGCAATGTAATTTCAAAGATATCAATAAAGAACTTATTTCAGATCATATCTGTGTTGCCAAAACTTCTCTATCATCCGCTGCGAATCTCTATTCAAAATGTCTCTTTTATAAAAGGAACACGAGCACGCCTTGTACAAGTGCAATTCCAGACTTGTACGGCATCACGCCTTAGCGAGGACGAACGATTCGGCGTGAATCTAAGCGGAGGCGAACGATTCCCGAATCGGGGCGTGACAGCCCGCGCGCCCCTTTGGTCTGTCCAGCTCCCCTGGCCGTGACCCCCGCGTCCTGATCCGCTGTTCCGTGGCAGCGTTGTCGCTGTCCGCTGCTGTCCCAGCACCCCGACGCTTCTCGGACTCCGAACCAGCGATGTTCCGAGTTGCCTTGCTGTCCGGATCTTATTTTCTTTCTATTATTTTCATCTGAGAGCTCTAGCCGAGCAACCTGAGGTATAACCCCTGTCCCGCCCTGTTTCTATTCAGTCTTTGATGAGAAATGGTCCCCGATTCCCCTTGAGAATTCGGTTTTAGCGACGTCGTATTTTTTGGGAACCTTCAGAAAGGTTCTGTTGATTATTTTGGGATTTTCGGAATATTTCGGGAATTGGTTTTTGGTATTTTTGGGCTTTCCGAATTTTTTCGGTAGCGTTCTGTGACGTTTTTGGTTTGGAATCGGATTTTCGAAATTATTCGGGTCGTTCCAAATTTATCTGTGGTTTGGTTGTGGATTATTATATATATATACATATTTGGGTTTCCCTGGTTTGGGATTTGCAGGAAAATCATCGACCTATTTCCCAGTTTTTGGGTTGACCAAATAGAGAAAATGCTGCCGGATTTTTCCGTAAATTCTAGAATATTTTAAAAATAAATTTAAAATGGATTTCGGATTTTTATTTAATATTTGGATTTGGGCGACGACCGTATCGGTCAATGGGCCCCGGCTAAGTGCAAACGAAATCGGTTTCGCCCGGACGTTGAGGCATTAGCCTAGTTGAGGATTGGACCATATCTGAGACTCTATATTTTTATCTTTATTTTTACTATTTAATTTTGTTCATATTTTATTCATAATTAAAGTTTAGGACTAACGACAGTTTTGTCTTATTTCAATTTATGTAAATAAATTGTAATGGGCATAAGCCCAGCTGTCTGTGGTCTGTAATTGTATTTGGTAGCGTAGATTTTAGTTATTTCTGTTTTTGCGAGTTTTTGTATTAAACGAATAAATTGAATAAAAAGTATTTTCGTATAAAAATTAATAAGATTTTCTCACCTAAAATCTACAAGTTTTAATATTAATTAAAGATCATGTATTTCTCACTAAATAAGAAATTAGTTTTATATTCATAAATTATGAAAGTACAAAGTTTTAATCAAATTAATCTGGTATCGACGAGTTTTCCAAAAAACTAAGTTTAAAACGATCTTTTCCCTCATATTAAATTCAACGCACCAATAATCGTGTTTTTGTGTTTTGTTAAATAAAGAATTAAAATTGGATTAGGACACAAATATAGATTTTAACTAGCGTAGCTAGATTGGTAAAACCTGGAATCTGAGTCAATTTCTCGAATGTAGGAATTCGAGGACGATTCTGAATTCCCGTCTCGAAGTCTTCGTCCTCTCCAGTCAAATCCATTTGAGGCAAGTATAGTTTGTGTTAGTTTACAGTTATTTAATTAATCGCTTTATTGCAAGTTTAAACCACGATGCAACACGAGCACTGACTGTAACTACTGTAACTTTTGGGAACTGGGGGAATAGTGTAATGAGTATGAACATACTGTAACTTTACTGTAACAAATCCCATATCCTTTACTGTAACAAACCCAAGCCGGTCATATTTCATTGCCTGTTCAAATCACACTGTTTTACTGCTGAAAACTGTTCATATTTAAACTGTTTATGTCACGACCCGCACCCGGATATACGGGTACGAATACGTAGGCCACGCCCAGCCTACGCCGCGGTATCGGCGGTAGAACGCTGTCAAGTGCACAAAACCTAACAAATTATATGTCCACGAATCCAGAATGACGATGCGAACCCAACGGTATATCCAGAATTGGATTCCGTTGACCCGATCTCAAATTGGTCCGTTGACCGGAACATTGAAATCCGATTTACACGGAAAAGCGTGTCGGAGCCAATATCTTCAAAACTCAGCAAATTACATGTCAACGAGTCCAGAATGACGATACGAACTTAACGGTATATCCGAAATTGGATTCAGATGAGCCGATCTCAAATTGACCCGTTGACTTAGAAAGTGGGACCCGCTTTGCATCGAAATGCGTGCCAGGGCCCACGTTCTCCAAATCAAGCAAACCTTATATGAAAACAGGCCAGAACGACGTCACGAGTCTACTGGTGGTGTCAGAAATTGAATCCGGAGTCCCGGGTTCAAAAATAGAATTTTACAAGTGCAATACTAAGAATTCGAACGGCCAACTTTGGCGTCGAATTCGACCGACCTAACAAGCTCAAACTGAAATGAAATCTAAAGGGGGCAGGAAGAGGGTTATACCAGCTGTGCACCGGAACTGACGGCACACAAAACGAAGCCGTGACGGCGAAGATACGAACCCGCGAAGTTGGCGTCGCGAAACTGTCCAAAAATAGTACAAATCAAAACGTCAACTTGGTGGCCGGTTTTGATCTATCAAACGACGAAATTAACGGGCGAAATTTGAGGGGAGTGAAGGTGGATAAACCGAGATTGAGAGGAGCAAAGAAATCGCCGATCCAACGGTCGGATTGTCCAGAAAATCGGCACGAAGTTGCTATCCCGAAACGCGAATTCTGAAATTCGTCCGCGCGCGCGTCGACGGGATTCCGTGCAAAACGCACGAATCGCCTATTTAACGCGTCGGGGAGGACGACGACGCACCCAGGGGGGTTGCCCGGAGGTGCGTCCGGCTTACGCGCGGTCGTGGGGGGCTCGCCGGCGCCGGCGACGGCCGGAGCGCCGCGCGGTGGCCGCTGCTGTGCGCGCGCGCTGTCGCAGCCTTGCTACGAGCTGCTGCTGCAGCTTCCGTGGCGCGCCGGCCATGTGGTGGCGCACGGCGGCCAGGCGGCACGGTGGGCTGCGGTGGTGGCGTACAGCCAGCTAGGTGCGGCGAGGGCGGCGGGGGTCGCGCGGAGGATTGTAATGGTGGTGGGGGATGACTAATGATGGTGATGAAGAAGATGAGGATGGGCTGAAGAGGGTGTTCGGGAGGAGGAGGAAGGAGGAGCTCGGGGTGGTAGCTGTGTCGGCCAGGGAGGATGAGGAGGAGGCCAGGGAGAAGAGAAAGAAGAATGGTGGAGGTGGTGGAGTGATGTTGGTGATGATGTAAATGATTGGGGTGGTGTTGTTACATTATGTGTGTGTAAAAGGAGGAGAGAGAGAGAGAGACTTTTAAATATTAGAAAGAGAGAGGGGGGGGTGCTGTACCAGTACGGGGGAGAGAGAGGGATGATGTGAGGGGTGAGAGTAAGAGAGAGAAATTAGATATTTAGAGAGGAAGAGAATAGATATTTATATATATATGTATATACACATGAGATATTTAGGATATTTAATAAGTAGAGAGAGAAAGAAATATTTTCAAAATAGAAAAATCTTGTGGGGTAATTGAGCAGTCATAAGAGGGCAACATGGGGCTTGGGTTCGGTAGAACCAGGTCGGGCCAAAATCGGACAGGAGGCAATATTCGAATTAAAATGGACGTTTATAATCATGGGCAAATAAATAACATGCGGAGACTCAAATAAATGGGACACAAGTGTCAGGCGGGTAGTAGGCTTCGTGTGGGCCATGTCCCTATTTGGGGTCGACTAGGTTGGGTCGATGTCGGGTCCCGAAATTAAATTGGAATTTAAATCAGGTTTTACGGTAGATAATTAATTGGCCTAATTTGAACCGAAAGTTGTGCGAAAGAAATAGAGCACAAAATGGAGTGTATGAGTGGGACACGAAGGTCATGGGTGAAGTGCGTCTCGAGTAGATCAGACATGACAAGTTGGTTCTGAGAAAACGACTGGTCTGGTGCTCCTAAATTAAAAGTCACGACAACGTGCATATGATGACCGAGGAAAAGAGTGGGAATTCAATTAATAATTAAAATGGTCTAATATTGATCCGAACTTGCGCGAAGCAAAAAGAGCACAAGAGAACGAGTTCAAGTGGGACAGGATATATAAAAATGAAGATAATCTCGTCTACTACAAACTCCAAGAAGGAAGTTTCCAGAGACTGGCATCCCTGATGCTCTAGAATTCCAAGTCACGGTAAAGAGCATTAAATTAAATAATGATCAAATAATAATATTTATTCAAAATAATTGATTTATAAAAAAAAAAATAAGCCATAATTTCAGGGGCTTACAGTTTAGAGCTGCATGATTCTATTATTTAATTTAACTGTTAAATTAGCATAAATTGTACTTTTCTTCCTCCTGACTGGAGATACATTTTTAGGGGACAATGAGGATGCTGAGCTATTAATCAGCAGCTACTACGACCCTGTCCTGTACCCAGTAGTGCTGCCAGAGTCCCCATTGGAGGACGTTGGGACCGAGGCCGATGATCCGGCTGATAGATAGTTTTCCTTTCTACATTGTTGTTATTTTCATTTCTGTTATTTCAGAACAATTTCCCATTTGTATTTAAATTTCAAGTTTAATAAAGTTTCATTTTCCAATGTTGAGTTGTGACAAATATAGTTGTTGTTGTATGGTTACCTGCTACTGGAACAGCTTACTGCCGCCGTCTCAACAACGGTGCAGGCTGGACATGATCCGGTTCGACCCAATTAGTTGGGATCGGGTCGTGACACAATACCATGCCTAAGACCAACCATAAATCATATGACCACAAAACAATATTATCTATAACAAAACAATACACATATTGACCTAGTTATATAAGCTAATAGGAAATCACATATTGATATGGCTATTCAATATAATATAGCCCACACAACTAATATAGAATACACATATTAGTATATAGGCTAACCTACCATATACGTACACATGTCAATTCATATATATATATATATATATATATATATATATATATATATACATGTGTATAGAGAGAGGGACACATGAATATGTGTCCAAGTATATGTGTGTGTCATGAGGATGAGGGTGTGAGAGAGTGAACTCAAGTGAGTGATACATGTATACTAATGTGTGTGTGTGTGAGTGAAGTGAGGCATAGCAATAGTGTGGGTTATACATGGCATGAGGGTGTGTGAGAGAGAGTTTATGTGGGAGGAACATGTGTGAGATGAGTGAAGCATGAGAGTGTATGTGTGTTAGACATAGGCATGCGTGTTAGGGTGTGAGTGTGTGAGGGTCAATGGAAAACAGTTTCAGTTTTCTTCTAGGTAATGTGTGTGTATGGACATGTCATATTAATGTGAATTAAAGTGTAGGAATATAGGAAAACATGGAACAACTACAGCTTAGTTAACAGTTTTTAAGTAAAAGGAGATCAAGACAGTTGTGAATGGAAAGAAATACTGGAATCAATGACTGTAAGCTATTGAAGGAAGCCTGTGTTCTCAGGAATTTGATTTCCAGGGTATGCTAATGAACCCATGTGGGTGTTAAACATTTGTGTGTATGTTAACAGTGTTTATATGTGTGCAGGAATCACATGTGAGAGTGCCTTAGGAATTTGCTAATAACAGGGTTCAGGATTTAAGACACCAGCCCATCTACAGTTCATACAATGTAAATCCAACATACACATTGAACTCTCAGTTCAAAGGTTCTACCTAAATCAATCTCAGGTCAGAATTTAAAGAATCCAATTCAGGTTTAAAACCAGAAAATAAAAATGGGAAAACCAATCAGGGTTCAGGATTTAATTCCTGATACTGCATTGTATCAGTCGAATACATTGGTTTCGAAACCACTCCATGTTAATATGAACCCTAGCATAGTAGGTTAGACCCATTCACATGCAGGTGAACCAGCATCCCAAAATAAATACAATTCTGAATCAAAATCAAGACCAAATCCCAGTGTATCAGAGCTTTTAAAGTATCAGACATTCGAAAACCCCATAAATCAGTCCCAAATCAATCCAATTTTGACATACAGCTAGGAATCATATAGGTGCACATATTAGAGTTTAAAATCATGCAATTAATCAGTCTAAAATAGTTTAAAATCAATGCTAAAAACTATATTTTAAAACCTGGAAAATCAGTGAATAATAGGCTGATACATAGTTTCAGAAAATAGGGAATTCGAGAATTCGACATTAAAATCAAATTAAAATGCTAAACTAAAGGTTGGTAAACCTTAACACACTTGTGCACGTGTCATACAAGTCACCTCGTGTCCACCATGGTCGGATACGACGTGTCCACACACGAGAACCCAACCGACAGTACACTGGACTGAACCAGTCCTGTACAGTCGAGCCAAGCAACTCGAGAGAACTCTCTCGATACTAAACAAAATCCAACCAAACCTTGGGGATGTCTTGACAGACATTGCCCCTAGGTCACCACAAATTATCGTGTCAAAAGACCCCGTGTCGTGGCTACAGTGAGGTTCGAGTAGCAGGAGAAGGTTGTGAGCTGTGCACAGGCCGTGTCCTCAACCAAAATGTGACACAAAAGGACACGAAAATCATCTCAGAGACTAAGAAATCATTGAGCAATATCAAAACCAAGATTTCTATTCAAATAGAATTCGAAAATAACAAAAACGAATTCATTCAAGCATTTCATCAACACTTGCAGTCACGACTGGTACGTGTCCGATACGGACACGTATCCAACACAATATGACACCAAACTTGGTCAGGACGAAGTGGACACCTAGGGTTACATGAATATGCAATAAAATTTAGGGTTTCAGTAGGGTTTTAGGGTTAAACCTGAGTGAGTTTTCAGCCTCCCGAAAAATCCCAAAGCTGAGAGGTTCTCTAGTAATGTAGGCTCCCAAATTGCTCCAAGGTTGGGTTTGCTCCACAAGAACAGCAAGTAGGGATTGGTTAGGTGCTATTGCAAAAGATTAGGGCTAAAAAGGATCAAAAATGAATGAACTATGGATTGGGGAAGGAGTCTATACCTCTCTTTCTTCAAGACTTGCAAGAATGATAAAAAAGAGAGGCAAGAGTTCAACATGAGAGCTTATATAGGGGGAAAAACTACTACATGGCTGGCCATCCTAGGGTTTAGTGCCCAATCTATGGCTCTCAATCTCCCACTAAGGATCTATGGTCCATATTGATTCTAGGTTTTAGCTATACTAACTCAAGACTATGATTAATCCTAGTCATGACTAATCAAGTCATAAGTCATGGCTAACCAACCTTAGTCAATGCTAACATAACTATCAACTTAACCAAGGCTAATCTAGGTTAGTCCAATCTATTAGGTTAGGTCCTTCTAGGTTAGGCTAATCACATCACATACCAAGCAATTATTCACATACATTCAATAAGTTCTAATAAATCCTATTAAAATCAAATAAATCCCAAAATGACCAAAGTACCCTCTAGGCTAAAATGTACTAAATGGAAACTCTACTCACATGGTTAGGCTCCCAAGGTCATGGTTAGTTTCCTGGTTAAGTAGTCTCTAGGGCTACACTAGCTAAACACCAAAATCAGAAGTCATGATTTAAAAAAAATAGTTTAAATGATTAAAAATCGCTAAAAATTACATCATGATTTAATTATCATTATTAAAAGACTAAAATTATAAAATTTTAAAATTACCCTCTATTGGAAAAACTGGGTGTTATAAAATCGATACGAAGTCGATCAAAAACCTTTCGAAAACAGGGAATATAGCAGTCCATGAACCCATATTTGAGGATCGTTTTCGATCAATCCAATCCCATATTAGAAATTCTATTTGAACACACTTTTAGATAACATGTAGGGCTTCACGACCCTTTTTGTGGATTTGGAAATCATCGACTACGCGTCGAGAAATCGAATTCCAAAGTTTTCCCAAAAATCTGTTTTCAAAACTAGAAAATTGTTCCACACTAAGTGCGTCCCGCCAAACCGGACGACGTGGTCGCGCACCATAAGCATTGAAAGCTGCGTAACGGCTTCATGGTCGTGTGGGCTTTGACGGAATTCAAATTGGTCGCGTGTGCGCGACGAATTTGATGCGTATCCGTCAAAATTCACCGTATCGTGCACTTTGCAAATTTCTCAATTACTTTGTGCACATTCATCAGATCGAGATAAAACTTGTGCCAACAGAGCCGTATCGTCTTTCTGGTCCTGTATGCCAAATTTGGTCCGATTCTGAGACAGTTGATAAAATTGCCGTATCGCGGGCCCCACGGTCCGACTCAACGGACGATTTTGTGCACCGCCCGCCGGAATCCAACTCTGGACATACGGTTGGGTTCGTATCAAAAAACCAAATTCGTAGACATATAGTTTGACGACTTTAGAGACCTTTGACTCTGGCACGCTTTTCGGTGCAAAGTGGGTCCAACGGCGGATACCGTTTTTATCCGAAATTACCGTTTTGCCCCTGTGTCCAGAATTGGATTTAAGGACAGGTAATCCTAGCTAATTTGACTATTTTGAGAATGTTGGTAATGTTTGTTTCAGCTTTCGGAGACAGTTGTGATGACTTGGACTGTACGGCTCACTAGTTGACTATATTTTGTGGGATCTGCGTGCAACCTCCAGGCAAGTATACCTTGCCTCCCTCTACAGTTTATTTATATGCATATTTCTATTATTATATAGTTTTACTAGTTGGTTATTTACATGTGATTCGTATATCGTGCTTGCTAGTATAGATATAGTCTATGTACATGGTTAGCCTTGTAGTTTGTATTGGATTGGTTCTCTCGTGTATCGTGATTGGGTCGTGTCGTGTCTTCACCTGTGTCTTGACTGAGTCGTGTCTGCAAGTATATGTGAGTGAACTACTATTCCTTGTTTTTTCTTACAACCTGTGAGTCCACACACGGGGCGAGAGTTGCCTTTGCACCTGCGAGTCCACATACGGGGCGAGGGTGATTTGTCTTGAAACAACCTGCGAGTCCATAATCGGGGCGAGGGTTGTCCTTTGTACCTGCGAGTCCACACACGGGGCGATGGTGACTTGTCTTGAAATTGACCTGCGAGTCCGCAATCGGGGCGAGGGTTGGTTATCCATTGATCTACCAGCAGTTCATTTATGCATACTTGATCCCGTATCCGAGTTCATAGTTACCTGTCAGTAGCCACTTGTCAGTCTCAGGTCTGGTTCCTGTTTACACCCTGTCTATATTATTGTATGATTAAACTGTTAGATAGGCATGTTTTATGTATCTTGCTAGTCCTCTGAGGACCTGATAATCTCTTCAGGTTTAGCGACTGCATGGAGTTAGTTAGCGGCTCATGATGGTAGTGGTTACACATGCAGAGATACAGGTATTTTGTTTGTGATATTCTTTATTATCTTCTCGTGCTTTATATTCCATACCATGTTATATTCTGTTTATTTATAGACTCATATCATTCTTGGAGTCTAATCGAACAATATGCTAATGGGCTGCAGACTATGACCCATACTTGTTCATTCTTGTTTTATGTGATTCATATGGATTGAGATATACTTTAGATTAGACATGATACCCATGACCTTGACAGCTTATACGTACTCGAGTCGGACTGGAGTCCGCTCGATACGTAGCTAGCTTGCTCACGAGCTCGCATCCAAAAACCGGGTGTGGGTCGTGACATCAGTGACCATATATTGAGCAAGAGCTAAAAGGGAGCTTGCACAATACATCCCAACCTAAGAAGGAGAAACATCTCTCGTCGGGATCCAGGAATACCAATTCGTGAGAACCATGTGTCAGGAATAAGCATATCTATACTAAGTACATGAATCATAACAGTTATCATAAATTAGAAAAAAGTTATCAGAGAATGTACTCGCCTGTAATATGATAAAATATGTCAACCGGATCCACTACAGTGTCTCAAGGACCTATAGAGAAGAAGACGTATCAATACTATGTTTAGGAAGTAAAGTTAAATCAAATTAAATCCTATTAAGTCATTCTAGGTCAAGACAAGCCTAGTTAGGTCAATCTCGGTTATGGGAGAACATTGGAAGTCAATCCAAATCAAACTAGGTCGAAAGTTGACTTACAGTTGACTTTTGGTCAACGGGTCAACTCTGGTCAACTCTAGGTCAATCCTAGGTCACTGGTGACTAACAGTTGACTTTTGGTCAACTGTCCAAGTTTAATGGAATTTGGGACTAAATTGGGTAAAGTGTTGACCCATAGTTGACTTTTGGTCTAAAAAGTCAACCGTGGTCAACCGAGGTCAAGACTAGGTCTAGGCGACTATTTCTAATCATTACCAACCCTTACAACCCATATCCAAGTCTATCTTGGACTTCGAAACCCGAATCTTGGCCGTAGGCTAATATCCTAATTTACCCTTTATAAAGGTAAATTTCTAGCCTAGGTGAATACCAAGTTATTCTACCTACGCTTGGTATTTCGACCCGTGCTCCCTAGGGTAGTATGATACTAGCCTATACGTTCATTACCTACCAAAATACCTAGGTAGAGTGGACGTCTAGTCCATCTTACGGCCCATTGCCGATATCTTGAATATCTCAAGATACACAATGATACGGCGCGATACCGGCGTCCTAAAACCCCGATTTCAACTCGGGAGTCTACCCGCAAAATCTAATTCACGTATTCTAGGTCTCCCCCAAGTTTCATCTCATTCCGACACTCGGAGCTCCGTTTCACCCTCTAACTCAAACTCCTCTAAATCCTATTCTAATTCTTTTCTTCCTAATTCTTCCTATTCTTCTAATCCTTCTTCTTCTAACTTCTTCTTCCTATTCTTCTAACTCTAATTCTTCTTCCTAACTTCTTCCTTACTTCTTCTAATTCTCTTCTTCTCTTCCTTACTAATTAACTATCTATCCATATATAATATATATATATATATAAAATATATATATAATATATATATATATATATATATATATATATATATATTTTATACAAGGGGGTTTTAAGGGGTTAATAGGGGGGCTAATAAGGGGGGGGGGCTGCTTGCTACTACTGCCAGCTGCTGCTACTGCTTGCACTGCTGCTGCTGCTTCCTGCTATTGCTGCTGCTGCTTCCTGCAGTAGCAGCTGCTACTGCTGTGCATCTCATTCTTCTCCCTCTTCTACTCCAAATTCTTCTACTCATCATTCTCTCTCTCTCTCTCTCTCTCTATATATATATATATATATATATATATATATATATATATATATATATATATAATCCTCTATCTATCCATCTATATATGTATATATATAGACACACAAACACACTCACATATATACATATAAATTCACACACACACATATGTAAATACATATATATACACACACATATATCTATATATACACACACACACACACACACACACACACACACACACACACACACACATATATATATACATATATACTTAAGCACATAAACACCCTCTCACACACACTCCCACAAGCACACACACACACTCCCACACAAATACCACCACCACCACCATTCTCTCATACTCTACACACAAATACATATATATAATACATACACACACACACACACACACACACATATATATATATATATATATATATATATATATATATATATATATATATATATATATTTATACATATATATATATACCACTCTTAATTAAGAAAACCCCAATAATCTCTAACCTAAATTTCTAGGGAATCCTACAAATTCTAGGGGCAAAATGTAGAGAATCATCTTCCCTACATTTATTGTGAAAGAATTAATGCTAAAGGGAATTAAATGGGAATTTATGAATATACCTAGGTTAGGTTTCCTTGGAGAAAGAAAAGCTTCGAAAGAAAGAAAGAATTGGAGAGAGAGATGTTTACTTGGTTGTGAAGAAAAGAGGAGGGGGTGCTCCCTATCATGGCCGGCCATGGGGGGGGGGGGGGGGGGGGGGGGCTATTGGGTTTGGGTGGAGATCCAATAAGCCCCCAAACCCAATAGACTTAGGTTGGGTTTGGTTCGGGTTTGGTTTGTTTCGGTTCAATCCCTAATCGACTAATTAAGTCTCTTAATAACTAATTAAGCCATGGAAGTAGAGTTTATGGTTTCTAGCCTAATTAGGATGGTATGTGGGCCAAGCCCAGCTAGTATGTGGGTCCCACTAGGGTCCAGACTATCCGAGTCTCCAACTTAAGTCCGAATTGGGTAAAATTCAAACTAAATCAAATAAATCCCAAAAAATCATATAAAATCAAATAAAATTCCTAAAAATTATAAAACTTGAAAAATGACGAAAATACCCCTAATTCGAAAACTGGAGGTGACATCGAACGCTTTGTCTTTAGATTTGAGCAAGTAAACGAATGCGTATTTAGAGAAGTCATCGATGAAGGTTATGAAATACTTCATCCTGGCTTTTGTAGAGAATTGTTTGAACTCACAGATATCGGGGTGAACCAACTCCAGAAGATCTGTACTTTGATTTACCCGATGGAAGGGTTTTCTGGTGATCTTTGTCTGAGCACATACTTCACATTTCTCTACCTTACCCCCACATTTGGAGATAAGTCCTAGACTAGATATTTTATTTATTCTTTTACAATGAACATGTCCTAGCCTATTATGCCACAACCCAAAAGAACAATCAGAAAGAGCGATTGTATTGATATTATCAGACTAGTTTACAAGCTGAATTTTAAACATCCCTTCGGTTTGATAAGCCTTTCCGAAGTATGTTCCCTTATTGGACATCTCCATCTGACCAGCTTGAATGTCCATCCTCAAGCCCGCGTTGCTAAGCAGACTCCCAGAGATCATATTTTTGGCAATCATCGGAACATGCTTTACTCTTTGGAGCGTCAGAGTGTTCCCGGAAGTGAGTTTCAGTTCCACAGGCCCGTTCCCCAGAACTTCAGCTTGGGCCTGGTTCACCATGACAACCTTCTCAGAAGTTGGCTAGTACGTGATGAACCATTCCCTCCCAGAACAGACATGGCAAGTCGCACCGGTGTCTATCCACCAGTCAGAGTCAGTCCCCACAGTTCTGACCTGAGCGATCATAGCAACGAGGTTAGAAACCAAGGAAAACTTAATAGGCTCACCTTTCTCTGATTGTTTGGGCTTGGATCTGCATTCACTTTTGTAGTGGCATTTCTTAGCACAATTGAAGCAAGTTACGTGGGACTTGGACTTCTGTTACTTGAATGAAGGACCCTTCACTTTCAGATTAGTGGAATCCTTCTTTTTGTGATGAGAAGCCACCTGCTTCCCCTTGGGCTCTCTCGTATGTACCAGATTGGCCTTGGCCAACTGTTTGGACATGGTGTCCATCTTCTGTTGAGAACGCATCTCGTCCTTAACATGAATCTCTAGAAGGAGATCTTCCAAGCTAATATCCAGCTTTTTTCGGTGCATTCTTGCATAGAATGTACTCCATCCTGCGGAAAATTTAGAGACAATCCCTCCAACGACAAACTTGTCGACGAGGGACATTTTCTCGTTTTCTAGCTTCTGGCGCAGCTTCAAGAACTCTTTTACCTGAGGCAGCATTGCCTTCTCGTCTTCGAAGAGCCACTTGTGATACTTCTCAACGATGAAGATTTTCGATCTATTGTCGTCGTCTTCATACAGCTTTCCCAAGGACTCCCAGATATCCCTGGCAGAAGGATTCTTGGACTATGACTCTGCCAGGGAGTCCTCCATTGCATTCAGAATCAATAGCCTACAAAGACTATTGTTCCTTCTCTATTTGGTCAATTTGATTTGTGCAGCAGCAATGGCATCTGCTGTACCACCTTCTGGAATCGTCGGTCCTTCAGGAATCGTTGGTTCAGTATCAATCAGCACATGATCGACGTCCACCGGTTGTAGATTGGGGGTAATTTTTCTCTTCCATATTTGAAAGTGTTCTCCGTCGAACTTCTCCAGTTTGTTAAAGCTGGTATCGAGGATAGAGGCACGAGAGTTTTCCATTGTGCTGGTCTAGCTTTGAGATTGTTAGAGCCGGGGCACAATATTTTTAATGTAAAATCGAATGAAACAGTTGTAAGAACAACGTTCCAATGCAACACTTCTGGGAATGTGCACAATCAGAGATCCTAGAAGGATTCTAGAATACAAAAATCTAGGAAGATTTCGTAAACGTAGCAAATGATAGCAGTGCTTCTAAAAAGAAGTTACTAATCGAAATGCTAAAAGCAGCAGTAAATGTGACAGCCGATTGATGGAAAGGTGGTGTCCTGCTGGGGTGTCAAAAAAATACCAATGCTTAAAGCTAGATCCGCCCACACGGTCAGCTTCCAGGAGCCAGCAAGTTCGAGTGAACTCTGGAACGCTCTGGAAATATGCTCTAAGAAGGACTGCTCGGGACGACAAGGACTGAAAAAGAATACTTGAGTTGCTGTCGAAGGTGCTGGAACTCCAGTGGCTCGAGGAACTCTCTCTTCTCTTTTTGAAATTTTTGGAATGATAATTCTCTATGTATCGAGAGAGAAGTGAGGTCCTGAATATATAGCTACTGCTATAACCGCTCAGATCCGCAGCGCCACAAAAAATATCAGATCCACTATTTCAGGATCAGTTATCGCATATTGCGGATCAGTTTGAATGAGGACAACCACCACCTGTGCGCATTGCGCCAATGAACGAGTTGCGCGCACGCCTACAGCCGCATTGCGCGCAACTTGCGCACTTGGCGCAACCTGCGAACTGGCGCACCTTGCGCACTGGCGCAACTTGCACACCTTGCGCACTCGAGCACCTCGCGTATCCCGCGCAACCCAGTGCACCCTGCGCGCACTATGCGCCTCGCGACGATACTGACGTGCTAAGTGCAAAGTGCGCCAACAAAACGCCTTATGAGCCCATGAGCCCGAGTCCGAGTCGGGCTTAGCCCAAATGGAAATTAATTTTCCAAGAGCAAAAAGCATGAATGCTTTTCTTGGAGCCTTATCCTTACCTCTTAGTAAAATCACCTACATGGTTCCCTCCTTAGGGTCACCACCCCATGTGCATATCCCAACAACACATACTCATATATATGTTGGGATAACTCATGGTGCTTTTCCAATGTGGGACAACTTTACAAAGCATGTTGAGAGCAAGCTCTATTCATGTCAAGGAGCAAGAGCACCAACAATTACTAATTAAAATTGTTCATTAAATTGAATATGGATAGTTAGGTAATTAAATATAGAAGAAAAAAAATATTAAGGGGGCCGGCTTATTGTAGGCTATGGATCTTTCTCCGGTCCTTGCTTCATTTTCCTTGTTTTGTTGATTGGTTTTCATATCTATTCTAGAACTTTTCTTGCGGTACTTGCTATTAAAGATTTACCCCTCTAGTTTTGCATTGGCCGCATGTCGTAGCAGTGCTTGAGAATCTTCTGTATCTTTCCTCTCAATGGAGGTCACTATGGGGACAGTGTCCCAAGAGCATGAATGGATTTCCTTCTATGCCCATTTGTTGATATTTGTATATTATTTTGGGCTTTGGCCAAAGTCACGTGCTAGCCTGACTTCTGAAAGATTGTTCTATCATACATGCAACTTGATTGTATATGTAAACGGCAGCTATATATGTACGATCACCTAGTATTGTACTTACTTAGTTTGTCACTTTTTCTACTACTAGCTTCTTAATCATTTATGATATAGTGTTATGCATGCATATGTGATTACTCTTTTCTTGCTTGTAATGGATTGAGACTAGGATTTTGTGAACCTTAGAAGATTGTTGGATTATATCTACTCCATATCTTGTATGTCCGTAATTGTATTATGGTATGCTAGAGTACTCCGTAATATATAACTGGCTGAGTTATGCCTTCACTATACATATTCTAGACATATGTACAAAATATGAGGTGGTAACATATGATATGGTCGCGAGGTCATTACATAGTGTGGCCGTGATGAGAATTGTGATGAGCATTGCCATGTGCAATGGTTGAATTGTAAGATGAAAAGAATGTCTTAATGCAAGTAGGTGATGGATTTAAGAAGTTTTAAGAGATTACATGACCTAAAGGATTAAAAATATCTATCTATTGGAAGTTTTAAATTTGTTTTTTCACATGCATGGCCATATTTGTTTTTGAGGGCTCAAGCCCTGAAGCAAATATATAGATTTGTCCTAGAGCACATAATATCTAGTCAGTGTTCATTATGATCATGATACTGTCGCACCGTTACAATTTGTAAACGTAAAACACATGTAGTACGTGACAAGATTGGATATGCAAAATCTCATATATTTTCCAATTAAGCAAGTGCCTAAAAATACAAAAATATGTATGGGACAATGACTATATGGGTCGGTCAATTAGGTCCCCAACAGCTCAAGTACATGACTTTCCTCAGCGACTCTTCAGACTGTTCCAATCTATCAACAGCGTAAAAAGAGGAAGTGGAGGAGGAGGACTTCCTCTTGGCGTGAGAAAGCGAGCCCATGTTTTTTTTGGCATGTTGGTGCAAAGACCTCAATCCACCCAAGCCTCCTTGGTACTTGAGAGCTTCCACTGCCATCACAGATGTTGCTATAACCCAAGAGGCTCTGCTAGCTGAACTGGCCATGCTTCTCTTTAGGAACGTTGTTGTTGTTGTTGTTGTTGTTGTTGTTGTTGTTGTTGTGGCTGAAGTTGTGTTTGGTTTGGTGAGTAGATGAAGAGTTTATGAAGAGTTTAGTGTTGGGATTTATAGAAAGATTGAGAGAGCTGAAAAACCGGATGAAGGAAGCAGCTGGTTTCGGAAGATACAAAAGCCAATCAGAAAATACAAGGGGCCAAAACGATTTGTGTAAAACTTGTTACGTGAAGCTGTGAATGCATGATGCACATAGGACAAAATATTCATTGCAAGGAGGAACTACAAGCCGAGAGAGAGAGAGAGAGAGCGAGAGAGAGACGAAGTTGTTTTGTGTGTTGATGTGCAGTCATGGGACATGTCACTCACTGTGATAAAACAAATGAGTAAAGGTCTACTACAAGAAGACATTTGCTGTTACAAATGGGCCCCATTATATATGTACATTTGTATATATATACAAGTATTTTGAGTTGCAAAAAAGATATTTGATTGGGTTTATTTTTTTATTCATGGAGAGTGACTTTTTACACCCTAATGTCTTGTAATGTAAATGTAATTTCTATATAGAATAAGACACAAAATAATATATTTTTTCTAGGTGATAAGATTATATCCACACAAAACAATGAAGTAGAAAAAAAAATATTTCAATGCAAAAACATTGAGAAGACAATAAACTCTACTTTTTTCAACTTCCAAGACAACTTCTTCCCTTCTTCCTAATTTTTTTTTTATTCATAAATGATGACGTGGAGGTAAAAATATTGTGAAGTGTATTGTCTAGAACTAGATAACCAATTTCACAATGTATTTGTCATGTCATGTCAACTTCTTGTCATTTACATTGGATAAGAACTTTTAAATAAAGGCTTGTTATTCCTATGTGGCAACAATTTTTTTTTTTTCTCTGAACGCATACTTTGAGATGAAGTAGCTCATATGGCTACTCCTTTAGATCTTTAAATAGTGGTATGATTATCACTATTTATTTCAAGCTTGTCAAAAAAAAAGAATGTTAGGTAAGAAATTTGTATAAAACAAGCTATTACGACAAAATTCCAAGAGATTTTTTTTAGTACAACCATATATAATCTTGTATTTATTTCAACAAATTTTCGTAAAGAACTTTACAAAAAAATTCACATCCCATGAGTATTAGTTCTCATAAAAATAGAGCTACACACCAAATCAGCATCCATCCATATATACCTTCGAATGTGAAATTCATTCCTCTCATTTCCACATCATAAGTGCAACGTTGAAGTATGAAAATATATAACTCTGAGGGCTCAGAGAATGACATAGCTTGAAACTCATACAAATTTCTCATGCTTGGTTTAAATACCATAGAAATATTTATAATTAGGACTCAGATAATAGAATGTAAACCATCTCCAGATTAAGCATAGCCAAAAAACCAGTCATGAAATCCCAAAACTTCGTAAAATAAACTTGAAACTGTTGTAAATATGGATAATTCACATTATTATTTAGTCTACATAATCTATATTTTTTGGTTATCCACAACAGCATAACCTATGACTTTTGGTTATCCATAACCGATATCTTTTGACATTTCTTCTTTTAATTGTTACCATAATGTTAACCTCCATTGTAAACCTATACAAGAGTCTTCTCAAGTTGATTGAGACAAGTAAATGAAGAAACAATCTCCTCCATTTTTCTATTTCCGTCTCTTTACTTTATAATAGAAACTGAATTATCATATATACATCCATCATCTGAGACCAAAAATCCATTCAGGAAATCCCAAAAACTTTATAAAATAAACTTGAAACTGAGATAGCAAAGCGAACGTTAGGAAGACAGCCTAATTGAAACAAATTTTAACTCATCACAGAAACTCTCATCCTTCCCCCAAAGTCTAATAAAATATTCTCTCATCATTGTCACGTTCCACTTCGGCAGAAGTGAAAATTATGACATACTAGTCTAAATCTTGTATTTAGACGACAAGAACAAATAAATTTGATAAAATATCTCATAAAACAAAGGCATTGTAGCAAAAAAAAAAAATAGAAAAATTGGCGGACACAAAATATACAAAAAAAAAAAACAATTCTTTATTGATAACTTGTAAGTATTATCTATTTACAATGAACGAAGCCACAAAACTTACTAACTCGTAAAATTAATACAATTAGTAATATTTCTTATTTATAATAAAAATAAATATCTTCCAACCGAAGAGTTTCACACCGCCAAACAAACTCTACCGCCTCAGAACATTGGAGGAAGGTGTCATTGTTTGGTAGTGAGAAGTGAAAATTGGAAGAAAAAAAAATCAAGATTGGAGAGAAGACTCCTCCAGCTGAGCAACAATAGACTATTGTTGTTCCTTACTTCGTCAAGGATCACAAGTGGATGTAGCTATATAGCATAGTTGACATCAGTGTAGGTCGCAAGAGAGAAGAGAGGAGACTCGAGGCTTCTTCGGCGACAAGTGCACGTACTGACTAACATTGCTAAACAATAAAAGGAATCAGGACAACTAATTACTAAACCAAACATGTTAGATTATAAGATAATATTTGCAACGTAAATATGGTGCATATCCATAAGTCCAAATGTAGACACTATATATATTGTAACAAATCCTAGCAATGAGAACAATGCATTATTATTTCCTACATGGTATCAAAGCCTCCCGAAAAATCCTAACCGCCATCTTCCGAAAAACCCTACCCCGCTCCCGTGCCGACCGCACCGACTTCCGACCGTGCTCCGATCGCGCCGAACAGGCCGAGGAACCACTGATCCGCCGCACGCCTGCGCCGATCACGTCGCCAACCGCACCGACTTCCGACCGTGCGCCGATCGCGCCGAGGAACCCCTGATCCCGACTGCGCCGGCCGTCGTTTTTTACTACTCTCCTGGTCGACAGAGCCTTTCCCAGGAAAGCAATAGCAAAAGCTTCTGGTCTTTTTTGGTTTGCAAAAGCAACCAGGAAAGCAAAGTATTTTTGTTCGGTTTGTGAGCAAAGTTTTTTTTTTCGGTTTGTATATATATATATATATATATATATATATATATATATATATATATATATATATATATATATATAAACATCTCTTTTATCTCTTTCGCAGATTCGTCGGAGTTGTACAAATTTTTTGTACACCCGACATCCACTTGCCCCTACGCGTCAGATCCGGCGCCCCTGATCGCGGCCGATTTGCCGCCGACCCTGTCCATCAGCGGCCGATTCGTCGGCGTTGTACAAAATTTTTGTACACCCGACATCCGCGATGGCAGATGATGCTGCATCCAGCTACTCCGTCGCGACTAGCGGTGGCAGTGCACATAACCCAAATTATCCTAATCCGAAGGATCCATATTTTCTGAGTTCTGCTGATCAACCAGGAAATATCATTACTCCTATTGTTTTCCGTGGACCAAACTATGCTGAGTGGTCTCGGTCGATACGTCTCTCCCTGATCTCTAGGCGAAAGATCACTTTTCTGGAGGGTACTGAAGTCAAACCTGTTAATGATGCTAGCAAATTGCTTGATTGGAGATGCGTGCAAGCGCTATTGGTTCAATGGGTTCTTAATACCATTGATCCGTCTCTGAAGAAATCTTTGACGTACTTTGAGGAGGTTTATCCATTGTGAAACTTGTTAGCGAAAAGATTTGTTGTTAGCAACGGCACTCGGAAGCAACAAATTAAGGTGGCTTTGGCCGAGTGCAAACAAACGGCGTCGATGTCTGTGGAAACCTATTTTAGAAATTTGCAGTCTTTGTGGGATGAACAAGCTGCTTATTTTTCATTGCCTACTTGTACATGTGGTGAACTTGCTGCCAAGCTACATGCTATGATGGATGAAGACCACTTTCAGGACTTTATGTATGGGTTGAATGCTGAGTTGTATGGTCATACCCGATCTAATCTTCTGGCTCAGGATCCTCAGCCAAGTTTAGATCGGGCATACCAGACAGTCCGTGAGGAGGAGGATATGCGAAAATCTCAGATCCAATCCGCTGCTAAGGAGGTGATGGCGCTGGCTATCAAGTCTTCACCTCGTATTTCTACTACTTCTAATAGTAGAACCTCAGATTCCAGGGACAAATTAGGTATGGTCTGTACTCATTGCAAGAAAATAGGTCATGATGTTGCAACTTGCTTTGCCAAGATTGGCTATCCAGAGTGGTGGGAGACTCGTCCTCGACGTGAGGGCGGACGTGGTGGTGGTGGTGGCAGAGGCTCGGCACCACCACAGAGACGTGATAGGGGACGTGGTGCTGGTGGCGCAGGGGTTGTTCATCATGTCGCCACTGCTGGTCATGGTGTCCCTGCTAGTCTTGCTGGGAGTTCGGCGGATATGATGCATGGAGAGTATCATTCACCACTCTCAGGTGAACAATGGCAGAAACTGATGAGCTTGCTGGGTAACGACGATTCTTCCAACCCTGGCTCTTCAAACTCTGATCGTATGATGGGTAAGAATTCTTCTGTCCCTTGGATATTCGATACTGGAGATACTCTTCATGCGACAGGCTCTCGTGAATGTTTAGTTGATTGTTTTGAGGGCCCTGTCTGTCCTGTGATTTTGCCTGATGAGAGCACTATTGAAGCTGTTCTGAGAGGCAAAGTATTATTGACTGCTTCGTTGGTTTTGACGGATGTTCTTTATGTTCTGACATTGACTTACAATTTGATCTCTGTCTCCCAATTGATTGGTGCCAGAAATTGTGATATGTTATTTACTCCTGATTTGTGTTTTGTTCAAGACCGAAGTACGAGGATGGTGATTGGAGCAGGTGAACAAAGGGATAGACTTTACTTCTTGGGGGAGGTTCCAGCTTCTTTGGCTTCGGTGATCCTGGCATGCAAAGAGAATGATTCCGAAGTTTACCACATATCCCATGAATTCGAGGTCAGGAGGACCAGGGCAACAGTTTCCTGCTCTGCCAGCACCAGGGGCAGGGCAGTATCGAGGACCAGCAGTGGCAGTGAGACCATTGGCCCAGCGTCCGTTAATGCCACAGGCTCAGATGTTTCGGCAGCAGGGACCGCCGATGCAGCAAAACCAGCATAGACCACCCCAGCATCATCAAGGCAGGGGCCAGCAGCAGCACCAGGCTAGGCCACAGCATGGGAACCAGCAAGGAGGTCGAGGGCAGGTATTCACACTATCCTTGGAGGAGGCATTAGCATCGGGAGATGTTGTGGCAGGTAACATTTTCGTCGCCTCATATCCCGCAGTAGCATTGTTTGATTCGGGAGTATCACACTCATTTATATCTGCACAATTTGCGACACGGCTAGGAATGGAGTTCGAGGCATTGCCAGGGAGGTTGAATATACTCACTGGTAATGGGCTCGTAGGAGTTAGTAGAGTTATTCTAGCGTGTAGTATTGTAGTTTGCGGGCATTCCTTACCCGCCCAGTTGATAGAATTTCCTGTTGGAAATTTCGACGTTATCTTAGGCATGGACTGGCTGAAAGACAGTCATGCGACAATAGATTGTCGTAGCGGGAGTGTATCTTTTGATATTCCAGACATGAAGAAATTCACCTTAGTCAGATCAGAGGCAACTCAGCAAGAGCAGGGAGTAATAACAGCAATGGAAGAAGTTCAGGTTCCGAAGGTAGTTGAAGAATTTCTAGACGTATTTCCCGAAGAACTTCCCGGTCTGCCACCGGTTAGAGATATTGAGTTCAGTATAGAATTGGCACCTGGGACTAAACCGATATCAGATCGGGTATACAGAATGGCGGATTCGGAGCAGGCCAAGGTATATCAGCATATAGAGGAATTGAAGGAGAAGAAGTTTATCCAAGCTAGCATATTGCCATGGGCAGCACCAGTGGTACTTGTGGAGAAGAAGGATGGATCATCCAGATTGTGTATCGACTACAGGAAGCTTAACGCGGCAACAGTAAAGAACAAGTACCCATTACCAAGGATCGACGACTTATTTGATCAGTTGAGCAGGGCTAGAGTTTTCTCCAAGATAGATCTTCGTTCAGGGTACCATCAAGTGAGGGTTCGAAAGGAAGACATTTCCAAGACAGCATTCAGGTCGAAGTATGGACATTATGAATTCTTGGTAATGCCGTTTGGTTTGACCAATGCTCCAGCTATATTCATAGATTTGATGAGCCGTATCTTTATGCCGTACTTAGATCAGTTTGTCGTGGTATTTCTCGACGACATTCTTGTATACTCTGCTAGTAAAGAGGAGCATGAAGATCACCTCAGGAAAGTGTTGCAGGTTGTAAGAGAGAACCAGTTGTATGCCAAGCTCAGCAAGTGTGAGTTCTGGACGGATCATATTTCATTTTTGGGTCATATTGTATCAGGAGCTGGAGTAGCAGTGGATCCCAAAAAGGTAGAAGCAGTAGAGAGTTGGCCAGTACCCAAGACCGTAGCTGATGTACGGAGTTTCTTGGGATTGGCAGGATATTACCGAAGGTTTGTGTCAGATTTTGCAAGACTTTCAGCACCCATGACCCGCTTGACACGGAAGGATGTGCCATTCGTTTGGTCGGCAGAATGTCAGGCATCATTTGAGAAGTTGAAGCAAAAGTTGATATCAGCACCCATTCTTACATTGCCAGTTGGACCCGGAGGTTTTACTGTATATTGTGATGCGTCGGGTAAAGGACTTGGATGTGTCCTCATGCAGCGCGGGAAGGTGATAGCGTATGCATCTAGGCAGCTTCGGGACCACGAGAAGAATTACCCAACTCATGATTTGGAGTTGGCGGCAGTAGTATTTGCTTTGAAGCTATGGAGACATTATTTATATGGTAACCGAGTGGACATGTACACAGACCATAAAAGTCTGAAGTACATCTTTACTCAGAAGGAGCTGAACATGAGGCAGAGAAGATGGTTAGAGCTGATCAAGGATTATGACGTCGAGCTTCAGTATCATCCAGGCAAGGCTAATGTGGTAGCAGACGCTCTTAGCAGAAGAGGCGGCGCATTTATGTTGACAACGCAGAAGCACATCTTAGAAGACCTTCAGGAGATGGGCATTGAAATTATACTTCCTAGTAATGTAGGAAGTCTGGCGAGTCTACAAGTTCAATCCGACTTGGTAGGCAGGATCAAGGCAGCCCAGGCACATGACCCAAGGATTCAGAAGCTTAGGACAGAATGTGAGTCAGGACTCAGAAAAGAGATGCAAATTCATGAAGATGGTACCCTTAGGTTTGGATCGCGCTTATGCGTGCCTAGTGGAGATATTAGACAGGAAGTTATGACAGAAGCTCACAGTTCCCAGTATTCTATACATCCTGGAGGGACCAAGATGTACCAAGATATCAAGCAGCACTTCTGGTGGAACGGAATGAAGAGGGAGATAGCTAGGTTTATTTCCCGTTGCTTGATATGTCAGCAGGTAAAGGCAGAACAGCAGAGGCCAGCTGGGTTATTGTAACCGCTTTCCATCCCGGAATGGAAATGGGAGCATATTACAATGGACTTTGTGACCGGTTTACCGAGATCACCAAGTGGTAAGGACGCTATTTGGGTGATAGTAGATCGGCTTACAAAGGTAGCACACTTTTTTCCTTTCAGAGTGGGACAATCTACAGAAAAGTTGGCAGAGTTATATATGCAACAGATAGTCAGGCAGCATAGAGTCCCTGTCAGTATTGTGTCAGACCGAGATACCTGCTTTATATCACATTTCTGGAGGAGCTTGCATCATAGTCTGGGTACCAAGTTGAGATTTAGCACGGCTTACCATCCGCAGACGGATGGACAATCAGAAAGGACAATTCAGACTTTGGAAGATATGTTGCGAGCTTGCACCCTAGATTTTGGAGGATCTTGGGAAAGCCACCTGCACTTAGTTGAGTTTTCATGCAACAACAGTTATCAAGCCAGTATCCAGATGGCGCCATTTGAAGCACTATATGGTAAGAAGTGTAGATCGCCACTAGCATGGAATGATATCGGGGAAAGAAAGATGCTAGGCCCAGAAATGATTATCCAGACGGTTGAAGTGATTAAGGGAATTAGAGAGCGACTTCGTGTTGCGCAGGATCGGCATCGTCATTGGGCGGACCAGCATCGTAGGCCGCTAGAGTTTTCTGTTGGGGACCACGTGTTCTTGCGGATCTCACCTACCCGTGGGGTCATTAGATTTGGCGTTCGCGGAAGTTGAGCCCACGATACGTAGGCCCATTTGTTATTCTTAATAGGGTAGGCGATGTTGCTTATCGTTTGTTCCTTCCACCTTCATTACGAGAGGTGCATGACGTGTTTCATGTATCTCAATTGCGAAGGTATGTATCGGACCCCAGACATATCCTCGATCATTCAGAACTGGTTGTTGGTACCAACCTGTCTTACGAGGAACAGCCTGTGTCCATCTTGGACCGAAGAGAGAAGATACTCAAGAATCGAACAATTAACCTTGTCCGGGTTGCTTGGGGTCATCACTCTTTGGGAGAGTCAACGTGGGAACGTGAGGATGATATCCGATCACGGTATCCACATCTGTTTGACTCACAAGGTATATCTTTTTCTGTGTACCTTGATTGTCTTGATTCCTCATGCTTATCACCTTATGGGTAGAATTGCTTAATATCGTAGATTGTTAAGTATAGATATGTTACTTGTTAAGGATATTGTAAAATGATTGCTTGATTGAATTGCTTGTACTTAGATTAGTTTAGCCCCGATGTTTCTATCCTGCTTGGATTTGAAATTTCGAGGACGAAATTTTTCTAAGGAGGGTAGAGATGTCACTTCCCGTTCCCAGAATACGTATTTTATACATGTACTCCTCGAATGTATTTATTTAAAATTTATCATGTATTATCCTGTATTTAAATTTCCTTTAATTCATGTTAATTAATTTCCTGCAATTTTATTTCTGTATTTTATTTCTGCTGTTATTTTATTCTCTGCTTTAGTTAGCCTATTGTGGTTCGGCCTAGGTTGGGTTCTCGGGTTGGCTTTGTTGGATCCCCCTGCAACCCGGCCCATTAGCTCCCTGTCACGCCCCAGAACCAGAATACTGGAGAGCGGGGGAATGACTCAGCCAGCTACGTATTACGGGCAGATGGATACCGTATAATACGATCAATGCTGTCTAACCAGACGAGGGGGTGCATACTACATGAAAGTCTTACTATGGTCACTTCACATCTATTGTCTCAATCGTTCAAACAAGAAACAGTAATAGAGAACATGTAAGATAAAGCAGTAAGGCGTCCCAAACGCTCAGTCAAAATGTTCTTGAGATCTGGCTTTACAAAACATAGCCAGATGGTATAGTAACGTATACACAATTGTTATCAGCTGCAGTCTGACTTAATTACAATTATGTAAAAGTAAGTGTAAGACAATACGACTAACATGTCGGTGCCAAACGGCTAAGTATAAAGTAAATAGCAAAACGAGCGGTAAAGTAAGGGACCCACTCGAGTCCTCCTGCAATCATTCTCCTAGTGTTGACCATCCTGGAGGTAGAAGTAAGCTGAGTCCTCGGGAACCGGCTCTAAATCTGGCCATGCAAAACCAGAGAGGTTAGACCTGTAATAGCAAGTACCACAAGGAAGGACGATATGAAGGACTAAACCAGTAAGTAAAAGAATATAATAATAGATCTCTGCTTGCTACTAGGATTCACATCACATTACGACACTTCGAACCAACCTCCCAACCAAACAAGGACAGAAGTTGACCCGTCATGTCCTGACATTCTGATCATCCCAGTTAGGTAACAGAGTAGTACAGTACACAAACAAATCATCTTGAACGGCCAATCAAATCCTACGACTTGCTATTGTGAGTCCCAAGTTATCCTGGAATTATACAATTAGGGATTCCTCAGTTCTTACTATGTGCGAGCAAGGCTAGTCTATCCAGTTAACCATGTGCGCCATGCATGAATTAGACGAGTCCTAGCAGGACGCCCGTCAATATACAATATACAATAATAATAATAAAAGCAGATACCGCTCCCTGCCCGTGTGGCAGGTTTACAGTATCTGCGGGAACCAGCCGGCCCGTCGGGTACTACTCGTCCCAAGGGGGCTGCCATGTAAGAACTTGGGAATCCATTCTCTCCATGCCATTATTATTTTATTTAACTTAATAGTCTCTACGTTAAGCGAAATCCCATGCCGTGGATCATGGTCATTCAAATGAGTACTTTTGTACGGGACACGATATGTGCAACTCTACAACGATACCCGTGCGGCTATGTTGTAGGTCTTACATAGCGTGATGCAACAATCAAATCTAACCACGGAGTAATCATGCCTTGACCATAAAGTACACATGCTGGTTTTTGTAAGAAAATAAATAACTAAATAAATAAATAAATAAATAATTTGAAGCCTGCATATGCCTGTATGCCAATATTCGGGATCGGCTAATCGAGTACAATAATTCATTACATGAACGTGTCTCATTCATTCAATTCAGTAAGACGACTAGCCAGTCTCTTAGTTCCAACTAGGAACGCATGATCAATTATTAGTCAATGTCACAATCATTATCAATGGTGACAAGGCATGAAAATCATTTAGTATTACATGGGGTCGAGCCTATAACTCCTCAGAGTTAAGTTCTAGTCATACTGGGTATCCATGAATCAATCAAGACACATGGCACATTCCACATAACAATTTGTATTAACAATATTAACATATCATGATTTATCAAGTTCATGCAAAAAGGCGTAAGGATATAATAGAAGAATTATCATGCCATCATTAAATGAATAAGTTATAGAGCAAATAGTAACACCCAGGTTAGAAAGTCACGCCAACAAGTCTAAGCAAAGGCCAAAAGTCATGCCAAGTCTAGTAGGAGTGAGCGTGTAACAGCGTGAGCGTGAAAAAGTAATTCACGCTGGCATGCACAGTGTGAGCGTGAAGGGAAATTCACGCAGACTCAAGTGAGCGTGAAAAGGTGACAAGAAATCTACGCACGCAAGGATGTGCGTGACTAAAAATCTACGCACGCTCAAGTGAGAACGTTTGCGTGACTAAAAATACACGCTAACATGTAAGAACATGAGCGTGACTCAAAATCCACGCAGACACGTAGAGACGTGTGCGTGACTGAAAATACACGCAGACACGGAGTGAGCGTGACTAAAATACACGCACGCACAGAGTGAGCGTGACTAAAATACACGCACGCACAGAGTGAACGTGACTAAAATACACGTACGCACACACAGTGTGAACGTAACTCAAAAGTCACGCAGACACGCACAGTGTGAACGTAACTCAAAAGTCACGCAGACACGCACAGTGTGAACGTAACTCAAAAGTTACGCACGCAAGTAAAGACATGAGCGTGACTAAAAATACACGCAAACACGTAAAGACGTGTGCGTGACTGGGCTGATGTTTTACGCGAGCACGTAAGAACGTGTGCGTACAACATTTCCCGAACTCCAAGTCCTATGGAGCCTTCGCTCCAGTGCCAAAATACACGCTAAGGTGGTGGACCAAAACCCATGAACAGCCGAAATACACAAACTTAGATCTAGGGAAATTAAGCCACAGAAACCAAAAATGCCAAGAACTAAACTCTCTCAGGATCATGAGAGGAAGAGAAATGAACCGTAAAAATGGGTGATTGAAAAGCAAGTTTGCACTTGCCTTCTCCTGCTGCTGGTAGGTGGTGGGGAGTAATGAGAGGAAGAAGAAGAAGAAGAAGTAATGGTGAGAATGAAGTAATGAGGAGAGAGAAACAGATGGAAGCTTTAAATAGGAAGGGTGGTAGGTGGTAGGTGGGGTGTTGGGCCGGGTTTAAGGGGATTCAGCAAACTGAAACCCAATAACACTAAAGCAGCAAATAAAATGCAGGTAATAAAATTACAGAAATATAATTGCAGAAATAAAATTAACATGAAAATTTAAAGAGCAGATAATTAATTAACATAAAACTAAAGGAATTTAAATACAGAATAATACATGATAAATACTAAATAAATATACATGAGTTGTACATTTATAAAAATACGCATTCCGGGAATGGGGAGTGACACTCCCACCTACCACCCCTTCCATATTTAAAGCTACCCTCTCCATTCTCTCTCCTCATTACTCATTTTCACCATTACTCCTCTTCTTCTTCTTCATTACTCTATCCACCTACCAAACCGTAGCCAAGTACAACTTGCTCCCCATGAGAACCCATGTTTTTGTAGTTCATTTATCTTCCTCGCAAGATCCTAAGAGAGTTTAGAACTTGGCATTTTTCATTTCGAAATCTTAATTTTTGTAGATCTAGAAATGAGTTATTTTCGGAGTTTGGTGGTTTTGATCTATCAAACTTCTTTGTTTTCAAGTTTTGATGGTTTCATGTTGTAGAGAAGTTTATTCTACCCAATTTTGACCTTTGGAAAGTTGGATTTGGACTTGTTTTGACCAAGTTATGGACTTTTGAAACTTTGGGGTGCAACCATGGAGTTCTTGCTGTTTGGAGAAGACAGTGAGCAGTGTATGCTAGCTTTTTAGCTTGCGTCACTGAGCTCTGTGCGCTCTTTAGCGTAGTGCAGTATGGAGTCCATATGCTGTCTTTTTAGGTAGCATGTGTCTTGCATACGCTACCTTTTGGGAGCGTATGACTTGCATACGCTCACTTGGATGGTCAGGAGTCGTATGGAGTTCATACGCTGCCTTTTGGAAGCGTATGACTTGCGTACGCTGGCTTGGATAGTAAGGAGTCGTATGGAGTTCATACGCTGCCTTTTGGAAGCGTATGACTTGCGTACGCTGACTTGGATAGTAAGGAGTCGTATGGAGTTCATACGCTGCCTTTTGGAAGCGTATGACTTGCGTACGCTGGCTTGGATAGTAAGGAGTCGTATGGAGTTCATACGCAGCCTTTTGGAAGCGTATGACTTGCGTACGCTGGCTTGGATAGTGAGGAGTCGTATGGAGTCCATACGCTGCCTTGAAGAGGAGTCGTATGGAGTCCATACGCTAGCTTGACCTGAGCGTAGAATGACCTGAGCGTACGCTGGCTTGAGCGTAGCTTGACCTGAGCATACGCTGACATGAGCGTAGGCTGACATGAGAGTAGCCTGCTTACCCTGGATCTTCTATAGCCCTGTATATTGATATCTTATTAGATATTTAACGTCCATTTTATATCCTTACGTCTTTTTGCATAAACTTGATATAATCATGATATGTTGATATTTCTGTTAAATATAGATTGTTACGTGGGATGTACCATGTGTCGTGAATTGAGTTATAGATACCCCGATTGACTGGAATTAAACCCTGAGAGTTGTAGACTCGACCCCACTGAATACTAGTTGACTTTCATGCCTTGTCACCATTGATAATGATTGTGACCTTGACTAATAATTGATCATGCGTTCCTAGTTGGAACTAAGAGACTGGCTAGTCGTCTTATTGAATTGAATGAATGAGACACGTTCATATGAATTATGAACTATTAAAATCGACTGGCTAATCCCGAATATTGGCATACAGGCACATGCAGGCTTCAATTCATTTATTATTTATTTATCTTACCAAAGAAGCATGTGTACTTTATGGTCAAGGCATGATTACTCCGTGGTTAGTTTTGATTGTTGCATTACGCTATGTAAGACCTACAACCTGACCGTACTGGTATCATTGTAGAGTTGTGCATATCGTACCCCGTACAAAAGTACTCATTTGAATGACCATGATCCACGGCATGGGATTTCACTCAACGTAGGGACTATTAAGTTAAATAAAATAATGATTGCATGGAGAGAATGGATTCCCGAGTTCTTACATGGCAGCCCCCTTGGGACAAGTAGTACCCGACGGGCCGGCTGGTTCCCACAGATACTGTAAACCTGCCACACGGGCAGGGAACAGTATCTGCTTATATTATTATTGTATATGGTATATTGACGGGCGTCCTGCTAGGACTCGTCTAATTCATGCATGGCGCACATGATTAACTGGATAGGCTAGCCTTGCTCGCACATAGTAAGAACTGAGGAATCCCTATTGCATAAATTCCAGGATAACTTGGGACTCAAAATAGCAAGCCGTAGGATTTGATTGACCGTTCAAGATGATTTGTTTGTGCACTGCACCTACTCTGTTACTTAACTAGGATGATCAGAATGTCAGGACATGACGGGCCAACTTCTGTCCTTGTTTGGTTGGGAGGTTGGTTCGAAGTGTCGTGATGTTATGTGAATCCTAGTAGCAAGCAGAGATCTATTTATCATATTTCACATTACTGGTTTTAGTTCTCATGTCGTGCTTCCTTGTGGTACTTGCTATTAGAGGTCTAACCTCTCTGGTTTTGCATGGCCAGATTTAGAGCCGGTTCCCGAGGACTCAGCTTACTTCTACCTCCAAGATGGTCAACACTAGAGGGATGATCGCAGGAGGACTCGAGTGGGTTTCTTACTTCCCCGCTCGTTTTGTTATCTACTTTATACATTGCCGTTTGGCACCGACATGTTAGTCGGATTGTCTGGTACTTACTTTTTACATAATTGTAACTAAAGTCAGGCTGCAGCTGATAACAATTGTGTATACTTTTGCTACATCAATCTGGCTATGTTTTGTAAAGCCAGATATCAAGAACATTTTGACAGAGCGTTTGGGACGCCTTACTGCTTTATCTTACATGTTCTCTATTACTGTTTCTTGTTCGAATGATTGAGACAATAGATGTGAAGTGACCATAGTGAGACTTTCATGTAGTATGCACCCCCCTCGTCTTTAGACAGCATTGATCGTATTATACGGTATTCATCTACCCGTAATACGTAGCTGGCTGAGTCATTCCCCCGCTCTCCAGTATTCTGGTTCTGGGGCGTGACAATATTGTTCCAAACATCCTGTGTTGGGACACCTCAACAGAATGGAAGGGTGGAAAGAAAACATCGACATATTTTAAATGTAGCCAGGGCATTGCGATTTCAGGGTTCTCTTTCCGTAGATTTTTGGAGGGAATGTGTTCTGGCTGCATGTTATTTGATAAATAGAACCCCTTCTAGTATCTTGCATTTTAAGTCTCCTTATGAAATTTTATATGGCTCGGCTCCTTCGTATGATCATCTACGTATTTTTGGTTGTCTATGCTATGCGTATGATTTGAAATCCCGACATGATAAATTTGCTAGCAGGAGCAGAAAATGTATCTTTGTTGGGTATCCAATTGATAAAAAGTGATGGAAACTGTATGATTTGGAGACTGGTGAATTTTTTGTGAACCGTGATGTTACTTTTTATGAAAAAAAATTTCCTGGGTGTGACTGTGCTAGTGATGTCTTCTGCGACACGCCATACATCGTTCGAAGTGCCAGGAGACGATTTAGAGGCTTTTGGGATGGTGCCGGCTACGGTTGCTGAGGCCGGAGTGGTTGCTGGTGGCTTGGCACCGAGTAGCCAGGATGCACAGGTAGATGCAGAGTATTGACAGGAGAGTCCGCTGGGGGTGATGCGGATACTACTAATAATACAGGGGATACAGTGTTGCCAGAGGTGCCCGACGAGATAGTATTGGAAAGAGGAATGCGAAAGAAATCACAGCCAGTACGATTACAGGATTTTGTGACAAATGCTGTTCGAAGTAAAAGTCCCCCCCTTCACCACAGTTCATATGTTCCCGTCACTTCCTCAGGTACTTCGTATCCTCTAACACAATTTCTAAGTTATGACATATTTACTGCTGGACACAGAGATTTTCTTGCAGCTAACACTGCAGGTGTTGAGCCTACTTCATATCGCCAGGCCTCGCAAGATTCGGGCTGGCGCGCGGCTATGCAAACTGAAATACAGGCTCTAGAAAATAATGGGACATGAAGTCTTGTCGATTTGCCTCCTGGGAAGAAAGCATTGGAAAGTAGATGGGTGTACAAAATAAAGTACAAATTTGACGGAAGTGTTGAGCGCTTAAAGGCACGGCTGGTTGTGTTCGGTAATCATCAGGTTGAGGGGATCGATTATTCAGAGACATTTGCCCTACTAGCTAAGATGCCTACAGTTCGGACGTTCTTGGCTGTTGCAGCTGTGAGAGGCTGGACTTTGCACCAGATGGATGTGCACAATGCTTTTCTTCATGGAGATCTGACAGAAGAAGTGTATATGAAGTTGCCGCCAGGTTTTTTGCATAGTGAACCCAACAAAGTGTGTCGCCTGCGTAAGTCTCTATATGGATTGAAACAGGCACCACGTTGTTGGTTCGCTAAGCTTACTGCTTCTCTGATATCCTATGGATTTATTCAATCACATTCCGATTATTCCATTTTCTTTTTTTTAAAGGGAAGGTAGAGTTGCATGTTTTGATCTATGTGGATGATATGATTGTGTCTGGTAATGACATAGGTGCTTTAGATGCTTTCAAAAAGTACCTTATTTCTTGCTTTCACATGAAGGACCTTGGTGTGTTGAAGTACTTTCTTGGCATAGAGGTGGCTCGGAGTGCGGAAGGAATTTCTTTGTGTCAAAGGAAGTATGCTTTGGACATCATTTCAGAATGCGGTTTGATGGGGTCTCGTCCTACCGCTTTTCCCATGGAGCCCAATCACAAGCTGGCTGAATCGACTAGTCCAAGGATGGCGGATGCAGAGACTTATCGGAGGCTGGTTGGAAGGTTGATTTATCTATCATTTACTCGCCCTGACTTGGCCTATGTTGTGCATATCTTGTCTCAATTCTTACAAGAGCCTCGACAAGATCATTGGCATGCTGCTTTGAGAGTTGTCAGATATCTCCAAAATGCACCAGGACAGGGTATTCTTTTGAAAGCCGATTGTGATCTCCGTCTTTCTGGTTGGTGTGATTCCGACTGGGCCAGTTGTCCTTTGACTCGCCGCTCTGTTACAGGCTGGTTGGTGTTTCTGGGGAGGTCTCCTATTTCTTGGAAGACCAAGATGCAATCAACTGTTTCCCGATCTTCCGCTGAAGCTGAATACCGATCTCTTGCTGCGCTCGTTTGTGAGTTGAAATGGTTGAAGGAGTTATTGGTGTGTTTGGGCGTTCGCCAGGTGTCACCCTCCGATTCCGTCGAATCGATAGTCGTCCCCTGGACGTGATGCCGTGCGAACCTAATTTGCGATCGTACAAGGCATAGTCATAAGGCAATCCGAGACACGAGATCTAAGAGAGTACGCAGACAAATTGAATCACACAATAACTAAAGGAACTTGATTCTTTATTGATAATGAACATCATTTACAGACTCCGGTAAGACTCATTGCCGCGCGGGCTACAACATGACTCGATTACAAAAGAGTGCCGATGAGATAGTCGTTCCATACATTGCACACATCCCTCAATATACACAAGTACTCCATTGACCTGGATGGGAGGGACGCTGAGTCATTTTTCTTGGACTGTCGAGAGCCTTCAAGAGTGGAGTCGCAGAGAGAGAGTCTTCGACACACGGCCGAAGCTTCAAAAATCACGAACGTCACCGAGCTAGTTGGCGCGTCCTTCCTGGTTCGCGGGACCTGCAAGGAGCGAGGATCAGCACAGAACACATATACTGGCGAATGGCTAATTAAGATCCAAGCTCTGCATTTGTTTCAAGAAGTTTCGTAAACATATTAGCTAGCTATTTCAATGATCTTTCTAACCATCCTGCTCGATTTGCATGTTAACATGTTTTGAGGCAAGCATATGAAATTGTGTAACATTAAGCAACTATCATATTCACCCCGTGCCACGTGCATTTGTTAAGCAGTGAGAAGGGTGTGAAGGCCACTGACAATTTCAAGCCATCGCGGACATATAGCTGAGTTAGACGGTGACCCTTTCGCGTCGGGTAGCGAGCCCTGTGCGAAAGTTCCCGCATAACTCGCGCCGATGAAGGCTGGCGCTTGCTATACACTCGTTCCTCCCGGGCCGAATCGGTCACTTGGCCTAGGTAACCGTTCGAGGAAACTACACCTTGTCGACAAGTTGTCCAATGACCGTTTTCTTTGGAACTTAGTTGATTTTACTCATTTATCCGTATCGTTGCGATAAGCGTTAATTGATTCATTCATTGGTTTGGCATAGACCAAGTATAATTGCATAGGGAAGCATGTTTTCCATTTCCAAAACCGACAGTTCGTTAACAAGTGTTTCGTGAAGTATCGTGCCACGATTTCATTGATTTTACACTATTATGACAAGCATTTATTTTACTTCATATATTGAGTTTTGAAGTAGAGGGACGGGACGAAGGAGGTCAGCCACTCGCCTTAGCCTTGCTTCAAGCGAGCGACCGGTTGGCTGCGCTGACGTCGCCTACGCGATCACCTGCAATCGCATAAGCAACTGATTAGAACACTGTATAATTCAAGGATATTCGATATGAATGCGCAGCTCGAAAACGTATCACGAAAACCCATCGAAAACATTCACGAAAACGTATTCACGAAAACCAAAGCCAAAGCCAAATCAAGTGCGGCATGAAAACCAGAGCAACGGGAGGTCTCTCCCGACTCAGCCGCAGAGCCAATCCTCGAGGCGCAACCCGCTGAATATGGGACTTGGTTCCGAAGAAGACATTCCATAACGAGGAATGGATCTTAATTCAACCGTTCCCGTTCGATCGACTCGGTCGATCCCGACCTATCAGTCTCGACCGAATCGATAGCGACAGTGTTCCTTTCTCGCGCACCCCGCGGACAGAGTACGAGGCACGATGTAGGGACGGGGCACTAGAGTCTGCTATGTCGGTATATTGTGACAGTCAGTCAGCCCTGCACCTGGCTCAGAACCCGGTATTTCATGAGCGCAGTAAGCATATTGAGGTAGATTTGCATTTTGTTCGCGATGCTATTAGATAAGGCACCGTAATAGCCTCGCATGTTTCTACTTCTTCTCAACTGGCTGACATCTTCACCAAGTCCCTTGGAAAGAAAGTGTTCGATTCTTTTCTTCCCAAGTTGGATATTTGTGACTTACATGCTCCAACTTGAGAGGGGGTGTTAGATTATAAGATAATATTTGCAATGTAAATATGGCCCATACCCATAAGTCCAAATGTAGACACTATATATATTGTAACAAACCCTAGCAATGAGAACAAGACATTATTATTTCCTACAAAACACAAACACGATCTCAATTCTGTTTCAGAGAGTGATGGAAAAGAAACATAAAACTAAGAAACTTTATCCCTTGAATTGCAATATTGAGGAACTTCATTTTTATTCTGCTTTCCTTTCTTATGTTATCGTTTTACTTAAATTTGGAACTCAGAGAAAATACTCGAGTAAAGATCACAAGAGAAATAAATAGTTAGTGAAGGAAAAACATAAGACATAAAAGCAGGGAAAGTGAAGACTGGTCCTTTGTCAAAATTCTCAGTTTATACACATAACAAGTATACAAAAAGAGGTACATCTTCCATTAATCCTAGCTAACCCAAATAGTGGGTCTGATTACTCAACTCCTACTTCTAATCTAATTGGGACCCCAACAGCTCAGATACATGACTTTTCTCAGTGCCTCCTCCGACTGCTGCTCTTTCCTTGTTCTCTCAATAGGAGAAGAGGAAGAGAGATGTCTCCTACTGGCATGAGCAAGTGAAGGCATGTTGTTCTTGGCATGCTGATGCAGAGACCTGAAGCCATAGTTCCATCTGCAGAATCCAACCTGGTCCTTGAGTGCTTCCACTGCTCCAACACTTGCTGCCACCACCCACACCCAGGAACCTCTACTGGCTGCGGCTGCGGCTGCTGCTGCTGAACTCATTGCTTCAATTCTACTGGAGATTTAGAGAGACTCACAAATCACAAGGAGGAAGAACTTTGATGGATTGCTTATGTTTTTGGTTTTTGAGAATGGTAAGGAGATGGGTGTTATTTTTATAGTGGAGATAGAGATAGGTAAGAGGAGCTGCTGGTTTTGCAAAACCATGAGAAGTCCAAATGTAGTGTATGTATTAAATTCTGGGGGCTGTGCTGTGTTGTTTAATGGTTTTCTTGGCAAGAAAACCGGAGGGAAGTGCTCGTGGATTGTGAAGGATAAGGTTACACTTTACACAAGTAGAAGTTTAGCTGTTAGAGCATCATTAGTAGTTGGGACTTTTCCATACAATTTGGAGTCCAAAATTTAAAAAAAAAACATGAATGTAGAATGGATTGGATTTGTATGAGAATAGTAGGAAATGATAAAATGAGCTCCGGTCCCAAAAATTATATGGTCAAAAATTAATGTAGGAAAAAAATAATATAAAGTTTAGAATCTAAAAAGTTGGGCTCCAAATTGGAACTTACTATTCTACAAAACAAATTTCTACAATCTAGAATCTAGAAATTGGGAGGCCCAACCCTTAGCACCCATGGATGGATTGGAACCGAAATTGTAAAAATTGGGACTAGGAATAAGACTTATTATTCTACAAAATAAGCTCCTACATTCTAAATCTAGAATCTAGAAAATGGGATGGGCCTTACTAATGATGCTCTTACAATGCAGGGACCACTTGTACGGCGAAGAGACCTTCACATTTGTACTAGTGGAGTGTTAACATTGCTCTTTGGAATCTCTATTTCTAAGAGAAAAAAAAAAGGAAAAAAAAATAAAGTAACATAACTTTAGTAGAACGTTTACAAAACAAAGTTCTAGAGTTTAAAAAAAATACAAAGAAAAATTTCTTCATAATCTTTGTTCAATTTTTTTTCTTTTTCTATCCACGGTTGTTTTCAAGAAGTATTAACTTTAAAGATGAACTTCTGGAACCCTCTAAACCATCTCGAGATGAACTTGGATACATAAATTACACTAGCTTTCTACTGTGCATAGAAATCTTATGCGCACGGACAGGGCCGGCCCAGAGCAATTGGGGGGCCGAGGCAAAACTTCGAAAATGGGCCTCAACATAATGTAAAAAAAATATAAATAAAACAAAAATTTGTTGTAGTCAAGATTTGAACCAATGATCTCTTAAATATAAGTCTAACATTATACCCACAATACCACAATATTTTTTGTTAAAAAAAGGCACATGTTACATACTAGTTCTATTATAGATAATTTCATCTTGGTGGCCCCTTACGTCAGGGGGCCCTCGGCCGTCGTCCGGCCTGCCCTGGGCCAGGGCCGCCACTGCGAGCGGGTGGTTGGCTACTCTCTCTGGTTTCTCTTGGAGGAAGAACAAATAAAGCAGCAGCAGGAACCCTTGAAAGAGAAATTAGGTCACATATTTATAGGAAAGGTTCTCGCATACCCCTATACGCGTCCGTACCATATCATGTCGGCCTGTCACATCATCCTGCATACAGAACTGATTTGACAGCGTCATATATATGCGACACACACAACCTGCAACAGTTTACTCTAACAGCAGCTTGCATGTGATATGCGCATGCAACCGCGAAGTTCGCTGAGACTTGTCTCGCACACAGAGACGCGCATACAGTCTTGTGAACATTTCTTTGCTTAGGCAATCATGCGCATAATATCGTGTACAACAGCTGCCACATCATAATACCGCATGTTCATATAATATTGCACATATTATGTCACGTGCATGGAAAGCTATGCACATAACATGCAGTCCATATTCCTCTCTTTTAAGCAAGTGACCAGGGTCGGATCCAAGTGTTGCATGGGTGGGCTGGAGCCCACCCGATTTTTTTTTTTTTTCACTTTTTTTCCACATATAAATTTTTTTATATGCATTAGTCCACTTCTAGCTTCTCCAAATTTTTGATAGTCCATTCCAGCTATAATTTTTGGATCCACCCTTACAAGTGACAAAACAAGATTATTTCTATGGACTTTGATCTTTGCCCTTGTAGAAACATACCACATATAGACTGCCACACCCTTAAGTGCATAAATCAAAGCATTATATTGAGATTCACATTTGAAATTCTAGACGATGTGGATCTAAATCTTGAATGTTAGATCACCAAAAAGCCCCAACAGATATTTAAAAAATATTTCATGATCACAACATCTAGAATTTTGGCCCATCTTAATTAAGCACCAGCATGAGCATAAATCTCTAGAAGACTAGAAATAGCCGTAGGGCTGTGTACAATTAAGTCAAACCGACCAAATCGAACCAAGTCAAACCGAACCGATTGGTTTTAAACCGAACCGATGGTACGGTTGGTTTGGTTCGGCTTCAATTTTTTCAAAACCGACCGGTTCGGTTCGGTTCACGGCTTGGTTATGCCAAAAGTCGTCTAAACCGAACCGAACCGAACCAAACCAAATCTTTGTTAAATAGTTAGGGTGGCCGGTTGGATATGGGTTCATTGGGTTGTATTATACCGGTTTGGTTCATTTATTCACATCATAGCCATTTATCAAGTTGAAGTTGAAAGAGCTCTTTCTCTAGTCTCAAAGAGGAGTGCTGGCGGCTCCTATTCTTTTCTAATTTATTCTTTTCTAATTGCTCCTGTGCACATGAAAGGAACTTTTGATTGAATGTATACGAATTTTTATATGTATAGTTGGCATTTTTTTCCACCTGCAAAGCGCAAGTTGAATTGAAGCTGTTGAATTGTATTTACTGTTGCAAAGTGCAAGTTGACTAAGGTTTCACACATAAAAAAGCATACAGTCCATTTTTTTATGTGATCAAAACCAACCAAGTCGAACCGATCCGAACCGAACCAAGTCGGTCGATTTTAAAACCGAATCAACCATTTGGTTGGTTCGGTTCGGTTTTGTTTATTTTCAAACCGATTAACTTCGGTTCGACTTCGGTTGGGACCAAATAGGTCGACCACCGACCGATGCACACCCCTAGAAATAGGGGTGAGCATTATTCGATTTTAGAACGAAAATCGAACCTAGCAAAACCAAATAAGATATTCGATTTGATTTCGTTTTGGAAAATACAAAAATTTCTTATTCAGTTTCGGTTTTAGGTTTCGGTCCAAAACAGAATAATAATTATACAATTATGTAAATACTCTGAATTTATGCATATTTTGTGAATAAAAGTTTGTATATTTTGAAAACAACAATTCTATGTATATATTTTTAAGCTCAACATTGATAATTTAACAACTAGTTTAACTTTATGTACAATTTTAAAATATAACAAATATGTGTACAAAAATTACCATTTTAATATAATGTAATCACGATTCTAATTTTGGACCTGGCACCGAATTGTATCTTCAATTCGGTGTTAGTTTTTAGCTAATTCGATTTGATTTCGGTTTATTCGATTTCCGAAAACGGAACGCACGCTCACCCCTCTCTAGAACCGCCAAGCATATTTGTGCATTCTCCAATATGTGGATGACTTTATATGTTCATTCTTCTTCTTCTTCAATTTGAGAACTTGTGTTGTGTTGAAATAGAGCGAAAATCAGTGTCCATATTTCTTCAATAACATCATTTCCTCTCAGAAGATGTCGTACAACAATATCAAGATTAGTACTCGGAGATGCAGTCATCAACGAAAAGACCATAAAAATTGATGATAACAACTAGTAATCACATATTACAATGAACAAGAAAGAAAAGAAAAAAAATGAACCGAGGATCAAGAAATACATGATGCATTAGCCCTTGTACGTAACTAGGTAATTAGCTTCGATATTTGACTGCTGGCTCTCTCTCCTTTTCTGACTACGTACTCTTAGCTTGTCGACGGAAGCGGCAGTTGACATCCTTCGAATACTCTTGGTTATTTTCCTTTCCTCTTTTTATGTTATTGGTTCACTTGAATATTTCAATTTGGAATTCAAAGCAAATACTCGAGTAATTAAAGATCACAAGAGAAATAAATATAACGAAAAACATATATAAGCAGGGAAATTAAAGTTTAGCTTTTTTGTCAAAATTCTCAGTTTATACGTACACACATGTACATAAAGAGTATACAGAAAGAGTTACATAACCCAAATACTGGGTTTGATTTCTCTTCAACCCTACCTACTTCTAATCTAATTGGGACCCCAACAGCTCAAGTACATGACTTTTCTCAGTGCCTCCTCCGACTGCTGCTCTTTCCTTGTTCTCTCAATAGAAGAAGTGGAAGAGAGATGGCGCCTATTGGCATGAGCAAGTGAAGGCATGTTGTTCTTGGCGTGCTGATGCAGAGACCGGAGGCCATAGTTCCATCTGCAGAATCCAACCTGGTCCTTGAGTGCTCCCACTGCTCCAACACTCGCAGCCACCACCCACACCCAGGAACCTCTCCCTGCTGCTGCTGCTGCTGCTGCTGCTGAATTCATTGCTAAAATTTTACTGGAGATATAGAGAGACCCACAAGAAGGAAGAACTTGATCGATTGCTTATGTTTTTTGGTTGTTGAGAATGGGAAGGAGAGGGTGTTGTTTTTATAGTGGAGATAGAGATAGGTCAGAGGAGCTGCTGGTTTTGCAAAACCGTGAGAAGTCCAACTGTGCTGTATGTATTAAATTCTGGGGGCTGTGCTGTGTTGGTTTATTTAATGGTTTCTTGGCAAGAAAACCGGAGGGGAATGAAATCTGGTACGCAGTGAAAGCAGTAGACGACAAAGGCTCGTGGATTTGGGAAGGATAAGGTTACACAAGTAGAAGTTTAATAGCTGTAACAATCCAGAGCACTTGGCAATTTCTTGTACGGAGAAGAGACCTTAAAATTCGTACTAGTGTAGTGGAGTGTTAACGCTTTGCTATCTGGAATGCTCTATTTCTTAGGGAGGGATATGAAAATTTGAGGGGAAAGAAAATGGAGAAGGATAAAAGGAAAGGAAAGTTAATTTTTTTTTCCTTTGTTTGGATGGACAAAAAGTAGGGAAACGAAAAGTTTAAAAACAATTTTTTATTTGTTTATGGATATAGGTATAATTACTATTTTCTCCTTGGTATTCTCAAATGATTCTTTAATATTAACTTTTTGAGGGATGGTGGGGTAAATTCACTCAAATTCCTCTCATCTCTCTCCATTTTCCTCCCACATTTGGGAGAAAAAAATTTTGGAGCGATCGTCCTCGCTAAGGCGTGATGCCGCACGAGCCTAGATTTGCGCTCGTGCAAGGCAGTTCCATAACGGCCGATTACATCGGCGGCGACGGGGTTGTCGCACAGAAGTCCCAAGCAGAAATATTAAATACATTACAGCGGAATTTAAAGAAGAACACATGAACAAAGTCATTCAAAAGAAGCTATTTTATTGATATTGAACACAAGATTACATTTTTGGGCGCAAGGCCAAATTACAAGTCTCTCGTGCTCACTTTTCTCTCGTTTACAAGTCACTCTCTGCTCTCTCTCTTGATTACAATGCTTGAGTCAACGGAAGCTTCGGAAGGCGATGTCCATACATTATGTCCTCTATAAGTCTACAGATCACGCGGCCGCACGCTTTGACTCGCCAAGGAACTCCGTGCCTCGACGCATCCAAGCGAGCTCCGCACCACAAGCTTCTACCTGTGCCTGCACATGAAATACTGTGTGGGTGTCAGTACCACTGTACTGGTGGAGTGAGCTTCTCGCCCACCCATACATAACCGACACGTTCATTTACTTTGTGCAGCTTAAACCCTTTCGATTGTCTTTCTAGTCTTGCCTTAGGATCAGTTTTAAGACTTGACGTCTAACCAACTCGACGTGCAACGACATGGTCGTGCAACAATACCAACGTGTATTTCGATTGAGGCAGTGCCTCATCGGACATGTACTTGACCAAACTTGAACTCGGGACGGCAGGGTCGTGCCATACTCTATTCGTGCCTTAGACGTATTCAAGACAATGCCTCGCCGAGGAGCAACTTACGCGAACTCGGCCGTGCCAAGACCTTTACTTAAACTTCAGCGCCACTAGACCAATTCTCGTGCCAACGATTCAAGTGCCAAGGACGGCAATGGAACGACTCGTGCAGGCCGTGCCTCTAGACCTTGCTTAGACTTGTCCGTGCTTCAAGATGAGGCCGCGCCTCGCAAGTTATCAAGACTTATCGTGCTACCGCCTCGCGGCCTTCCTGTTAGACCCATTTGCTAACTTAGACAAGACTTCCTGTTCTGAGAGGCAAAGTATTTTTGACTGCTTCGTTGGTGTTGACGGATGTTCTTTATGTTCTGACATTGACTTACAATTTGATCTCTGTCTCCCAATTGATTGGTGCCAGAAATTGTGATATGTTATTTACTCCTGATTTGTGTTTTGTTCAGGACCGAAGTACGAGGATGGTGATTGGAGCAGGTGAACAAAGGGATGGACTTTACTTCTTGGGGGAGGTTCCAGCTTCTTTGGCTTCGGTGATCCTGGCATGCAAAGAGAATGATTCCGAAGTTTCGCATAGTAGACTGGGGCATCCCTCAGATAAAGTAATGCAGACTTTACCTTCTCTCTCTGGTAGTAGTGTGTTTTCTCATAAGGCTTGTGATATTTGTCATCAAGCTAAACAGACTCGTGATGCCTTTCCTGATAGTAGTAGTCATGCTTTGAGATGCTTTGAACTTATACACTGTGATCTGTGGAGACCATATCGTGTTCCGTCATCTAATGGGGCACGATATTTTTGACTTTGGTGGATGATTTTTCTAGAGCTGTTTGGGTTATTTTGTTGACGGATAAGTCTGCTGTTTATTCTATGTTTCTTAAATTCATTGCTATGGTGAAGCGTCAGTTTGGGGCTGATATACGTCGTGTGCGGAGTGACAATGACACTGAATTTAATTGTTTACGAGATTATTTTTCATCTCAAGGTATATTGTTCCAAACATCCTGTGTTGGGACACCTCAACAGAATGGAAGGGTGGAAAGAAAACATCGACATATTTTAAATGTAGCCAGGGCATTACGATTTCAGGGTTCTCCTTCCGTAAATTTTTGGAGGAAATGTGTTCTGGCTGCATGTTATTTGATAAATAGAACCCCTTCTAGTATTTTGCATTTTAAGTCTCCTAATGAAGTTTTATATGGCTCGGCTCCTTCGTATGATCATCTACGTATTTTTGGTTGTCTGTGCTATACGTATGATTTGAAATCCCGACATGATAAATTTGCTAGCAGGAGCAGAAAATGTATCTTTGTTGGGTATCCACTTGATAAAAAGGGATGAAAACTGTATGATTTGGAGACTGGTGAATTTTTTGTGAACCGTGATGTTACTTTTTATGAAAAAGAATTTCCTGGGTGTGACTGTGCTAGTGATGTCTTCTGCGACACGCCATACATCTGTCGAAGTGCCAGGAGATGATTTAGAGGCTTTTGGGATGGTGCCGGCTACGGTTGCTGAGGCCGGAGTGGTTGCTGGTGGCTTGGCACCGAGTAGCCAGGATGCACAGGTAGATGTAGAAGTATTGACAGGAGAGTCCGCTGGGGGTGATGCGGATACTACTAATAATACAGGGGATACAGTGTTGCCAGAGGTGCCCGACGAGGTAGTATTGGGAAGAGGAATGCGAAAGAAATCACAGCCAGTACGATTACAGAATTTTGTGACAAATGCTGTTCGAAGTAAAAGTCCTCCCTTCACCACAGTTCATATGTTCCCGTCACTTCCTCAGGTACTTCGTATCCTCTAACACAATTTCTAAGTTATGACATATTTACTGCTGGACACAGAGATTTTCTTTCAGCTAACACTGCAGGTGTTGAGCCTACTTCATATCGCCAGGCCTCGCAAGATTCGGGCTGGCGCGTGGCTATGCAAACTGAAATACAGGCTCTAGAAAATAATGGGACATGGAGTCTTGTCGATTTGCCTCATGGGAAAAAAGCATTGGAAAGTAGAAGGGTGTACAAAATGAAGTACAAATCTGACGGAAGTGTTGAGCGCTTAAAGGCACGGCTGGTTGTGTTCGGTAATCATCAGGTTGAGGGGATCGATTATTCAGAGACATTTGTCCCAGTAGCTAAGATGCCTACAGTTTGGGCGTTTTTGGCTGTTGCAGCTGTGAGAGGCTGGACTTTGCACCAGATGGATGTGCACAATGCTTTTCTTCATGGAGATCTGACAGAAGAAGTGTATATGAAGTTGCCGCCAGGTTTTTCGCATAGTGAACCCAACAAAGTGTGTCGCCTGCGTAAGTCTCTATATGGATTGAAACAGGCACCACGTTGTTGGTTCGCTAAGCTTACTGCTTCTCTGATATCCTATGGATTTATTCAATCAAATTCCGATTATTCCATTTTCTTTTTTTTAAAGAGAAGGTAGAGTTGCATGTTTTGATCTATGTGGATGATATGATTGTGTCTGGTAATGATATAGGTGCTTTAGATGCTTTCAAAAAGTACCTTATTTCTTGCTTTCACATGAAGGACCTTGGTGTGTTGAAGTACTTTCTTAGCATAGAGGTGGCTCGGAGTGCGGAAGAAAATTTTTTGTGTCAAAGGAAGTATGCTTTGGACATCATTTCAGAATGCGGTTTGATGGGGTCTCATCCTGCCGGTTTTCCCATGGAGCCCAATCACAAGCTGGCTGAATCGACTAGTCCAAGGATGGCGGATGCAGAGACTTATCGGAGGCTGGTTGGGAGGTTGATTTATCTATCATTTACTCGCCCTGACTTGGCCTATGCTGTGCATATCTTGTCTCAATTCTTATAAAAGCCTCGACAAGACCATTGGCATGCTGCTTTGAGAGTTGTCAGATATCTCAAAAATGCACCAGGACAAGGTATTCTTTTGAAAGCCGATTGTGATCTCCGTCTTTCTGGTTGGTGTGATTCCGACTGGGCCAGTTGTCCTTTGACTCGCCGCTCTGTTACATGCTGGTTGGTGTTTCTGGGAGGTCTCTTATTTCTTGGAAGACCAAGATTGTCACGCCCCAGTACCGAAATACTGGAACGGACTAGGCCAGCTACTCCGTATGAGGTATAAAATGTCATACGACGATCGTGGCTGTCAATCTTGCTGGGTATCCTAGCATGCAAGCAGTCTATGGCCTAAATCTGATCTCATATCCACAGGCAATAATCAATGAAATAACGACAAGAGAGATAATCATATGAAAAACAGAAAATACTCATATGATAATCAGAGAGTCTACAATAAGAAATAATGTAGACAAGAATACCTTCCCACACAGTTTCCTCAAGGTCAGGAACTGAAGCACGTCCTCCAAGTCAAGTCTGGAAGATCCACATGGTCGGTCACAGGCAATCTGGGAACAATCCAGGGTTGGTCAGGCCAACCGTAGCAAGTACCAGAAAGGAAGGCTCAAGGACGGGCGAAGAAAACCAGCAGGATATAATATAACAGAAATAGCATCTAAAAACAGTAAATAAGGTAAGGGATCGTGCGGTACCAACGCACGATAACAATCCAACAACTAAAAGTATTCTGGTCGTAACCTCGGTCGATAGCCTATCGTAGCACAATAACCAACCCAACAATCAAACAAGAACATGGGTTGGATCATGCACCACGATAGTCCATGTTCCTCAGTTATTCCCAAAAGTAACTCAACAATCATCACAATCATCCTAACATACACTAATGCCTGCATCGCTAACTGGAGATCGTAGTCTGTCATCGGGACAGTAATCCACCCCTACATCAAACAAGAATAAGGGAATGAAATACTGAGCCGAGACAGCGTTACGCACCAGCCAGCTTAGCAAACAGCAAGCCATACAATTTTAGGTGAATAAGCGGCCACTCAAATGCCTACGGCTGTCTATGTGGAGGTTGGGTTACCCCAATAATGCAATATAGGAATCCTCAGATCGTGCCATAGCCCGCAAGGGCTAGCGAGGCCAAATAACACATAGCAGGTAGGTATGCACGGTCCCTCGGAAGGCCACCGTGCTAAGCAGGAGTACATATAGTAGTCGGATACTGCCATATCCGTGGCGGCCAACCCCGACGCGCCAGGACGAGCCTGTGGCGGCCGGTAATGCACGATCTCGGGATTCCGTTCCCTCCCAATGCTTCTACCATTTTTAGTTGCCTAGATTAACCCTACATTTATCCGGAATCACATGTCGTGGTCACATGCTCTTCCTCCTAGATGTCGTACCTCAGTACGAGAACGCTAAGTAAGAATCAGCCTCGGCACCTATAGTCCCAGTTGTGATCCATCCTTAGTGTTATGCAACAAGCAAGCAAGCAATCCTAACCACGCTAAAACTATAGGCCAACTACCAGATACCCGTGCAGGTAATCATATAATATAGCCAGAATATCAAGATGGCATCGCAATGCCATATAATCATGGAAGTAGCACCTCAAAGTGCCAATAGACAAAGGGCACCGCAGTGCAAGGTCAGGGCCAGTACCTCACGGGGTAAGCTGGACTTATAGTACGGATACAGGTAGTCAGGTCTGGGACAAGGACAACTCTGTCAGTCACAAGAAGTCATCTGCCCACATCGTGGCATGGATATCAGGTCAAGTACAAGACCAGAACCTCTACTATAATAACATCTCAAGCATATATGGGAGCCTACAGCTCCAATCATCAAGTCAGTCTATCCACCAAATCAATCTATCAAGTGTCTCCCATCCATGAGGGAGTGAATATCACGTCAATAAAGACAACCACCAAATACCAATCTCATTTCCCCTAACAATGCTAGGCCCTCAGACTCACAGGAATCCTCCTAGACAATGATCACAAGCCACTAGAAAACAAAGGAAAATGTCTTCAAACTCTCAAAGGAAAATGTCTTGAATAGGACGGAGCTTAAACAAATTTCGAATGAGGAACAGGATTTCGAAATGAAATCTTGAGAAACGATTAAATATCAATAACACGAAGTTTGATAAATGAACAAAATTTGCAAATAGGAGCCATCACTAGGAAACAAGGTCAGGAATGATGAATAACGGTATCGAATAATGAATTTCAAACAATTATCGATTTGGGGATCTGAAACAAGTTTATCGAAATAGGAAACGATATCTCGAAGTAAGTTTCGACATCAATCAAGATTTCAAAAATAGAAAACAAGAAGTTTTGAAGAAATGATCTAGGTGCTAAGAGGATTTTAAGGACAGGCTGGATTGCTAATCAGATACATGGTTTTTCCAACCATGCAAAAGAAATCTTCTGTCTTCAGTCTATCTTCAGTATTCCTCCGGAATGGAAATCCTTCTTCAATTGTCCTGGCGTAGGTTGATCCCTGCGGTAGTACTCCACGTGGTTGCTGAATCGAGAGAGGCTGGTTCCCTTGCTGTAGTCCTGGTGCTCTTCGTGTTCGTCCTTGGGCAGTGTGATCAATGGTCTCCGTCAATCCCTGACTGGGTGGACAGACGATCTGTAGAACAAGCATAGACTCCATCTTTTGCGGCACTCTTCATAGTGGCATCTTGAGAGGTGGCAGAAATTGTAAATGATCGTCGGCTGGATCTGAATCTAGATCTTCCATTGGGGCTGAAATGCAGGGCTCTGACAGGAATATATGGCTGCTGGTGTGCTAGCTGCTGAGATTTGCTCCTGATGATGCGACTGGTGGTGTGACCGAAGAAACGCTGACTGAGTGTTGTGATGCTTTGCGGGTTCAGGGTAGTTGTTGTCTTTGTCATAAATCTTCATGTCTTTCATGAGCTTCAGCTTCCGGTCTCGTCCCATTGTCTGCGTTACATCCTGAATCTCCAGGCTGGTGGCTCTAATCTTCAGAGAAGTCGGATCCTCACATGCTGAGATGATCTTCAAAGGCGGCTTCAGGTTCTCGATCGGCTCCTTGGTGTAAGATATGCGATTTGTGTCGGAAAAATCCAAGTGTCTGAGCGTCTGGAAATCAGAAGTCCTTCCTGGCTCGGAGAGTGTATCCACAAGTCTGACTTGGAAAGGGTGGCCTGCTTCCTCTGGTTGTCAAGGGACTCTTCAGACGTCTCTGTCAACTACGTACTACCCATGGGGATAGTAGGGTGGTAGAAGGTAGTGGAAGCGCGAAAACGTCAAGTGCAGGTGAATTGACAGTTCTGGAGTCGCATACTTTTGAACTATCTGCAAAATAGAAAACTGTTAAAATAACCTAGACCTACATACAACAAGTGTTTATAGAATATAAAAATACCTGATACACCTGATATACCTGATATACCCTTATTTCCCGATTTTCCTATGCTGTGATCAAGTTTCCCTAGTATAATCAAGTCCCCCAATAGTACGCTAAGTCCTAGGTACCATTAGGATGGACCTGCATGGGCCACCACTAAAAACATGTCACGACCCGCTCCCGAATAATCGGATACGAGTCGGACACGCCCAGCCTTCATTGTTAGACACAATGAAGTAAGCTGTACCAAGCTAGGGAAACTAACCAGATAACATGAAAGTATAGAATCACAACAACTATATAATGTGTCCCAACCAGAAAAGAGATACAAATCTGAATTATTACAATTCAACTATAATAGTCTGCTAGTCTCAATACATGGAAAGATAAATGGAAACTAAATGCAGTACTAGGCCTCTGCAGCCTCTAGGTCACAAGCAGCTCCAGCTGGCTCAGGGAAGGCAGTATCCTGTCCATAGTATGTGTCACACAAAGCCTCCATCTCACCTATCATAACATATCCAGTCAGGAGCGGAGCAAGTACAATTCTAGGTAATGAACAAGACATCATGAAATGAAAGTACAAGGAAACATGGAAAGTACAGGAAAATACAAGTGAATAAGTACATGAAGAACATGAATGTAAGAACATGAAAGAACATGATATGTAAGCACCTGAAAGAACATGATATCACAGGAAATAAGTACAAGGTAATCTCCTGAACATATGTGTAATGCATTTGAAATATAACTAAATATGTGACCGGCTAGTGTAAGAACCTGAAAGCACCTGAAAGCACATGAATGGTGACTTAGGACCCGCGTGCACGATGCGGGGTCTAAGCTAAAACACACCTGAGTTGTTACTTGGGATTGGTCACATAGATAGTATATTTCCCCTCCCCAGATACAAGTAATAAGCACAAGAGAACAAGAGCACCAGAAAGAACATGTCGTGTTGCAATTGTGTCACTCAAGGAAGTACAGGGAAGATAATGTAAAGTACAAAACCGTAGAGTGTACTTGCCTTGCTCCAGGAAAGTACAAGTAGTCAAAAGAAACTTGATGTCCTCCTGTAATTTAATAATGATTTATAAATGATAAGTCAACAACTTAAATATAGTACTTCTTAATCTAGGAAAAAAATCACTTAACAATAATCCTAAATTCTAAATTGCTAAACACTATAGATAGGGTTATTACAAGTTATGTTTTAGGCCAACTCAATAGTTGAGGGTATGATTTCCATAGTCTCTATTTAAGCCCTCATGACTACTAGGCATTTCAGTTAGGACTGAACCATTCAGTCAAACCACATGAACTGATATCCCCAAATCAGTTATAGGTGGGACTGGAATAACAGTTCAGTCCACAGAACTCACACTGCACTGGCTAGCAGTCCCTCTTGTCAATGGGACATATGTTCAAATCCTTAACTCACTCTCCTGCACAAAAGTCTACTGTAACCTCAATTCCTTAATTCTTCATCATTCCAATTTGAAACTTGCACCTTGGAAATATCAGTCCTTAACATAGGACTAACACTGATTCACTTAGGCAAATAATTGAACCATAAAAGCTCCCCTAAACCTATCTTACTGCTGAGTCACTCATATAGCCATAAGAGAGAATGCATTAACTGTAACAAGACTCCTAGTACAAAATTGGTTTCAAAGTTCAAAACAGGGAGTACACTTAGCTTACAGGAACAGGTCATTTCTAAATTCCAAGTACAATGTTTAAATGCTATCAACAATCCATAGACCAGGTTCACTGTCTTTAGGATTTGAAAACAATGTACTGCCTTCATAAGAGCATAATTCAGCATCTTAAATCATTCCAGCTAAACAGTAAGGGCAAGATATTGTACAGGTATCAAGCCATTGTACATTGACTAGATAATCCAAATTTGTATGACTGAAAGAAATAACCACATTAACTAAGTTATGCACAAAATTACTGATGTGTTTGTGTCAGTAAGAACTGCTACAACAGTCTCCCATGTCATTATTTCCCTGAATAATTCCATCAGGTTCTCAGCCTTGACCAACTGATATGCATGACAAGGCTGAGATGAATCAGTCTCTGAGTAGTTAATGTATTCAGCCTTGAATCATAATCAACCCAGTTTAAGATTTAAACCTAAACCACCCCTATCACAATTCATCTACTGGGATACTGAAAACAAGCATGAAATCAGTCTAAACAATGGTTTACCTATCCATCATCACTCTCTTCCTGAATTGCCCATCTGAAATATCACTCAAAGTTCATGTTCTCATATAGAGCTTACCTATCTGTCTCAACAGGATTCAAAATCCAGTCCAATCCTAACACTGGCACCACTGTCCAGACAAGCAGTCCTTCTATGACTGGTATCTTATTTAGTTAGACATATATAGGAATGTATATAATTGCTAACACCTAACTTGACTGTTCAATCTTCCCAGTTCAGTCTAAGCTAGTCCTATAGCAGGACAGTTAAAACTGCTAAGCTATAATCATACAGTGAAACCCATATTCCCTCCAGTTATCTCTATTACTGCAAGTCTCTTACATATAGGAAATTTAGTCTAAAACCCATCCAATCCAATATTCAGTCCAGTTCTAGGTTTCCTGGATACTTCAGTTTCCAGGGTTGAACCAATAGTTCCAGGAAAAGCTGATATCCCCTTATCGATTCCCAAATCAGACATTGCAAATGTGGGTTCAGATTTATCAACTGGAATAAGTTCTGTAGTTAAAATCCAGGCTGAACAATATAGCACAGATGTCATCTCAGATTCCAACTATAGATGTTACTCCAGTTCAAATAAATAAACCCACACTGCCCTCACCCGAGTAGAACCGCTCTCCTTACACAATCCGGCGGACGGGACAGATCAAGACGCTATGCGACTAATCTAGTCGGGAGTCTACCTAGCAGGCAATAGGGTCAGGGATGCCATACCAAGAAGAACAAGCATGAGTTCAGTCCAGCAAACCCAAGGAATGGTTCTGCCTAATCCTTCGAACCAAATTCCCAACTGGGAATTCTGGAAAAATCCGGCAGAGTCTCCTTTGTATTCTGGACGGGAGCACCCTACGAATAGGGGCTAAAACCACTCGGCGCAACCCGCCGCAGAATCGCAGAATCGCGGCTGAGAACACTAAGTCTCAGCTACCAGCAGCACTACGATGCATACTGGAAACAGATCGATAGCCGAGAACACTAAGTCTCGGCCTCCAGTAGCACTACAATGCGTACTGGGCGCCAAGCCAACATGCATACTAATAAGATAACCGCCTCGGTGTAGTGCCCCGTCCCTACATCGTGCCCCGTCTCCGTCCACGGGGTGCGCGAGAAAGGAACACTGTCGCTATCGATTCGATCGGGACCGATAGGTCGGAATCGGCCGAGTCGATCGAACGGGAACGGTTGAATTAAGATCCATTCCACGTTATGGAATGGCTTCTTCGGAACCAAGTCCCATATTCAGCGGGTTGCGCCTCGAGGATTGGCTCTGCGGCTGAGTCGGGAGAGACCTCCCGTTGCTCTGGTTTTCATGCCGCACTTGAATTGGCTTTGGCTTTCGTTTTCGTGAATGCTTTCGATGGGTTTTCGTGACGCGTTTTCGAGCTCGCATTCATATCGAAATTCTTTGAAATACACAGTGTTCTAATCAGTTGCTTATGCGATTGCAGGTGATCGCGTAGGCGACGACAGTGCAGCCAACCGGTCGCTCGCTTGAAGCAAGCCTAAGGCGAGTGGCTGACCTCCTTCGCCCCGTCCCTCTACTTCAAAACTCAATATGTGAAGTAAAATAAAATGCTTGTCATAATAATGTAGAATCAATAAAATCGTGCCACGATACTTCATGAAACACTTGTTAACGAACTGCCGGTTTTGGAAATGGAAAACATGCTTCCCTATGCAATTATACTTGGTCTATGCAAACCAATGAATGAATCAATTAATGTTTATCGCAACGATACGGCTAAATGACCAAATCAACTAAGTTCAAAGGAAAACGGTCATTGGACAACTTGTCGACAAGGTGTAGTTTCCTCGAACGGTTACCTAGGCCAAGGGACCGATTCGGCCCGGGAGGAACGAGTGTATAGTAAGCGCCAGCCCTTCATCGGCACGAGTTATGCGGTAACTTTCGCACAGGGCTCGCTACCCGACGCGAAAGGGTCGCCGTCTAACTCAGCTATATGTCCGCGATGGCTTGAAATTGCCAGTGGCCTTCACACCCTTCACACTGCTTAACAAACGCATATGGCACGGGATGATTTTAATAGTTGCTCAATGTTATACAATTTCATATGCTTGCCTCAAAACATGTTAACATGCAAATCGAACAGGATGGTTAGAAAGATCATTGAAATAGCTAGCTAACATGTTTACGAAACTTCTTGAATCAAATGCAGAGCTTGGATTTAATTAGCCATTTGCCAGTACATGTGTTTCGTGCCGATCCTCGCTCTTTGCAGGTCCCGCGAACCAGGAAGGACGCGCCAACTAGCTCGGCGACGTTCGTGACTTTTGAAGCTTCGGCCGTGCGTCAAAGACTCTCTTTCAGCGACTCTACTTTTGAAGGCTCTCGACAGTCCAAGGAAAATGACTCAGCGTCCCTCCCATCCAGGTCAATGGAGTACTTGTGAATATTGAGGGATGTGTGCAATGTATGGAACGGCTATCTCATCGGCACTCTTTTGTAATCGAGTCATGTTGTAGCCCGCGCGGCAAAGAGTCTTGTATCGGAGTCTGTAAAAAGATGTTCATTATCAATAAAGATCAAGTTTCCTTTAATTATTGTGTGTATCAATTTGTCTGCGTACTCTCTTAGATCTTGTGTCTCGGATTACCTTATGACTAGGCCTTGTGCGATCGCAAATTAGGTTCTCACGGCATCACGTCCGGGGGACGACTATCGATTCGACGGAATCGGGGCGTGACATAATGGTATCAGAGCACGGCTTTACGTCCTTGGCCTCCAGTGTCGAGTTCTAGTCTCCAACCGTTGACCTCGTGTCGATGAGAAGAGTTGTTCCATACGCTGAACCCAGGACATTTTCTGAAACTAACGAGAGTTGTCTTTCCTTTTTCCTGCAGTTACGGGAGCTCAGGCAGAAGACGAGACGAGCGCTTCCAGCGGCTCGAGTGCTTCTGGACCCGAGCATACCGTCAATCCAACGGGAATGACGCCTACTGTAGCCGGACCTTCCGGCGACCCGATGCAACGTATGCTGCAAATGCTTGAAATACAGCAACGTCAAAACGAGCTCCATCGTCAGCAAGCGGAGGCTCGTCAGGCTCAATTTGAGAATCGGTTCGAGGCTCAATTCAAGCTGCAGCAGCAGCAGCTGAATACCCTCCAGCAGATCGTACAGTCGGTCGCCGACAACAACAACTCAACGATGACACCTGTCGTGACCCATCCTGCGGTTCGATCCAACGAAGCTGAACCAGAGGCGCCCGTGCTCTCACCTGCAGCACCGAGAAGTTCTTACTTCGACGTGTCAAAATTCACGAAAAGCTGCCGCACTTCCTTCAACGGCACAGAAGATCCCGCGGTAGCGATCGACTAGCTGGAGGAGCTGGAAGATAAGTTCGAGCTTCTGGGTGTCGAGGACTCAAAGAAAGTCGTGTGTGCTCAACTTCTACTTCGAATGAACGCGCACGATTGGTGGGCTGTGCAGAAGCGGGCAATTCGACGTGAAGACGAGACGGCGGCGATCTCATGGGCGACATTCAAAAAGGCATTCGAGATTGAATATCTTTCCGCAGCCGTGCGACAGGAGAAAGAAGATGAGTTCATGCAGTTAAAGCAGGGCAATATGACAGTACGACAATATGCGGCCAAATTCAACAAACTGGCCAAATTTGCTGGGGACTTCCTACCTACCACCGCCAGCCGAGCTCGACGATTCGAAGTGGGCCTGCGTTCAACCATCCGTGCGCATGTTTCGGTGGCCGAATACAAAACCATGGGCGAGGCACTCAACCACGCCATCCGTCTGGAGTCCGAGTATCCTCCTACTACTACCGGCGTTGTTCACTTTAATAACAAACGCCATAGTAATGCGGGAGGCAATAACGCACACAAGCGTCAAAATCGTGGCAACGGAGGTGGCAACCAAACGAAGGATCGAGTGGTCTGCACTTTCTGCGCCAAGGAGGGACACTTGATCAGCGAGTGCCGACTGAAGAACGGTACGTGCCTCGGGTGCGGCCGAGCCGACCATACCGTACGCGACTGCCCGAAGAAGAACCGAGGCCAAGCACCTCGGGCTCCACCGACCGCACCACAGAATGGCCAAGACCGTCGCCCTAATGCTCAGGGCCGTGTCTACGCCATGACCCGAGACGAAGCGTTCGCATCTGACACAGTCGTGACAGGTATACTACAATTCAATAATAAACCTGCTCGTATATTGTTTGATTCAGGTGCCACGCATAGTTTCATATCGGCGGCCTTTGCTGCCGAGCACAAATTTCCCCTGACACTGCTCGGTCTTGAGCTTACTGTTAACATCCCGTCGGGCATGCCACTAGCTGCGAATTTAGTCTGCGGAGGCAGAATCATCTGTATAGGTGGTCAAAAGGTCAGTCTCGATGCGATAGTTCTAAATATTAAGGACTACGATATCATTCTGGGGATGGATTGGCTCGGTCCGTGCAACGCAACCATAGACTGCTCTGAAAAGAAGGTCACATTTTGCATACCAGGAGTGCCCGAATTCTGCTACTCGTGTGGTGAGGCGTCGCCGACCTGCATGGTGATCTCTACAATATCTTCTCGACGGATGCTGTATTCCGGGTGCGAAGGCTATCTAGCTTCCGTTCGAGATATGCGACTGGATGGTGCAAACGCGGGTCAGACCAACGTTGTGGCAGAATTCCCCGATGTGTTCCCGGACGAGTTGCCCGACATGCCGCCCGATCGAGAGATTGAGTTCACTATCGATACCTTCCCCGACACTCGACCGATCTCGAAGATCCCATACAGGATGGCCCCTGCAGAGCTGAAAGAACTCAAGGTGCAGTTACAGGAATTGCTTGACAAGGGATTTATCCGACCCAGCGTCTCGCCGTGGGGAGCGCCCGTACTATTTGTCAAGAAGAAGGATGGCTCTATGCGTCTTTGTATCGACTACCGCGAGCTGAATAAAGCCACCGTCCGGAACAAATACCCCCTGCCCCGCATAGATGATCTGTTTGACCAGCTCCAAGGAGCCACGGTGTTCTCTAAATTTGATCTGCGTTCGGGTTACCATCAACTCAAGATCAAGCCGGACGATGTGCCAAAGTCTGCATTTCGTACTCGTTACGGCCATTACGAGTTCCTGGTAATGCCGTTCGGCCTAACGAATGCCCCTGCTGCTTTCATGGATTTAATGAATCGGGTGTTTCGACCATTCCTCGACAAGTTCGTAGTAGTCTTTATCGACGATATACTCGTCTACTCGAAGAATCGGCAGCAACACACTGAGCATCTGCGGACCGTGCTTCAGACCCTTCGAGAAAATCAATTGTATGCGAAGCGAAGCAAATGTGAATTCTGGCTTAGCAGCGTCGCATTCCTCGGACACATCATTTCTGCTGAAGGCATCGCGGTCGACCCAAAGAAAGTTGAAGCCGTCGTTGATTGGAAGCGGCCAACGTCCGTCAGCGAGATTCGAAGTTTCCTTGGCTTAGCGGGATACTATCGACGCTTCGTGAAAGACTTCGCGAAGATCGCATCGCCTCTGACTCGCCTCACCCAGAAAGGAGTCGCCTTCGAATGGTCAGACGATTGTGAAGCTTCATTCCAAGAATTAAAGCAACGGCTCGTCTCGGCCCCGATACTCGCACTTCCAGAAGGGACTGAGGGTTTCCAGATATTCAGCGATGCGTCCGGCCAGGGCTTGGGGTGTGTGCTGATGCAGCAGAACAAGGTGATATCTTTTGCTTCCCGACAGCTAAAGCCGCACGAGAAGAATTATCCCACGCACGACCTGGAGTTAGCGGCGATTGTGTTCGCGTTGAAATTGTGGCGTCACTACCTCTATGGCGTGGCGTGCACGATCTATACCGATCACAAGAGCCTCAAGTATCTATTCACGCAGAGGGAACTGAACTTGCGGCAGAGGCGTTGGCTTGAACTGATCAAGGACTACGACTTGACTATCGACTATACGTCGGGAAAAGGAAATGTTGTGGCAGACGCTTTGAGTCGGAAGTACATTGCCTCGTTATCCATCGACCCCAGATTGCTACGCGACCTAGAAGAGATGGGCATCGAGCTCCGAGTCAGATTCCGGAATGTGCAGTTGGCAAAGTTGTAGTTAGAGCCGAGCTTGCTTGAAAAGATCAAGACCGCTCAGACGAACGATCCGTACCTGAAGAAAGTGCGAGAGCTAATTTCGACAGGCAGGACGACCGACTTTGCGGAAGACGAAACCGGTGTGCTTCGATTGAAGGGTAGGCTATACGTTCCGGATGATTCAGAACTCAGAAAGGAGATCCTGTCGGAGGCGCACTATGCAAAATATACTTTGCATCCAGGCAGTACCAAGATGTATAAGGACCTCCGCACGACCTTTTGGTGGCATGGAATGAAGAGAGATGTGGCGCTCTTCGTGTCGCAATGCATGGCCTGTCAGCAGGTGAAAGCTGAGCATCAGCGACCGGGCGGGGAGATACAGAACCTCGCTATTCCCGAGTGGAAATGGGATCATGTCACTATAAATTTTATTGTTGGCCTGCCGAAGACACCACGAGGGAACGACGCCATATGGGTCATTGTCGATCGATTAACCAAGTCAGCGCACTTTATCGCCATCAAAGTTACTTGGAGCGTTGATCGCCTGGCGCAGATTTATCTTGACGAGATAGTTCGGCTGCACGGAGTTCCAGTATCCATCGTCTCTGATCGGGATTCACGATTCATGTCGCGATTCTAGAGTAGCCTTCAGTCGACGCTGGGAACCAAGTTGCAGTTCAGCTCAGCTTACCATCCTCAGACCGACGGCCAAACGGAGCGCATCAACCAGATTCTCGAAGACATGTTACGGCTCTGCGCAATTGACTTCAAATCAAGTTGGGATGTCCACCTACCGCTGGCAGAATTTGCATACAACAATAGCTATCAATCCAGCATCCAAATGGCGCCGTATGAAGCTTTGTACGGCCGGAAGTGCAGATCGCCCATTTGCTGGGATGAAGTCGGGGAACGGCAGATACTCGGCCCGGAGCTGGTGGAACAGACTGTGGAAAAGGTCAAGCTCATCCGAGAAAGATTAAAGACCGCGCAGAGTCGTCAGAAAAGCTATGCAGACATTCATCGTCGACCGCTCGAGTTTCTAGTAGGCGATCACGTGTTTCTCAAAGTGTCGCCCATGCGGGGAGTTACTCGGTTCGGTGCGAAAGGAAATTTGAGTCCGAGATTCGTCGGGCCGTTTGAAATACTTGAACGGGTCGCGCCAGTGGCCTACAAAATTGCCCTACTGCCGGCGCTTGAAGGTGTACACAACGTCTTCCACGTCTCTCAGTTGCGGAAGTACGTGCACGACCATAGCCATGTGGTAGATTTTGGCCAGCTGGAGCTAAAGTCAGACTTATCCTACGTTGAAGAACCAGTGCAAATCTTAGAACGCAAGGATAAGTTGCTGCGAAATCGAGCGATCCATCTCGTCCGCGTCCTCTGGAAGAACCACTCGGTCGAAGAGTCGACGTGGGAGCTTGAATCGGAGATGAAGGATAAATTCCCTTCATTGTTCTCGTAGAGGTAGGTTCCATCTTTAAGTTTCGAGGACGAAACTTTTTATTAGTTGGTTATGGTGTAGTGTTCCGTCCCTACATCGTGCCCCGTCTCCGTCCACGGGGTGCGCGAGAAAGGAACACTGTCGCTATCGATTCGGTCGGGACCGATAGGTCAGAATCGGCCGAGTCGATCGAACGGGAACGGTTGAATTAAGATCCATTCCACGTTATGGAATGGCTTCTTCGGAACCAAGTCCCATATTCAGCGGGTTGCGCCTCGAGGATTGGCTCTGCGGCTGAGTCGGAAGAGACCTCCCGTTGCTCTGGTTTTCATGCTGCACTTGAATTGGCTTTGGATTTCGTTTTCGTGAATGCTTTCGATGGGTTTTCGTGACGCGTTTTCGAGCTCGCATTCATATCGAAATTCCTTGAAATACACAGTGTTCTAATCAGTTGCTTATGCGATTGCAGGTGATCGCGTAGGCGACGACAGCGCAGCCAACCGGTCGCTCGCTTGAAGCAAGCCTAAGGCGAGTGGCTGACCTCCTTCGCCCCGTCCCTCTACTTCAAAACTCAATATGTGAAGTAAAATAAAATGCTTGTCATAATAATATAGAATCAATGAAATCGTGCCACGATGCTTCATGAAACACTTGTTAACGAACTGCCGGTTTTGGAAATGGAAAACATGCTTCCCTATGCAATTATACTTGGTCTATGCAAACCAATGAATGAATCAATTAATGTTTATCGCAACGATACGGCTAAATGACCAAATCAACTAAGTTCAAAGGAAAACGGTCATTGGACAACTTGTCGACAAGGTGTAGTTTCCTCGAACGGTTACCTAGGCCAAGGGACCGATTCGGCCCGAGAGGAACGAGTGTATAGTAAGCGCCAGCCCTTCATCGGCGCGAGTTATGCGGGAACTTTCGCACAGGGCTCGCTACCCGACGCGAAAGGGTCGCCGTCTAACTCAGCTATATGTCCGCGATGGCTTGAAATTGCCAGTGGCCTTCACACCCTTCACACTGCTTAACAAACGCACATGGCACGGGATGATTTTGATAGTTGCTCAATGTTATACAATTTCATATGCTTGCCTCAAAACATGTTAACATGCAAATCGAACAGGATGGTTAGAAAGATCATTGAAATAGCTAGCTAACATGTTTACGAAACTTCTTGAATCAAATGCAGAGCTTGGATTTAATTAGCCATTCGCCAGTACATGTGTTTCGTGCTGATCCTCGCTCTTTGCAGGTCCCGCGAACCAGGAAGGACGCGCCAACTAGCTCGGCGACGTTCGTGACTTTTGAAGCTTCGGCCGTGCGTCAAAGACTCTCTTTCAGCGACTCTACTTTTGAAGGCTCTCGACAGTCCAAAAAAAATGACTCAGCGTCCCTCCCATCCAGGTCAATGGAGTACTTGTGAATATTGAGGGATGTGTGCAATGTATGGAACGGCTATCTCATCGGCACTCTTTTGTAATCGAGTCATGTTGTAGCCCGCGCGACAAAGAGTCTTGTATCGGAGTCTGTAAAAAGATGTTCATTATCAATAAAGATCAAGTTTCCTTTAATTATTGTGTGTATCAATTTGTCTGCGTATTCTCTTAGATCTCGTGTCTCGGATTACCTTATGACTAGGCCTTGTGCGATCGCAAATTAGGTTCGCACGGCATCACGCCCGGGGGACGACTATCGATTCGACGGAATCGGGGCGTGACACTCGCAGGGCGCACCACAACACATGTCCATAAATTCCTAACCCAAGCACAAACACCGCCACAAGAGTAGTTCGCCAAGCCGTACCCGACCGCGAGTCGGACACGGGGCATATGGGGACAATCCATACGTGTGAGTCGTGCTCGTGTCCTCGGAGGTGTGGATGACCCGTCCGAGTTGTCCGATACGGTCGTAAACCAGTATCGAACCAAGCTATCCTAAGTTATCATCATGGCAGTTCTACTACTAGGCTACACTAATCATGATTATACAATTTACAAGTACAAATTAATTAAATACAATAAAATCCAGGAGAGAGGGCAAGAGCCGTCGATGAGCAAGGGATACTTGCCTAGAGGGCTCGGCTAGGTAAGCAAGTCTTCGGCGATCTGGATCCAAGCTAGCACGTCCATCGAGGTCCTCAGAACACATAATAAACAATCATTAGAATTAAATAATAAAATAATAGAATAATCACAAGAGATGGTAGAAGGCTATACCGTGCGGGTCCCGCAAGCAGCACAGGGATCTGGTACGGAAATTGAGGCACGTGGACCGATACGGGCACGCAAACCGAGATGCGCACGCATATCGAGATGCGCACGCATATCGAGATGGCTCGAATATCGAGACGAACAGGAGACAACGTGCACGTAAATCGAGACGTGCACGTAGGATCGAGGAATCACAAATATCAAGATGGTGCACGAATCACGCAATACGCAAATCGAGACGTGCATGCGAATTGAGACGGCACAAAACTAATGCGGCATGCAAATCGGAGCGAGCACGCAAATCGAGGCGGTGCGCAAATCAGCACGCACGCACAAATCGAAGTGATACTAAAACCGAGATGGCACAAAGGCCGAGACACGGGAATCGAGACAACGTGCAAACCGAGATAGCACGGTGCCCGAGACAGCGCGGGACTCGAGGCGTCCCGCTGCCCAAGGCAGCGCGTGGATCGAGGTGCACGGAAAACGGGACGACACACAAATCAAGGTGCACGTCCCGAGAAACACGAGAAACAAGGGAACGTGCGAACTGAGTGCACGTGACCCAAGGCACGTGGCCCGGGGAACACACTGCCCGAGCAGCGCGGGGCCCAAGGGCGTCCCGCTGCCCAAGGTGGCACCGCTCCCGAGGCGACGGTCGCCGAGAAGAAAGAAGGGGAGAGGCGGAGGAGCTGTCGGGGGTTCGGCCAGGCGAGGTCGGGATCCGGCGGAGGATGGATGCGCCGGGGAACAACGGAGAGGGGGAGGAGACGCATGGAGGCGAGGGTGCTGCCGAGGTGGACGGCGGCCATGGGGCTCGGCCAGGCGGAGGAAATAGGAAGAGAGGGGAGGCCGGAGGAGAGACTCACCGGCGGGAGGAGGATGGAGACGGCGGCGTCGGCGGAGGGGGCCGGAGGCCGCGGAGGAGATGGTGGTGAGGGCGGTGCTGCGGTGGAGATGGCGACGATGATGGTGGTGGCGCGGGTGGCTGAAGACGGGGACGACCACGGCGAGGGAAGCGACGGCGACGATGGGGGCGGTCGCCATGGCGGTGGTGGCGGCGGCTGCAGTGGAGGAGATGGTGGCGACGATGGTGGTGAGAGCTCGGGGCGACCGGAGGTCGGCGGAGGCCGGGAGAAGAGAGGGAGACAGCGAGCGAGAGAGGGATGAGAGGCCGAGTAAGCGGGAGAGAGGAGAGTTGAGGGAGGAGAGAGAGGGCCGGGGGGTGAGTGAGGGAGGAGAGAGAGGGAGCTCTCCAGCGAGGGGGAGAGAGAGAGTGAAGTGAGGGGGGGCGGCTGAGAGAGAGTGGAGTGAGAGAGAGTTAGGTTTGGGTTAGGGTTTTCTTTTGGGGTAGGTATAGGAATCAAGGAATTTAATTAATAACAAATAATTATGAGGGCAAATCACTCCCAATAAAATAATAAAAATTTCAAATATACCCCAAAATTAAAATCCTCCAAAATACGAAATACAGTCGTAATACAGTCATATACCTATTTCTAAAATAGGGATATGACATCCTACCCACCTTACAAAAATTTCGTCCTCGAAATTTCGAAATCATGTAATATAGGATTTTCAAAACTAGTACATATAGGTACCATGAAAACTCTACCCACCTTACAGAAATCAAGTAATACAATAAGAAACGAACAAAATCTCAATATGAAAACATCAAAGAGAAAATGTCTAGCTACACAAATCAACTCATGAAGTAAATCCAAAACACCAAATAGGGCCTCGAAAATCAAAGCCCCATAAATCAAAACAAGTACGAAATATCGAAAACAATATCAAAAACCTGAAATCCCCACTGCATGAAAATCAACAAAATCATAAAATAAAGGATACATGTCTCAAACCGGCGACCGAAGTTCCTAATATCCGAAAAGGTGTCATGATCTTTCCTTGCCACGCCATCCGGAATGGCTGCAAAAGATGCATCAGGACACTATAATCGAGCGGCTGCAACTTTCGTTACCACGCCGTCAAGGTATACTAGGGTCACCCGGTACTCTTGACAAATACCCAAAACGAATCAAATCCATAACCCAAACATCCGAATCACTAAAATCACAAAATCTCCAACAATATATCAAGTCCTAGAAAACCATCAAAATCCAAAATCCAGGTGAATCGTAACACACATCCAAAAATATTTTCAATAATAACCACAAGATAGCTTTTCTAGGAAAATACTCCATATCCGTAGAAAAATATTCCAAACCAAGGATCCATATCAAAATGTAATGTATAGAAAGTATATCTATAAACAAAATAATATCTGAAATTGATAATCATGAGTCCGGAAATATCCCAAATCAAAGGAGCTGAATTCATACAAGAACATCCACTGGATACTCAACAAATGTTAAAATATCCAATCTCAGAGTCCAGATGAAATCTTCATTCCGCAGCAATCCAGCCAACGCTCGAAGAGGGCGATAATGATACTAAGTCAACACGAAGTCAACGCACGAAAGGGATAACAAGAAATCAACCAGGGTGAAACACCGGTAGAGAGTACAGAACCCAAGACAGATAATCAAGTAACCCAATGATGGAGATAAGATGACATCTCATCGGATAAAACGATCGACATGACCAACTATAGGATCACATCTATCAAACAAGGATCAGGGGTAGATAACAACAAATAAGACAGGGCAAAGCAAAGTAGGTCCAGGTAGAGATGAGGACCAATTCACAAGTTCAAGGGAGCGAAGGGCAAGTGTAGCAAGTTAGAATCCCAAGGAATAGTGGACTGAGATCAACAATCATGTGATACCCAACAATATCTCAAAACGAGACCTGCATGGGCCACCACTAAAATCTTGTCACGCCCCAGTACCGAAATACTGGGACGGACTAGGCCAGCTACTCCGTATGAGGTATAAAACGTCATACGGCGATCGTGGCTGTCAATCTTGCTGGGTATCCTAGCATGCAAGCAGTCTATGGCCTAAATCTGATCTCATATCCACAGGCAATAATCAATGAAATAACGACAAGAGAGATAATCATATGAAAAACAGGAAATACTCATATGATAATCAGAGAGTCTACAATAAGAAATAATGTAGACAAGAATACCTTCTCACACAGTTCCCTCAAGGTCAGGAACTGAAGCACGTCCTCCAAGTCAAGTCTGGAAGATCCACATGGTCGGTCACAGACAATCTGGGAATAATCCAGGGTTGGTCAGGCCAACCGTAGCAAGTACCAGAAAGGAAGGCTCAAGGACGGGCGAAGAAAACCAGCAGGATATAATATAACAGAAATAGCATCTAAAAACAGTAAATAAGGTAAGGGATCGTGCGGTACCAACGCACGATAACAATCCAACAACTAAAAGTATTCTGGTCGTAACCTCGGTCGATAGCCTATCGTAGCACAATAACCAACCCAACAATCAAACAAGAACATGGGTTGGATCATGCACCACGATAGTCCATGTTCCTCAGTTATTCCCAAAAGTAACTCAACAATCATCACAATCATCCTAACATACACTAATGCCTGCATCGCTAACTGGAGATCGTAGTCTGTCATCGGGACAGTAATCCACCCCTACATCAAACAAGAACAAGGGAATGAAATACTGAGCCGAGACAGCGTTACGCACCAGCCAGCTTAGCAAACAGCAAGCCATACAATTTTAGGTGAATAAGCGGCCACTCAAATGCCTACGGCTGTCTATGTGGAGGTTGGGTTACCCCAACAATGCAATATAGGAATCCTCAGATCGTGCCATATCCCGCAAGGGCTAGCGAGGCCAAATAACACATAGCAGGTAGGTATGCACGGTCCCTCGGAAGGCCACCGTGCTAAGCAGGAGTACATATAGTAGTCGGATACTGCCATATCCGTGGCGGCCAACCCCGACGTGCCAGGACGAGCCTGTGGCGGCCGGTAATGCACGATCTCGGGATTCCGTTCCCTCCCAATGCTTCTACCATTTTTAGTTGCCTAGATTAACCCTACATTTATTCGGAAACACATGCCGTGGTCACATGCTCTTCCTCCTAGATGTCGTACCTCAGTACGAGAACGCTAAGTAAGAATCAGCCTCGGCACCTATAGTCCCAGTTGTGATCCATCCTTAGTGTTATGCAACAAGCAAGCAAGCAATCCTAACCACGCTAAAACTATAGGCCAACTACCAGATACCCGTGCAGGTAATCATATAATATAGCCAGAATATCAAGATGGCATCGCAATGCCATATAATCATGGAAGTAGCACCTCAAAGTGCCAATAGACAAAGGGCACCGCAGTGCAAGGTCAGGGCCAGTACCTCACGGGGTAAGCTGGACTTATAGCACGGATACAGGTAGTCAGGTCTGGGACAAGGACAACTCTGTCAGTCACAAGAAGTCATCTGCCCACATCGTGGCATGGATATCAGGTCAAGTACAAGACCAGAACCTCTACTATAATAACATCTCAAGCATATATGGGAGCCTACAGCTCCAATCATCAAGTCGGTCTATCCACCAAATCAATCTATCAAGTGTCTCCCATCCATGAGGGAGTGAATATCACGTCAATAAAGACAACCACCAAATACCAATCTCATTTCCCCTAACAATGCTAGGCCCTCAGACTCACAGGAATCCTCCTAGACAATGATCACAAGCCACTAGAAAACAAGCCCCTCAACTACCAAGACACAGCAATCAACCAGGTTCTCTAACTACCGGAATACACAAAGGTACCGGATTGGGCGTTTGGGAAGTCGAGTAAAAATCATATAATAATACCCTCGATATCATCCTCGTTCCGCGAGACACTCGCACCAGTATCCAAAATCCAATAGTCCTCGAAGACATATCTGATCAAATTAGAACATCACCAAAGAACTAGCAACACTATCTAAGAATCCACTTAGTCTACCATAATCATTATCTCAATATCATATCTCCTCATAGTCAATCCTCGAATCAGATCATAATCCCAACACATGGGTCAGCACTTAATCAACGCCGTCGGATGATGGCAAGGATTGTGTGAACCACTCTGGATCAGATCCACAACCCTTAAACCAAACAAGGACCAGGGTTGCAGACCCTCACCCGAGTAGAACCACTCTTCTTACACAATTCGGCGGACAGGACAGACAATGAGATAACAAACTAAACTAGAACACCATCTAAAGGAAGAATTACGAGTCAAGAGTCCAATGGGTAATACCGTTGAAAAGGCAAGGATTGCGTAAACTACTCTGGATCAGATCCACAACCCTTAAACCAAACAAGGACCAGGATTGCAGACCCTCACCCGAGTAGAACCGCTCTCCTTACACAATCCGGCGGACGGGACAGATCAAGACGCTAGGCGACTAATCTAGTCGGGAGTCTACCTAGCAGGCAATAGGGTCAGGGATGCCATACCAAGAAGAACAAGCATGAGTTCAGTCCAGCAAACCCAAGAAATGGTTCTGCCTAATCCTTCAAACCAAATTCCCAACTGAGAATTCTGGAAAAATCTGGCAGAGTCTTCTTTGTATTCTGGACGGGAGCACCCTACGAATAGGGGCTAAAACCACTCGGCGCAACCCGCCGCAGAATCGCAGAATCGCGGCTGAGAACACTAAGTCTCAGCTACCAGCAGCACTACGATGCATACTGGAAACAGATCGATAGCCGAGAACACTAAGTCTCGGCCTCCAGTAGCACTACAATGCGTACTGGGTGCCAAGCCAACATGCATACTAATAAGATAACCGCCTCGCAGGGCGCACCACAACACATGTCCATAAATTCCTAACCCAAGCACAAACACCGCCACAAGAGTAGTTCGCCAAGCCGTACCCGACCGCGAGTCGGACACGGGGCATATGGGGACAATCCATACGTGTGAGTCGTGCTCGTGTCCTTGGAGGTGTGGATGACCCGTCCGAGTTGTCCGATACGGTCGTAAACCAGTATCGAACCAAGCTATCCTAAGTTATAATCATGGCAGTTCTACTACTAGGCTACACTAATCATGATTATACAATTTATAAGTACAAATTAATTAAATGCAATAAAATCCAGGAGAGAGGGCAAGAGCCGTCGATGAGCAAGGGATACTTGCCTAGAGGGCTCGGCTAGGTAAGCAAGTCTTCGGCGATCTGGATCCAAGCTAGCACGTCCATCGAGGTCCTCAGAACACATAATAAACAATTATTAGAATTAAATAATAAAATAATAGAATAATCACAAGAGATGGCAGAAGGCTATACCATGCGGATCCCGCAAGCAGCGCAGGAATCTGGCACAGAAACTGAGGCACGTGGACCGATACGGGCACGCAAACCGAGATGCACACGCATATCGAGACGTGCACGCATATCGAGATAGCTCGAATATCGAGACGAACAGGAGACAACGTGCACGTAAATCGAGACGTGCACGTAGGATCGTCGAATCACGAATATCAAGATGGTGCACGAATCACGCAAAACGCAAATCGAGACGTGCACGCGAATCGAGACGGCACAAAGACCAATGCGGCACGCAAATCGGAGCGAGCACGCAAATCGAGGCGGTATGCAAATCAGCGTACGCGCACAAATCGAAGCGATACTAAAACCGAGATGGCACAAAGGCCGAGACACGGGAATCGAGACAACGTACAAACCGAGATAGCACGGTGCCCGAGACAGCGCCGGACTCGAGGCGTCCCGCTGCCCAAGGCAGCGCGTGGATCGAGGTGCACAAAAAATGGGACGACACACAAATCAAGGTGCACGTCCCGAGAAACACGGGAAACAAGGGAACGTGTAAACCGAGTGCACGTGACCCAAGGCACGTGGCCTGGGGAACACACTGCCCGAGCAGCGCGGGGCCCAAGGGCGTCCCGCTGCCCAAGGTGGCACCGCTCCCGAGGCGACGGTCGCCGAGAAGAAAGAAGGGGAGAGGCGGAGGAGCTGTCGGGGGTTCGGCCAGGCGGGGTCGGGATCCGGCGGAGGATGGCTGCGCCGGGGAACAACGGAGAGGGGGAGGAGACGCATGGAGGCGAGGGTGCTGCCGAGGTGGACGGCGGCCATGGGGCTCTGCCAGGCGGAGGAAATAGGAAGAGAGGGGAGGCCGGAGGAGAGACTCACCGGCGGGAGGAGGATGGAGACGGCGGCGTCGGCGGAGGGGGCCGGAGGTCGCGGAGGAGATGGTGGTGAGGGCGGTGCTGCGATGGAGATGGCGACGATGATGGTGGTGGCGCGGGTGGCTGAAGACGGGGGCGACCACGGCGAGGGAAGAGACGGCGACGATGGGGGCGGTCGCCATGGCGGTGGTGGCGGCGGCTGCAGTGGAGGAGATGGTGGCGACGATGGTGGTGAGAGCTCGGGGCGACCGGAGGTCGGCGGAGGCCGGGAGAAGAGAGGGAGACAGCGAGCGAGAGAGGGATGAGAGGCCGAGTAAGCGGGAGAGAGGAGAGAGAGAGGGCCGGGGGTGAGTAAGGGAGGAGAGAGAGGGAGCTCTCCAGCGAGGGGGAGAGAGAGAGTGAAGTGAGGGGGGTGGCTGAGAAAGAGTGGAGTGAGAGAGAGTTAGGTTTGGGTTAGGGTTTTCTTTTGGGGTAGGTATAGGAATCAAGGAATTTAATTAATAACAAATAATTATGAGGGCAAATCACTCCCAATAAAATAATAAAAATTTTAAATATACCCCAAAATTAAAATCCTCCAAAATACGAAATACAGTCGTAATACAGTCATATACCTATTTCTAAAATAGGGATATGACAAAGATGCAATCAACTGTTTCCCGATCTTCCGCTGAAGCTGAATACCGATCTCTTGCTGCGCTCATTTATGAGTTGAAATGGTTGAAGGAGTTATTGGTGTGTTTGGGCGTTCGCCAGGTGTCACCTCCCGATTCCGTCGAATCGATAGTCGTCCCCTGGACGTGATACCGTGCGAACCTAATTTGCGATCGCACAAGGCATAGTCATAAGGCAATCCGAGACACGAGATCTAAGAGAGTACGCAGACAAATTGAATCACACAATAAGTAAAGGAACTTGATTCTTTATTGATAATGAACATCATTTACAGACTCCGGTAAGACTCATTGCCGCGCGGGCTAAAACATGACTCGATTACAAAAGAGTGCCGATGAGATAGTCGTTCCATACATTGCACACATCCCTCAATATACATAAGTACTCCATTGACCTGGATGGGAGGGACGCTGAGTCATTTTTCTTGGACTGTCGAGAGCCTTCAAGAGTGGAGTCGCAGAGAGAGAGTCTTCGACGCACGGCCGAAGCTTCAAAAATCACGAACGTCGCCGATCTAGTTGGCGCGTCCTTCCTGGTTCGCGGGACCTGCAAGGAGCGAGGATCAGCACAGAACACATGTACTGGCGAATGGCTAATTAAGATCCAAGCTCTGCATTTGATTCAAGAAGTTTCGTAAACATATTAGCTAGCTATTTCAATGATCTTTCTAACCATCCTGCTCGATTTGCATGTTAACATGTTTTGAGGCAAGCATATGAAATTGTGTAACATTAAGCAACAATCATATTCACCCCGTGCCACGTGCATTTGTTAAGCAGTGAGAAGGGTGTGAAGGCCACTGACAATTTCAAGCCATCGCGGACATATAGCTGAGTTAGACGGTGACCCTTTCGCGTCGGGCAGCAAGCCCTGTGCGAAAGTTCCCGCATAACTCGTGCCGATGAAGGCTGGCGCTTGCTATACACTCGTTCCTCCCGGGCCGAATCGGTCCCTTGGCCTAGGTAACCGTTCGAGGAAACTACACCTTGTCGACAAGTTGTCCAATGACCGTTTTCTTTGGAACTTAGTTGATTTTACTCATTTATCCGTATCGTTGCGATAAGCGTTTATTGATTCATTCATTGGTTTGGCATAGACCAAGTATAATTGCATAGGAAAGCATGTTTTCCATTTCCAAAACCGGCAGTTCGTTAACAAGTGTTTCGTGAAGCATCGTGCCACGATTTCATTGATTTTACACTATTATGACAAGCATTTATTTTACTTCATATATTGAGTTTTGAAGTAGAGGGACGGGACGAAGGAGGTCAGCCACTCGCCTTAGCCTTGCTTCAAGCGAGCGACCGGTTGGCTGCGCTGACGTCGCCTACGCGATCACCTGCAATCGCATAAGCAACTGATTAGAACACTGTATAATTCAAGGATATTCGATATGAATGTGCAGCTCGAAAACGTATCACGAAAACCCATCGAAGACATTCACGAAAACGTATTCACAAAAATCAAAGCCAAAGCCAAATCAAGTGCGGCATGAAAACCAGAGCAACGGGAGGTCTCTCCCGACTCAGCCGCAGAGCCAATCCTCGAGGCGCAACCCGCTGAATATGGGACTTGGTTCCGAAGAAGACATTCCATAACGAGGAATGGATCTTAATTCAACCGTTCCCGTTCGATCGACTCGGTCGATCCCGACCTATCTGTCCCGACCGAATCGATAGCGACAGTGTTCCTTTCTCGCGCACCCCGCGGACAGAGTACGAGGCACGATGTAGGGACGGGGCACTAGAGTCTGCTATGTCGGTGTATTGTGACAGTCAGTCAGCCCTGCTCCTGGCTCAGAACCTGGTATTTCATGAGCGCAGTAAGCATATTGAGGTGGATTTGCATTTTGTTCGCGATGCTATTAGAGATGGCACCGTAATAGCCTCGCATGTTTCTACTTCTTCTCAACTGGCTGACATCTTCACCAAGCCCCTTGGAAAGCAAGTGTTCGATTCTTTTCTTCCCAAGTTGGGCATTTGTGACTTACATGCTCCAACTTGAGGGAGGGTGTTAGATTATAAGATAATATTTGCAATGTAAATATGGTCCATACCCATAAATCCAAATGTAGACACTATATATATTGTAATAAACCCTAGCAATAAGAACAAGGCATTATTATTTCCTACAAAAACACAAACACGAACTCAATTCTGTTTCAGAGAGTGATGGAAAAGAAACATAAAACTAAGAAACTTTATCCCTTGAATTGCAATATTGAGGAACTTCATTTTTATTCTGCTTTCCTTTCTTATGTTATCGTTTTACTTAAATTTGGAACTCAGAGAAAATACTCGAGTAAAGATCACAAGAGAAATAAATAGTTAGTGAAGGAAAAACATAAGACATAAAAGCAGGGAAAGTGAAGACTGGTCCTTTGTCAAAATTCTCAGTTTATACACATAACAAGTATACAAAAAGAGGTACATCTTCCATTAATCCTAGCTAGCCCAAATAGTGGGTCTGATTACTCAACTCCTACTTCTAATCTAATTGGGACCCCAACAGCTCAGATACATGACTTTTCTCAGTGCCTCCTCCGACTGCTGCTCTTTCCTTGTTCTCTTAATAGGAGAAGAGGAAGAGAGATGTCTCCTACTGGCATGAGCAAGTGAAGGCATGTTGTTCTTGGCATGCTGATGCAGAGACCTGAAGCCATAGTTCCATCTGCAGAATCCAACCTGGTCCTTGAGTGCTTCCACTGCTCCAACACTAGCTGCCACCACCCACACCCAGGAACCTCTACTTGCTGCGGCTGCGGCTGCACTCATTGCTTCAATTCTACTGGAGGAAGAACTTTGATGGATTGCTTATGTTTTTGGTTGTTGAGAATGGTAAGGAGATGGGTGTTATTTTTATAGTGGAGATAGAGATAGGTAAGAGGAGCTGCTGGTTTTGCAAAACCATGAGAAGTCCAAATGTAGTGTATGTATTAAATTCTGGAGGCTGTGCTGTGTTGTTTAATGGTTTTCTTGGCAAGAAAACCGGAGAGAAGGGCTCGTGGATTGTGGAGGATAAGGTTACACTTTACACTTTACACTACACAAGTAGAAGTTCAGCTGTTACAATGCAGGGACCACTTGTACGGAGAAGAGACCTTCTTCACATTTGTACTAGTGGAGTGTTAACATTGCTCTTTGGAATCTCTATTTCTAAGAGAAAAAGAAAGGAAAAAAAATTGCAGTCAGTAACATAACTTTAGTAGAACGTTTACAAAACAAAGTTTTAGAATTAAAAAAAAATACAAAGAAAAATTTCTTGATAACCTTTGTTAAAAAAAAAAAATCTATCCACGATTGTTTTCAAGAAGTATTAAGTTTAAAGATGAACTTCTCGAACCTTCTAAACCATTTCGAGATGAACTTGGTCACAGAAATCACACTAGCTTTCTACTGCGCATAGAAATCTTATGCGCACCGGCAGAGCCGGCCCTGAGCAATTTGTCACGCCCCAGAACCAGAATACTGGAGAGCGGGAGAATGACTTAGCCAGCTACGTATTACGGGTAGATGAATACCGTATAATACGATCAATGCTGTCTAAAAGACGAGGGGGTGCATACTACATGAAAGTCTCACTATGGTCATTTCACATCTATTGCCTCAATCATTCAAATAAGAAACAGAAATAGAGAACATGTAAGATAAAGCAGTAAGGCGTCCCAAACGCTCAGTCAAAATGTTCTTGATATCTGGCTTTACAAAACATAACCAGATGATGTAGCAAAGTATACACAATTGTTATCAGCTGCAGTCTGACTTAATTACAATTATGCAAAAGTAAGTACAAGACAATCCGACTAACATGTCGGTGCCAAACGGCAAGGTATTAAGTAAATAACAAAACGAGTGGGGAAATAAGGAACCCACTCGAGTCCTCCTGCGATCATTCCTCTAGTATTGACCATCTTGGAGGTGGAAGTAAGCGGAGTCCTCGGGAACCGGCTCTAAATCTGGCCATGCAAAACCAGAGAGGTTAGACCTCTAATAGCAAGTACCACAAGGAAGCACGATATGAGGAATTAAAACCAGTAATAAGAGAATATGATAAGTAGATCTCTGCTTGCCACTGAGATTCACATAACATCACGACACTTCGAACCAACCTCCCAACCAAACAAGGACAGAAGTTGGCCCGTCATGTCCTGACATTCTGATCATCTCAGTTAGGTAACAGAGTAGGTACAGCACACAAACAAATCAATTTAAACGGCCATGCAACTACTACGGCTTGCTACTGTGAGTTCCAAGTTATCCTGAAATTATGCAATAAAGGATTCCTCAGTTCTTACTATGTGCAAGCAAGGCTAGTTTACCCAGTCAATCAATTGCGCCAATCATGAATTAGACGAGTCCCAGCGGGACGCCCGTCATCAATATATAATATACAATAGATAATATAATCAGATACTGCTCCCTGCTCGTGTGGCAGATTTACAGTATCTGTGGGGACCAACCGGCCTGTCGGGCACTACTAGTCCCAAGAGGGCTGTCATGTAAGAACTCGGAAATCCATTCTCTCCATGCAATCATTATTTTATTTAACTTAATAGTCTCTACGTTGAGTAAAATCCTATGCCGTGGATCATGGTCATTCAGAATGAGTACTTCCGTACAAGTACGATATGCCCAACTCTACAACGATACCCGTGCGGTTAGGTTGTAGGTCTTACATAGTGTAATACAACAATCAAAACTAACCACGGAATAATCATACCTTGACCATCAAGTACACATGCTGCTTTTGTAGAAAAAATAAATAAATAAATTGAAGCCTGCATGTGTGCCTGTATGTCAATATTCGGGATCGGCCAATCGATTATAATAGTTCATAGTTAATATGAACGTGTCTCATTCATTCAATTTAATATGACGACTAGCCAGTCTCTTAGTTCCAACTAGGAACGCATGATCAATCATTAGTCAAGTAACAGTCGGGGTCAATTCGTGACAAGGCATAAAAAGTCAAATTAGTATTAATCATGGTCGAGTCCATAACTAGTATAAAATAGTTGGTAACATATTCTTGAAGCCAAGAAAAAGATCTACAAATTTCATGTTGGGAGTTGGAAGAAATTCTAGCCACAATTCAGTCAAAATAGAACATATGATAGTTAGAAACAACCAAAATAGGCATATGCGGCCTATTCTGCGACATGATATGCGCCTACTGCGACATGCGCCTCATGCGGCTCAACTGCGATATGATATGCGCCTACCGCGACATGCGCCTCATGCGGCTCAACTGCGACATGATATGCGCCTACCGCGACATGCACCTCATGCGGCTCAACTGCGACATGATATGCGCCTACCGCGACATGCGCCTCAACTGCGACATGATATGCGCCTACCGCGACATGCGCCTCATGCGGCTCATGCGCGACATCATCATGCGCCTACCGCGACATGCGCCTTAACGCGGCTCATGCGCGACATGATATGCGGCTACTGCGACATGCACCTTAATGCGGCTCATGCACGACATGATATGCGGCTACTGCGACATGCGCCTTAATGCGGCTCATGCGCGACATGATATGCGGCTACTGCGACATGCGCCTTAATGCGGCTCATGCGCGACATGATATGCGGCTACTGCGACATGCGCCTCATGCAACATGCGCCTACTGCGACATCATATGCGCCTACTGCGACATATACCTCCTGTTGTAGATGAATATAGAACGAACAAAATGTTTCTTCTTGTGAACATTTTTTTGCTTAGGCAATCATGCGCATAATATCGTGTACAACAGCTGCCACATAATAATGCCACATGTTCATATAATATTGCACATATTATGTCACGTGCATGGAAAGCTATGCACATAACATGCAGTCCATATTTCTCTCTTTTAAGCAAGTGACCAGGGGCGGATCCAAGTGTTGCATGGGTGGGCTGGAGCCCACCCGAAAATTTTCTTTTCACTTTTTTTCCACATATAATTTTTTTTATATGCATTAGTCCACTTCTAGCTTCTCCAAATTTTTGGTAGCCCATCCCAGCTATAATTTTTGGATCCACCCTTACAAGTGACAAAACAAGATTATTTCTATGGACTTTGATCTTTGCCCTTGTAGAAACATACTGTAATGCCCCGCTCCGTACGAGGCATTTGGTTGGCTTATTGGATGGGATCAGAATTTTGGACCGTGACTTATATTGGGAATCAGAAGAATTGAGACTGATGCAGTCTCTCTTAGCTGGCTAGACGGAATGGGTATTGGAACGTGGCTTGCTGGTGGAGCTACGCTTAGTAGAATTTTGAGTGAGTGGGACTGTCCTTCCTCCTCCTTACTCCTTCATGCTTAATAAATGAAGTATTGAAATGCTATGAATTGTCCCTAAATATTCCATGTTATAGTTGCTGAATAATAGAGATGCCTATGTTGAGAATTATTGAAATGTACAACACATTGAACTGCTAATGTGACTTGAGGCCTGAGAATGAATTGATAACATTGCCCCTTATGCTTAATGCTGCTGAAACGATAAAACACTTAATCAATGAGATGCCTTGTGATTGATAGAATAAGAAATGAACTGGCTGTGCTATCGATCCAATGAACTGAATGAAACACTAGAATCATGTACTCTCTCTATAACTGTTGCAAGAATATGAAATGCTGTATGTCCCTTATAAGAAATGAATGAATGTTAAGTTCCTCTTAAGAAAGGAATGATATGAGATACGTTGCAATGAAGCAATGAATGAGAAATGACAAAGCTGTGATCGTTGAGATCACCAAATGAAATGATGGTAATGATGAAATGAATAAGTCATTGAATATGACTAATGATGCACTGTTGCCTTTACTTTCCTTAATATATTTTACCATGCGATTATGTTCACAATCAAGTCGGACACGCATTCGCATGGTCATGGACAACTTGTATACAAGGTTTGAGTAATAATTTTCTCGAATGGTTCCTAGGGCCCTGGGGACCGATTCGGCCTAGGAGGAAATAATGATGAGTGCTATGGGAGCACGGATAAGGCGGGGTGGCATAGAGGCTCGCCACCTACTATGCTGACCGTATTATCTTAAAAGGAAATGAAATGAAATGAAGAGAGTCCATATGGTTTAACAACACCAGTGACCATGTAGTCAGGATGCATGCTAATGAATATTTTGTGCAGGCAGAGTAAGTATATCGGATAACCTGTATTTGATACAGGTACGAGAAGTCGGCTATCGGTAAGAAATCACATAAATGTGATATTGTATAAGTTGGTTTAACTTACCTGCTTAACATGTTCCATTCAAGTATGCTAGAAAGATGCCTTACTTTAAATAGTGCTCAAACATAACATCTATGCTAAGTGATGCTTAAAGTGAGAATTGTCATAACATGCTTAAGATGTTAATGTTAACGATGCCTCAATGGCGCCTTTGCATGATAACACCAAGAATGCTAAAATGATGTCCACATGAATGCTACTAAGAATATGTTTACATGCTTCACTCTGATTATTGCCCATGATCTGTAAACTGATGTTAGGCCCCAAGTAGAAAGATCACTCTAATAAATGCTTGCTTAAATGATCACTTTAATGTTGGTTTATGCGATTGGGTTGGATTCTGCTCGCCAGTACATAGATGATGTGCTGACCCACGTTTTGTGGGCAGGTGCTCATGCTTGGAATGTTCTACACACGAAGATTAGCTGGATTGGTCCTGCGGCATCGAAGATTTGTTGGGCATACAGAAGCTCTCCTTGCACAAGATGATGTCTTCTGTTTATAAAGGGCATAATGTATGGAACATTGTAATCAGCTGTACCAGTGAGATTGTAAGACAAGTCGGTATATCGAGTTGTAATCCATTGTATCCAAATATCAAATGTAAGCTGTATAGCATTGTTCAGTTGGTTTCCAATGTAAAGTGAGATGTGCTGTAATCATTGTACTTCAATACAAGTCTTGTACTCTTCTTCAACTATCAATAAAGAGAATAAAGTTCTACATATCTCTGTGTGGCTTCAAGTTACTCTTCGTCTCCGCTGCTATAACGAAGTGATGTACTTCTATTCAATGAGAAAGATTGTCCTCATTAAATTCAATTTATCTGCTTCTGCCGCTGCGATGTGTTCCTATTTGAAGAATAATCGATTATGTACCATCTTTGCCTTGTACAAGTGCAATACCAGACTTGTACGGCATCACGTCCAAGCGAGGACGATCGATTCCAAGAGATAAAATATGTAAATAAATGACTCTATGAATCGGGGCGTGACAAATTGGTATCAGAGCACGGCTTTACGTCCTTGGTCTCTTCTTTGATTCATTTCAAATCAAAGTTGCATCGGCGATTAACCAAGTTGCTTCCGCGATCACTCAACGTTGCTTCCGAGATTAAATCAAAGATTGCTTCTGCGATTATGCTGTCGTCGTTCTACAATCATCATATGTTGCTTGTGTCTGAAAATTCGTTGACCCTCTTGGCTGCTCACTGGATGTTCCATACAATAAGTCTATATACATTGTGATGCCCCTGAATGAATGATTTTTGTTGGTTTGGACACAAATAACCTGACAATGACTCGATGCCATAGTATGCTATAGTGTGAATGATGTTTGGAATTGTGGAAATATAGAAAAATGGCTATGTATGCTGCAACAAGTTGAGAATTGCATGTGATGTTGGAAAAAAATTGGAAAAGAAATAATTGATGGATGAGTTCAACAGAATTGGTGAATTGACTCACGTGTACTGGCTACTGCTTTCGAGACCCTAAGAATGTTGGCTTGTGATATTGAGACACCGAAATGTTGGCTAAGTGTTGTGATCATCATAGATCACGAATGTCCGGAATAGATTGAGTTGGTATTGTTTAAGGATGGCTTCGTTTCTGAGTGGTATATTGCCTCTACCACCTCAGAACGAGATGTATGTTGACCCTTTCCATAGAATAGCAATGAGACTATCTGTGAGTACTGGGTAGTGTCGAGTCTTACCTGGGAGTCATGTATTGTGGTTAGATGACTCGAGTGTCCCTTGACGGTGATGTTATATTGAGTAGCGAGATTGGCAAAAATTGTAACCGGTGGCTTGGTTAGAAATTGTTTAGTCGAGTGATGACTCAGACTAGTAAGCAGTTAGTATGCTATGGGTAAATGGATTTGGCTAGAGAATGTTGTGGCTTAGAACATCTGAATGTTGACTTCGATTGGTTGGATGTAAATTAAATGTGGCTAATACAAAGTTGGTTGCGTAGCTGAAAGTTTTGGAAATATTGTCGATGAATCAAAAGAATATTAGAGATCTATACTTTGACCCTAAGGTGTAATAGATGTTAATCCATCTTGATCACCAAAGGATAGTCGTTGCTTATGTGCATGTATGCTGAGGAATTTAATGGGATTAGAAAAGTAACAAGTAGCCACCTTGACTATTTGTGTTGCCTAGAGGATGGTTAAATGATACATAAATTGTCGGATTGAATGGGATGAACTATTTGACCATTGCTGCATGAGATTTAAGAATGCCCGTAAGATAGTTTGATGATTGAGAAACGAATGGGATCGAGAAATTACAAACATGTTGGATAATATCGGTATAGGTGATTGTTGGTTGGGATATAGATTGTTGGCTTATGACTTAGTGGTTTGACTCTGTCATACGGACCGAATAGTATGATTCCATAATTATGTTAAGACTATCGGAATCGATGACCCTTGAATAGTTAGCATTGGCTTATGGGTTCGTGTGGGTACAAGGGAATTTGAATAAAAATGTGGATCATTGGAAATTTACTTGATGGATTATTAGAACGATGAGAATCGTATGTCGGGTTGGAATTTGACCGTAATGTTGATAGATCGATCTTAGTCGATCGTTGGGTAAGTCTAGAGTGAGCCTCTGTGGGAATTATTCCTTGAGGAAGATACTAGATAGATAGACTTGACCCTAGAAACTGTGGGCTGCATGACCAATTGTTGGCATAACCAACAATGGCGATTAGTTATTCAGACTGAGTTAAAACCCATAGGTTTGGGTAGAGTTCCTTAGAACTGTTGGTTGCTTGTTGGCCTTAAGAATAAGAAACTAGTATAACCCTAGTAGCCGTCCACTCTAGGGAAGTCACCTGAACGATTAAGTTTAGCTATCAGTGTAGCTAACCTTAGAGACTGACTGAATAATAGGTGACCATTGGAGACCCATAGGATGACCTTGTGGCATTGAATGAGAGACAACGATAATGAGTATTGACCTAAGGGAATGTATGCTTCAACTTGAGCCTTAAGAGATGTTTGACCCTTGAGGATTATATGTCGGCTATAAGTGGGAATTGCAACCGTAAGGTAAGGCTTGAAGTGTACCTATAGTCGGGTAGCTAAGTTAACCTTGACTGTTGCATAGAATTATACCTGACTCGGGTAATCGATAGGGGGTGACGTCGGATTGTGTCTTATAGAAAAGATGAGTTGCCTCGATAAAAAAAAATATTGTTGGTTTTGGGAAGGAATATGATTGCATGTTGTGAACTCTTGATATGGTTGGCTCTAAGTTAGACCCTTGATCGAATGTTAGAAATGTCATGCTTGGGTATAAAACTTAACCAAGTTGTCCCTGATATTAAATATTATGGCCGGAAAGATACTGATTGTGGCAAAATGAATAAAGCAATAAGTCAAATGAAAGGATGCTAAGTCGGATTTAGAAAAGAGAATTATATTGTGGCTGATCGAATCGCACTAACATGGAAGTTGGCTGAAGTACATATTTTTTGGGGACGCCTAAAATATGTGTATGGATCCAGCTGAAGTGATTGGTTGCGACTGAGATAACATTATAGGAAGAAATTATCGTACTAGCGCGGACTTTGGCTGAAATGCATATGTTTTGGGGACGCCTGAAATATGTGTATGGATCCAAACGAAGTGATGTATTGCGACCAAGATAAAATATAAGGAAAATGTTGGTGAATCAATGAGAAATTGCAAGTATTTGGAAAAAGAGAAAGATGGATTGAATCGTTGATGGATTAAATGATACAATTGGATAGCTATTTTGAAATGACCGAGTGTGCTGAAATGAATATTGAATTGAAGCTGAATGAGTAACTCATTGTGATTAAGTGAACCTAGTAGATGAGTTGTTTTCTTAAGTTTCGAGGACGAAACTTTTTCTGAGTGGTATATTATGTAATGCCCCGCTCCGCACGAGGCATTTGGTTGGCTTATTGGATGGGATCAGAATATTGGACCGTGACTTATATTGGAAATCAGGAGAATTGAGACTGATGCAGTCTCTCTTAGCTGGCTAGACGGAATGGGTATTGGAACGTGGCTTGCTGGTGGAGCTACGCTTAGTAGAATTTTGAGTGAGTGGGACTGTCCTTCCTCCTCCTTACTCCTTCATGCTTAATAAATGAAGTATTGAAATGCTATGAATTGTCCCTAAATGTTCCATGTTATAGTTGCTGAATAATAGAGATGCCTATGTTGAGAATTATTGAAATGTACAACACATTGAACTGCTAATGTGACTTGAGGCCTGAGAATGAATTGATAACATTGCCCCTTATGCTTAATGTTGCTGAAACGATAAAACACTTGATCAATGAGATGCCTTGTGATTGATAGAATAAGAAATGAACTGGTGTGCTATCGATCCAATGAACTGAATGAAACACTAGAATCATGTACTCTCTCTATAACTGTTGCAAGAATATGAAATGTGAAAACACAAGTGTAGGCAACTCTAGAGGGGGGGTGAATAGAGTTTGTGTCAATAATCACCAAATAAAAAATTAACTCTATATCACTTCCACAAAACAACTATCAAGATAGTAAATAAATCAGAGAGAAATGCGGAAGTAAATAAAGATCAGAAGAGCATACGCAAACACAGCAGTTTTAACCTGGTTTCCCTCGTGGAGGACTAGTCCAGGCCTGAGAACTCTAGCTCAGGATTCAAATCCACTATTTGTGAAATAGTAGTTTACAACCCGTGCCTTTTCTTCAGAAGAGCACGTCAACTTCTTACAGAGGATCGCAGTGGCGATTTGCTTGGAATTTTCCAAGCGACTTGGAATTGTCCAAGTGACTTTTCTTTTCAACTCTTGCACAAAAACTTCTAGCTGAATCGCACTTGAGTACCTTGGGGCTTAGGAAGTTTTGTGGCTAGTAGATTGGAAGAGTAAGGCTCTTGACTATATAGGCTATGTAAGAGAAGAAGAATAGAAGAGTGGATTGTTTCAAATGAGAGAAACCAAGGCCTATTTATAGGGTTCGGGACAAGCAGAATTCGGCCAGAATTCGGTATGGATAATTCAAATTTTTGGCCGTTGGACAGCTTGCAACCAGCTAATCCCTAAAATTAGGGTTCCTGATTTCTAGGGGACAGAGTTCGGCCCGAACTCTGTGTGGAGGCAGAGTTCGGCCCGAACTCTGTCTCCAGCAGACAGAATTGGTCCATTGGGCTTTTGGACTTTGTGGAGCTTGGGCTTGGTTCAGGAATTGGTCTGTTGTATGGTAGAGCTTTGGAGAGATATGCTAGGGGTTGAGATGACTCAGTGCGACTCAACGTACACATTCTCCTAGACTCAATAAATTGAAGATTACAGACTTAGAACAATTAGGAAAACCAAGAGCCCTATTTATGAAGCCTTTCTTCTGATATTTGAGCAGTCCTGAAGACGTCTTTTCCCTTGACAGCAGTCGTCCGAAGATAAACAGATCTGGAAATCTGAATACCTTTCGGGGGCTTCGCCCCCGAACCCCCGACGAGGGGCGCTGCCCCCTCGACCCCTGTCCGCTGACCGGGCAGCGGAACCCCCGATGCGAGGCCCCGGATAGGTCGCTAGGCGGTTCGGAGAAATCCCTTTATATGACGCCGTCTTTGGTCCAACAATAATTCTTCATTGCCTATGTCCTGTTTGATCATGTTTGATCATGCTTACTGCATGTCTACAAATACATGTTAGACCAGCAAAATATGTTGCAGTACGATAGAAGCATAGCAATATAATACAGGACAATTAGGACATTGCTAAGTTTAAGTAACAACATGATAGCATGTTAGGCCAACAAAATATGTTACAGTACGATACAAGCATAGCAGTATAATATAGGACAATTAGGACAATGCTAAGTTTAAGTAGCAACATGATAGTGAGTATATGAGTATTAGTGACATCATTATGTTAAACTTAACTGATTAGCCATATTCAAAAACACAATATAATCATTGTGCCAACAATCTCCCCCTTTTTGATTATGGCAAATCGGTTAAGTTTAAGACAGATACGATAGATGCATATATCACTAATAAACACATACTACGAGAAGATAGTGTGCTAACTTAAACTTATTTCTCCCCCTTTGACATGATCAAAAATAAGCTCCCTCGAAATAAGAGATAAAATAAACTCAAGCATAAGGAGGAAGGCATAGACAATCATGATCAAGATATACTAAATGAGGAACAATGGGAGAAGTGTGTAAAGACAAGTATAGAAACTACATACCAAAATGTAGAGTGCCAAATAGAAAATAGCTTGTCAAAACACAAATAGTTGGTAAAAGAATTTGAACATAATCAATAGATAGTTTACCAACATAAAATCCAAGAGAGACATCCAAAAACATAGTATGATATGAAATATTTCTCTAGTTTTGCAAGAGAATTAAAAAATTTAGTCAAAAATCATAGAGATTAGATAACCGAAAAAAAATAGATATCAAAGAAGAAAGATACCAATGAAACTATAGATATCAAAGAAGAAAGATACCAATGAAACTATAGATATCAAAGAAGAAAGATACCAATTGAAATATACAAACTTGATATCAATTAAAATATGAAAACTTGAAACATTGATCAATGAAACTATGATAGTTACAATTGTCCACAGATAAATAGTGGAACAAAATCAAGGAATGATCAATGTAAAATATAGCAATTGAAATAAATAAACTTGAAACATTGATCAATAAAACTATGATAGCACAATTGTCCACCGATAAATTGTGGAACAAAGTAAACGAATGATCAATGTAAAATAAGGCAATTGATATAAAATAATCTCATTATTTACAAATCTATTTGCTTATCCAAAAATCATGCATTTGAACTCAATTACCATATCATGCTTTATGAATACTCTTTAAAATAAACATGAAGGTAAAGGAGAAAAATATTTGAGAAGGAGAAATTCAATCGACTTAAATGCTCCCCCTCAAACTATTACCAGTATAGATAAAATCATGAATTTTGGGTAAGTCCTCAACAAGGAAAGCCAAATCAATTAAACATACTAAGAGAGCCAAATCATAGAAAGTCATATCAAAAAAAGCACAATAGTCATCAAGATAAAATACGAAAGTAAATATTAACGAGATGACTCATATCAAAGAAATATGATGAAAACAATTGCATAAACTCTCATAAACCTTTCAAAAAAAAACAGTATCATGACCTCAATCACTAAGATATAAATAATGATAAAAATATGGGTCAATGATGAACTAGGTATACGACATATTAAAGGGTATAAATGAATTGAACCAATTTATTTGCTCCCCCTTAAAATATGGGTATCTAGTTCCAAAGCACTTATAGCATAAATAAAATGATAACTACAAGATCTAGGGATAAATTAACTATTGATTTCTCCCCCTTGCTCAATGCATATAAGGCTATAAAGACGACATAAAACAAATAATGTCATCTTTAGGAGAGATATCCAATAAAATAGTCACTAAAGATGAACGATCAAAATAATATCTCAATTTAGCACATGTAATCAAAAGACGACATACACTAACCTATATAGAAGAATATCATATTGAAATATGATAGATCAATGCATGTTATCTTTTGAGAAGAAGATCATCATGAAAAGAGATAAGGTCCATTAGAAAAATATTATTATGATCAAGAATAATAAGGACCATTAGAAAAATATCATCATGAAAAGGAATAATAAGGTCCATTAGAAAAATATCATTATGAAAAGGAATAATAAGGTCCATTAGAAAAATATCATCATGAAAAGGAATAATAAGGTCCATTAAAAACAATCATGATGAGAATCACAATATAGCTCAAAAGATAAAAATACAACTAAAGAAAAATGTCATCATGAATAAAGTCAATTAAATCAATCATGAAGAAAGTCAATTAAAATCAATCATGAGGAAAGTCAAAATATAGCTCAAAAATAATAAAGCTCAAATATCATGTCCATGATTATCTAATTAAGAAATGATCAACCAACTTATTGCTTTACAAGGACTATGCATGTTTTACCACATATGTACCCATCAACGGGTAATAATCCAACCTTGCTAATACTAAATGAGAAACCAATGAAGTTCAAATAGCAAAGAGCATATGTGATAATCCATAAGTAGTCAAAGTAGAGTAATAAATTAACTTGATAACCACATAATTAGATAATATAGGACTACTTAATCATTAGGATCATTTATAAAGTAAACCATTAAATAATTATGATCCGTCATAAATCCCATCTAAAAACCATATAAACAAACCAATGGAAAAATATAGAAAAGAGTCAATCTTATTTAAATTATTACAGATTTAATCTAAAGAGATGTAATCTGATAGTATGATAAAATCATGACTACAAAAGATGAGAGAAGTTTAAAAGATGCTTATCAATGACTAGTATGGAAGGAAGTTAAAGTGATGAATCACAAATCTCAACGAAAACAAGATTAAAATAAAGAAATTTGTTAAACTAATTTTAGAGACCAAACATATGCATCTAAAGTAGAATACAAATCTCATCAAGAAAATTCATAAATCTTGTTTTTGTAATCTAGCATATCACATATAGATTGAAATTCAAGAAGATAGCTAGATGAGTGAAAGTGAATAAAAATTATGTAGCTTAACAATATATCGCAAATAAACAAGCTAGCTACATAACTAATTAAGATTAATGAGATAGGCCATTAACATGATAAATGTGCTCATTAAATCTTAAGTCACTAACACCAAAAAAAAAAAAAAACACATGCTTAAGCATAGAGTTCACAATAAGGTAATACATTTTGAATGATCAAAATGATTTATATACTCTTTGCTAAGCAAGGATAAGAGTATAAGATAGCAAGTAAATGAATTAGACTCTCATCAAGTAAAAGACAAAAGAGATGTTCATGAAAACACAATGGAGCAAATCTCTTTGCCAAATATTGAGATTAACCCAAGATAATGAAATAATAGATTGATCTAGAGAAGGCAAAATTATAACCATTATGAAAGTGTATTCTCTAGAAATGGAAAATCTCAAAGTAAAAGTTCAACCCATAGTAGCTAAAGACATGAGAAGTATGATATATCAATTACATATATTCTCATGTGCTACAAAACATCATTGGGCAATAATAATAAAATATTTATAGCTCAAAAATAAGGCTAAATATGATGAAGTATTCTGGAACTTAGGGGTGGATCCAGAACTAGATAATGGTTGCATATAGACCTTAATAAATCTTCAGTCTATAAAGTATTGATCACTTTGGGTTAGCTGTAGGGGCCGGTTCCCAGCTAGCGGTAGTCCGAATGCTAGTGCACCGTGTCGCTTCAGGCTATTTACACCTGTAGGACAGAAGGACCCTTTCGACTTGTTCCCAAAATGTTCTTTACTTTTAAGAACTTAGATTTAAAATAATATACGCAGTATTATCAAACACCATCAATATCCAAAAATTCTAAGTATAAGAAAGGTAAATACCCAAATAACAATCAAAGAATGATCATAAAAATTTGCTAAGAATATTTTCAAAACAAATATTTTCAAAATACACTTTATGAAAATAAATATATAGAAGATTCATACTCAAAATAAGTATGATGATCTCAACAAGTAAGGTAAAGCACAAAACCAAGCAATTCTTAAAAGAACTTCCATAAAAGTCATGAACAAGACACTAAGAAATATTTTCTCTCAACATTCCAACTTAAAGGCATTTGAATAAATAAATATCAACATTTGGAATCAATAATGGCCATTGGATCTATAATTTGATCAACTGCAGAGGCTGTTTTCAGTTCTGGAACAGCCAGGCCGAATTCGGCCCGAACTCTGGTCAGGGCAGAGTTCGGCCCGAATTCCGGATTCTGGTGACAGAACTGGAATCAGGCTGAAAATTGGTTAAACAAAAAGATCAAAATAAGAGTGAAAGACATGTATCCATAAAGTCAACAAATAAAAGCCAATAAGATATCATCAAAAAGAAGACTTTAAGGAATAAGCTAATTGATTCAAGTAGAGATAACACAAATTTAGTCAAAAGAATCAATAGCTGAATTATAAGGTAAGCACAAGTATGAATAAATACTCTTCAAAATAATATGAAACTTGAGCTTATCTCATATGCCCACATAAAGATATTTATACAAAAATAGATGTCAATATAATAAGTACATGATCTACATGTAAATGAAGATTTAATGAATATAGTCATGTATCCATCATGAATGTTTGAAAAACTATCACAAATTCAAAAGCACGTATAAATAGACTTTATTAGACAAAGACATAATTGATTCTCAATAGGATAATCAAAATAAAACATGAGAATCAATAATGAATATATTATGTAAGCACAAGGTTAACAAGAAGTATAAGTATATACTTATCAAGTGATAAGAAGCTTGTGCTAAACACATATATTCACAAATACCAATGATATACTAAATACAAATTGGCAAGAAGTAACTATCTCAAAAACATTAAAAATGGAGAGTCAAACTTTAAAACAAAATTCAAGAATCAAGCTCCAATGAACTAGAGTGATATGCATGCTTTATAAAGACAAAGAATAGCGAGCATGCATATGTAAATGTGTCACACTACTAGAAAATGAGTGATAAACTACATAGTGTGAACTAATCATTTAAAGCTGTGTAACTAGTCATGCTAAAAAAAAAGAAAATCAACTAAGCATGCTAGTATTATATCTCACATTAATTTATATAATAAGCAACTAAAGGATATCAATGTGAGCTAGTAGCAAGACATAAAGAAAAATATGCTAGATTCTACAAATATAAACCATTTAGAGAGAATCGTTTAACATGTTACCAAAGTGGCTCTAGTGGCCACACTTGTGTTGGTGCAATTGCTTGGAAGATGACCTTTGAGATTTGCAACCACCAACACGCTCCTTGGTGCTATATCCCGATACAAGAAGCTCCACCTACAACATTAGGCGAAGACTTTGGTATCCAAATAAACTTGGATCCACATTTGTTAGCTTTAGGGACCCACATACTATTTACTCTAGCATTGGTAGAAAAACTCCTACGAATAGGACAAGTTACACTCATGTGTCCAATGCGAGAGCAATAGAAGCACCTAATACTAGTGTGTGCACATGTATCAAAATGAGCATGATTATGAGCATGTGACATACTAGAATGATGAATATCTCTAGAGTGAGTATGTATGGATTTGGTCTTAAGAGTATCATGCAAATCATTATGCACACAAGTAAGAGAATCACTATGCATGGATTTGGTCTTAAGAATATCATGTTCTAATAGCAAATTATTATGCAAACAAGTAAGAGAATCAAATTTAGCATTTAAAGCATAATTCTCTTTTTCAAATAAAGCAATTCTAGAAATAAAATCATCATTTTGTTTCTTTAAAGAGTCAATAGAAGAATCATGCAAATGATTTAGCTCATGTGCTTGCTTCTTAAGATCTTCTATTGATGAGGAAAGAGATTTGATTTTCAAAATTAAAGAATCATTCAAACTCTTTAAAGAAACACAAGATGAGTTTTGAGAGTCAAGTCTAGATAATAAATCATTGATTTCATTTCTCAAAAACTCATTAGCTTCTTCTAAATAAATAACCTTTTCTACAAGTTCTTCATTTGTAGAATGAAAAGCCTTAGCAAACTTTAAGGAATGGTTAGCCATGGCTTTCCACTTAGAACACTTATTGCATTTAGAAGAAACATGATTGTCTATGCTACTAGAAGAAAAACCCTCTTCATCGGAGGAGGAAGAATATGATGCCATACACAAATAAACAAGGATCTACTCTAAGGATGTTAAGCCTAACAATAGAGACCTTGCTCTGATACCAATTGAAAACACAAGTGTAGGCAACTCTAGAGGGGGGGTGAATAGAGTTTGTGTCAATAATTACCAAATAAAAAATTAACTCTATATCACTTCCACAAAACAACTATCAAGATAGTAAATAAATCAGAGAGAAATGCGGAAGTAAATAAAGATCAGAAGAGCATACGCAAACACAGCAGTTTTAACCTGGTTTCCCTCGTGGAGGACTAGTCCAGGCCTGAGAACTCTAGCTCAGGATTCAAATCCACTATTTGTGAAATAGTAGTTTACAACCCGTGCCTTTTCTTCAGAAGAGCACGTCAACTTCTTACAGAGGATCGCAGTGGCGATTTGCTTGGAATTTTCCAAGCGACTTGGAATTGTCCAAGTGACTTTTCTTTTCAACTCTTGCACAAAAACTTCTAGCTGAATCGCACTTGAGTACCTTGGGGCTTAGGAAGTTTTGTGGCTAGTAGATTGGAAGAGTAAGGCTCTTGACTATATAGGCTATGTAAGAGAAGAAGAATAGAAGAGTGGATTGTTTCAAATGAGAGAAACCAAGGCCTATTTATAGGGTTCGGGACAAGCAGAATTCGGCCAGAATTCGGTATGGATAATTCAAATTTTTGGCCGTTGGACAGCTTACAACCAGCTAATCCCTAAAATTAGGGTTCCTGATTTCTAGGGGACAGAGTTCGGCCCGAACTCTGTGTGGAGGCAGAGTTCGGCCCGAACTCTGTCTCCAGCAGACAGAATTGGTCCATTGGGCTTTTGGACTTTGTGGAGCTTGGGCTTGGTTCAGGAATTGGTCTGTTGTATGGTAGAGCTTTGGAGAGATATGCTAGGGGTTGAGATGACTCAGTGCGACTCAACGTACACATTCTCCTAGACTCAATAAATTGAAGATTACAGACTTAGAACAATTAGGAAAACCAAGAGCCCTATTTATGAAGCCTTTCTTCTGATATTTGAGCAGTCCTGAAGACGTCTTTTCCCTTGACAGCAGTCGTCCGAAGATAAACAGATCTGGAAATCTGAATACCTTTCGGGGGCTTCGCCCCCGAACCCCCGACGAGGGGCGCTGCCCCCTCGACCCCTGTCCGCTGACCGGGCAGCGGAACCCCCGATGCGAGGCCCCGGATAGGTCGCTAGGCGGTTCGGAGAAATCCCTTTATATGACGCCGTCTTTGGTCCAACAATAATTCTTCATTGCCTATGTCCTGTTTGATCATGTTTGATCATGCTTACTGCATGTCTACAAATACATGTTAGGCCAGCAAAATATGTTGCAGTACGATAGAAGCATAGCAATATAATACAGGACAATTAGGACATTGCTAAGTTTAAGTAACAACATGATAGCATGTTAGGCCAACAAAATATGTTGCAGTACGATACAAGCATAGCAGTATAATATAGGACAATTAGAACAATGCTAAGTTTAAGTAGCAACATGATAGTGAGTATATGAGTATTAGTGACATCATTATGTTAAACTTAACTGATTAGCCATATTCAAAAACACAATATAATCATTGTGCCAACAAAATGCTGCCTGTCCCTTATAAGAAATGAATGAATGTTAAGTTCCTCTTAAGAAAGGAATGATATGAGATACGTTGCAATGAAGCAATGAATGAGAAATGACAAAGCTGTGATCGCTGAGATCACCAAATGAAATGATGGTAATGATGAAATGAATAAGTCATTGAATATGACTAATGATGCATTGTTGTCTTTACTTTCCTTAATATATTTTACCATGTGATTATGTTCACAATCGAGTCGGACACGCATTCGCATGGTCATGGACAACTTGTATACAAGGTTTGAGTAATAATTTCCTCGAACGGTTCCTAGGACCCTGGGGACCGATTCGGCCTAGGAGGAAATAATGATGAGTGCTATGGGAGCACGGATAAGGCGGGGTGGCATAGAGGCTCGCCACCTACTATGCTGACCGTATTATCTTAAAAGGAAATGAAATGAAATGAAGAGAGTCCATATGGTTTAACAACACCAGTGACCATGTAGTCAGGATGCATGCTAATGAATGTTTTGTGCAGGCAGAGTAAGTATATCGGATAACCTGTATTTGATGCAGGTACGAGAAGTCGGCTATCGGTAAGAAATCACATAAATGTGATATTGTATAAGTTGGTTTAACTTACCTGCTTAACATGTTCCATTCAAGTATGCTAGAAAGATGCCTTACTTTAAATAGTGCTCAAACATAACATCTATGCTAAGTGATGCTTAAAGTGAGAATTGTCATAACATGCTTAAGATGTTAATGTTAACGATGCCTCAATGGCGCCTTTGCATGATAACACCAAGAATGCTAAAATGATGTCCACATGAATGCTACTAAGAATATGTTTACATGCTTCACTCTGATTATTGCCCATGATCTGTAAACTGGTGTCAGGCCCCAAGTAGAAAGATCACTCTAATAAATGCTTGCTTAAATGATCACTTTAATGTTGGTTTATGCGAGTGGGTTGGATTCTGCTCGCCAGTACATAGATGATGTGCTGACCCACGTTTTGTGGGCAGGTGCTCATGCTTGGAATGTTCTACACACGAAGATTAGCTGGATTGGTCCTGCGGCATCGAAGATTTGTTGGGCATACAGAAGCTCTCATTGCACAAGATGATGTCTTCTGTTTATAAAGGGCATAATGTATGGAACATTGTAATCAGCTGTACCAGTGAGATTGTAAGACAAGTCGGTATATCGAGTTGTAATCCATTGTATCCAAATATCAAATGTAAGCTGTATAGCATTGTTCAGTTGGTTTCCAATGTAAAGTGAGATGTGATGTAATCATTGTACTTCAATACAAGTCTTGTACTCTTCTTCAACTATCAATAAAGAGAATAAAGTTCTACATATCTCTGTGTGGCTTCAAGTTACTCTTCGTCTCCGCTGCTATAACGAAGTGATGTACTTCTATTCAATGAGAAAGATTGTCCTCATTAAATTCAATTTATATGCTTTTGCCGCTGCGATGTGTTCCTATTTGAAGAATAATCGATTATGTACCATCTTTGCCTTGTACAAGTGCAATACCAGACTTGTACGGCATCACGTCCAAGCGAGGACGATCGATTCCAAGAGATAAAATATGTGAATAAATGACTCTATGAATCGGGGCGTGACACATACTACATAGACTGCCACACTCTTAAGTGCATAAATCAAAGCATTATATTGAGATTCACATTTGAAATTCTAGACAATGCGGATCTAAATCTTGAATGTTAGATCACCAAAAAGCCCCAACAGATATTTAAAAAATATTTCATGATCACAACATCTAGAATTTGGGCCCATCTTAATTAAGCACCAGCATGAGCATAAATCTCTAGAAGACTAGAAATAGGGGTGAGCATTATTCGATCTTAGAACGAAAATGGAACCTAGCAAAATCGAATAAGAGATTCGATTTGATTTCGGTTTAGAAAATACAAAAATTTCTTATTCAGTTTCGGTTTTAGGTTTCAGTCCAAAACCGAATAAGAATTATACAATTATGTAAATACTCTGAATTTATGCATATTTTGTGAATAAAAGTTTGTATATTTTGAAAACAACAATTCTATGTATATATTTTTAAGCTCAACATTGATAATTTAACAACCAGTTTAACTTTGTGTACAATTTTAAAATATAACAAATATGTGTACAAAAATTACCATTTTAATATAATGTAATCACGATTCTAATTTTGGACCTGGCACCGAATTGTTTTTTCGGTTCGGTGTTAGTTTTTGGCTAATTCGATTTGATTTCGGTTTATTCGATTTCCGAAAACGGAACGCTCACCCCTCTCTAGAACCGCCAAGCATATTTGTGCATTCTCCAATATGTGGATGACTTTATATGTTCATTCTTCTTCTTCAATTTGAGAACTTGTGTTGTGTTGAAATAGAGCGAAAATCAGTGTCCATATTTCTAAAATAACATCATTTCCTCTCAGAAGATGTCGTACAACAATATCAAGATTAGTACTCGGAGATGCAGTCATCAACGAAAAGACCATAAAAATTGATGATAACAACTAGTAATCACATATTACAATGAACAAGAAAGATAAGAAGAAAAAAAATGAACCAAGGATCAAGAAATACATGATGCATTAGCCCTTGTACGTAACTAGGTAATTACCTCCGATATTTGACTGCTGGCTCTCTCTCCTTTTCTGACTACGTACTCTTTGGTTATTTTCCTCTCCTCTTTTTATGTTATCGGTTCACTTGAATATTTCAATTTGGAATTCAAAGCAAATACTGGAGTAATTAAAGATCACAAGGGAAATAAATATAACGAAAAACATATATAAGCAGGGAAATTAAAGTTTAGCTTTTTTGTCAAAATTCTCAGTTTATACGTACACACTGTACATAAAGAGTATACAGAAAGAGTTACATAACCCAAATACTGGGTTTGATTTCTCTTCAACCCTACCTACTTCTAATCTAATTGGGACCCCAACAGCTCAAGTACATGACTTTTCTCAGTGCCTCCTCCGACTGCTGCACTTTCCTTGTTCTGTCAATAGAAGAAGTGGAAGAGAGATGGCGCCTATTGGCATGAGCAAGCGAAGGCATGTTGTTCTTGGCGTGCTGATGCAGAGACCGGAGGCCATAGTTCCATCTGCAGAATCCAACCTGGTCCTTGAGTGCTCCCACTGCTCCAACACTCGCAGCCACCACCCACACCCAGGAACCTCTCCCTGCTGCTGCTGCTGCTGAACTCATTGCTAAAATTTTACTGGAGATATAGAGAGACCCACAAGAAGGAAGAACTTGATCGATTGCTTATGTTTTTTGGTTGTTGAGAATGGGAAGGAGAGGGTGTTGTTTTTATAGTGGAGATAGAGATAGGTCAGAGGAGCTGCTGGTTTTGCAAAACCGTGAGAAGTCCAACTGTGCTGTATGTATTAAATTCTGGGGGCTGTGCTGTGTTGGTTTATTTAATGGTTTCTTGGCAAGAAAACCGGAGGGGAATGAAATCTGGTACGCAGTGAAAGCAGTAGACAAGGCTCGTGGATTTGAGAAGGACTTGGGGGCTATTTCAAAAATTTTAAAAAAAATTACAAGTTTGCCATCAAATTTTTTTACTTGTGATACCACACCAATCAGTCCTAGGACTGCCGACTGTCACCCTGCTGGCAGTCCTAACATATGTTAGGACTGCCAGCGGGTTAACAGTCCTAACATATGTTAGGACTGCCAACCTGCTGGCAGTCCTAGGACTGCCAGCAAGTTGGCAGTCCTAACATATGTTTGGACTGCCAAATGTTTGGACTGCCAACTTGTTGGCAGTCCTTGGAGATGCTGCTGGAGGCGGAGGCTGGAGGAAGGAGGAGGAGGAGGAGGAGGAGGAGGCGGAGGAGGGGGAGGAGGAGAGCTCTCCAATGGAGATTTCAGAGGCGGCGTCTAGCAAGAGGAGGCGGAGGAGAGGAGGGAGGCGGCGGAGGAGGGGGAGGTGGATGGGGACGGTGAGGGACTGGAGGAGGAGGCGGAGGAGAGGAGGGAGGCGGCGGCTGGAGGCGGAGGAGAGGAGGGAGGCGGCGGCTGGAGGCGGAGGAGGAGGAAGGAGGCGGCGGCTGGAGGCGGAGGAGGAGGAAGGAGAAAAAAAAAAATCCTAAGTTTGGGATAGTCCCAAACAATTTTCGGGACGTTTCCAGTAAAAATTTCTCAAACCTGGACTGTCCCTTAGTAAAATGACGTCCTCAGTAATTTACGTGGTGCCCTTAAAATTTGCCTAAGTTTATACAAGTAGAAGTTTAATAGCTGTTACAATCCAGAGCACTTGGCAATTTCTTGTACGGAGAAGAGACCTTTAAATTCGTACTAGTGTAGTGGAGTGTTAACACGGATTGCTATCTGGAAAGCTCTATTTCTTAGGGTCTGCTTGCGAATCATAAGGAGAACGATTATGAGATATTTTGAGAGTATCGATTGTGCGGGATTTGATTTTGAATAATTTTTAAGTAACGACTTTTAAATTAGTCCAATTCATACTTGGTAATTTACTAACGAACGGTTCTGAAATTTTTTACATGAATAAATTAAATAGAAAAGGGTATCAATAATTATAATTATATATAGGGTAAAGTGCATTTAAACCCTCCTTAGAGTTGTCTCGTTCGCAAAATAAGACCTTTTAGAAAACTTAAAGCAGTTTGCACCTCCCGCAAACCTGTTTTGCGCAGAATACCCCTTTCCGTCAAATTGACGTTAGAACAGCCGTTAGAGGCCATTTTTTGGATTAAAAAAAAAGTGCACTTCCCAAAATACCCCTAATGCTTACATTTGGCTGTTGGCTCTCTTTCATTCTCTATGTATAAGACAATGTTTGTTTGAAACATAAAACCTAAACTTTATATTTTCTATTTTTTGACCGGTTGGTTGGAAGGAAAAATAATATATTTTTTTATATTTCTTTTTTTTTTTTACTTATTTGCTCTCATTTAATATATTGAAACTTTTTCTTACCTACAGATCTCAAATCCAACTGCAATTTTTTTTTATATTCTCTTTTTTTTTTTTTTTTTTACTTATTTGCTCTCATTTAATGTTTGAAGCTTTTTTTACTTATTCCTTTTTTTTTCAAGACGTCCAAATAGAAATTATGGAAGCCTATTCGTAGATAATCGACAAAGGCGGTGGCAGCCACTGAACCCGGACCATGCTTCGACTTACATGTTTTGCAATTTATTTTTGGATTTTTGACACGTTTAGTAATATTTAAGTTATTTGTTTAAATAATACATGTGATGAAAATAAATTTGTACCAAGATTTACAATTTCAGTTAGAATTAATAAATAAATAATTACGATAATAGTCATGACTAATAAATAATTACGATACAAGTTCAGGACTAATCGGACATTTGTTAAAAGACTTTTTTTTCCAGAAAAAATTTAAGATGAAAACCTACTATTTAGATTATAAACATTTATTTTCGAAAATGACGTCAAGCATGAGAATTGATTTTTGTTTAATAATCTTTTTAATATTTTGTTTTTTGTTTCCATTTTTTTAGTTCTTATTTCATATTTTTTTTTCATCTTTTTAATAATCTTTTCTAGTTTTTTAAGAGTGACTTTTATTTTCAAATTTGTATAGTTTTTGTTTTTGTCTTTTTTCATTGTTTAAGATTTATCCTCATTTTTTAGTTTTTTGGAATATTTTGTCTATTTTTTATTTTTTTCCATATTTTAATAGTATTTTTTGTTTTTTATTTGGTTTTTTTTTTTCCAGTTTTTCATCATTTCTATTTTTTAAGAATTGATTTTTTTTTTATTTATCAGTTTTATTTTTCCCAAAAATATTTATATATTTGTTAAATAAAAAATAACTTATGACAAAATAATTTTAAATAATATTTATCCATTTTTTGACGAAACTAACCGTTTTTAACAAGTTAATACTAATTAAAATAATTTTAATAAATAATTTTACTAGCAAAGACCATTTTCTCTTTGTTAATATTTATCCACTTTTTAACAAGTATTTTTGCGTAACCGTTTTTAACAAAATAATTTTAGAACTAACCGTTTTTAACAAGTTAATATTAGATAGCCCAGGGGTAAAATGGTCAAAACAACCCCATTTTAACACCCGTAAACGGAAAAGTTAGCGGAGGGGGTGATTTGAGCATTTTCGTATCTAGTTGGGTTTTTCGGATCAGCGAGTCTTTATTTGCATTTTCGTGCATCTAAGGAGGGTTTAAATGCACTTTACCCTTATATATATTTTTGTGAGAATATAAATGGTATAAAAAAAATAGAGCCGTTCAAAACACATCGACTTGGAGTGTTTATAAAACTACCCAAAAATATATTACACTGATTTTGGAGGATTTTTGAGCCGACCAAAATCGGTGCATCAAAAAAATTAACAAACAGGAGTTTTCATAAACGATCGGTTCAAAAATACTCCAAAATCGATGAAAACACCGTTATCATGGGAGAAATTTCTGAAGTAACCCATTTAGTAGAAATATAATGAAGATTTTGCACTTAGAAAAATTCTTGGTATGAGCAATATCACACCGCCGCCCGGGAAATTGTAATATATTTGGTTTGTATTTCTGTTTTTAATACGAAAAAGTCAGAAAAAGAGGTTAACTAAAGGCGTAATGTGTCGAACTTGAGTGACCTTTATAGTTATCGAAAAGAGTTATAAAATTCTGACTGTGTGACAAAAAAAATCAGTAGATCGAATCACGAAAGTGTAATTTTTTTATTATAAAAGATAGTGAGATAAAAAAAAAAACTAAATTCCTATTGTAACTTGACAGTCGACAAATTGTGACGAATGCGTGAAACTAGTTAGCTATGTGTTGTATTATGTTATTATTTTTAGGTCTTTTGTCCTTTATATATAGTTTATTTATGAGAAAAATTCTAAAATAATACAACTAACAAAAATAGTAAATAATATACTTTAATGTCAAGTCGTCATGAACCATTGAATTGCATATAACTAGCAAACAACTAACAAATTGAAACAATTTGCCACATTTTTCGGTTAAACGGCAATTGAAAAGAAATGAAAAACTACATAAAATAATTACTATTTGGAAAAAATTACACCTATACTGCTTTGGAGACTGCTTTCATCAATTTGAGGTTCATATGGATATGCTTTAGAAAAGAAAGATCGACGAACTTTTATTTTAATCTTGCGGATAAAATATTAATGGTTAATTTTGAACTTCCACAATTATATAATAATTATGTAGAAGAAGAGATTTACCATGATTTTAAATTGCTTAGATCAAAATTTCAGTTTATGTGAAGATTCAAGGAATTTTTTTTTATGAGGATGCTACTATCATTAGTGAGTATTCATTCTCAAATATCTTCTCCAGTCAAATGTTATCACACAATAAATATCATTGGTTGGATATTGTTGTGTACTACTCTTCTATTGGGTTTCTTGTTAAATTTGGAGCTAATTATTCTGAAGTTAATCCACTTTATCTTCTAAAGAATTAATCAAATTTAGCATGGTTAATCTAAAAACTAATAATCCAACACTTTATTAATATTCAATGGGTGGAGAGGATGGATGTAGGGGTGAGCATTATTCGGTTTTGGACCGAAAACCAAACCGAACCGAGCCGAACCGAACCGAATAAGGAATTCGATTCGGTTTTAAGTAAATTCGGTCCGATTTCGGTTTTGAAAATACTAAATTTTCTTATTCGGTTTCGATTTCGGTTTTGGAATTCGGTTTCGGTCCAAAACCGAAAACCGAATAAGAAAATTTAGTTTATATATATATATATGTGTGTGTGTGTGTATGTTAATTATAGGTATATACTAAATATATATAGGTATATGTTATATGTATATACTGAATATATCTAGGTATATTTAGTTATTATATATATTAAAAAAAAATACACAAAAAATCCAAAAACCGAACCGATTTAATTCGGTTCGGTTCGGTTCGGTTATTGACCAATTCGGTTCGGTTTCGGTTTTGCTTATTCGGTTTCGGTCCAATTCGATTTTTGCTTATTCGGTTCGGTTGGAACCGAATAAACCGAATGCTCACCCCTAGATGGATGTCATTGACATGTTGAAAAATATAAAGTAGTGTACTATAGGGATCTCGAAGAAATGCAATATTTTAGAATTAATATATGTTGATCTCTTAAACTCGAGTACGAGTTCTCTCCAATCAAGAAAGAACGAATGAACGAAAACTCCCAGGTAGAGAATTACATGAATACAATACTAACTGCTTAGGATCATCACCAATTGGATTGATCTATATTACTTTTGAAAGTTACAATTAGATGTCATATATGCAGTGGCAGATACAGTGTGAGTCACACTGGCTAGGGCAAGTGGGGTCAAGTGACCCCACTGAAATTTCACTAAGGGCCTATTTGGTTCGTTGAAAGTGGGGGTGAAAGTTGAAAAAATTTGAAAGTCAGCTGAACTTGCTTCAGTTCAGCTGTTTGGTTGAAAAGTTGAAAGTGGGGTGAAAGTGGTTGATGGGACGCAGGGAAGTTCCTGTCTCCTTCCTTTTGGGTTCAGTTTCACCACACCCTTTTTTTGGGTGAAAGTGGTCTGGGAAGAGAAGGAAAAGTGTGGAAAGAGAAAAAATTTCTCCGTTGAGGTTCTTCTTCCCTCGCCCAACCGTTGGAGCTTGTGGTCACCCCCCTCTCCCGCGTTTGCAATTGCACTGTAAAATTTCGTCCCTATTTTTCTTTTTTTTCGACATTCTTCTCCTTTAAACATACATTTTCGTGAAATTTTCCTTTCGATTTCACAGATCTATGGCTTACGACCATAGATCTACTGTTTTGGTACCTAATCTCGAATTTTCGAAGTTCGATCTGCTGCTACTTGGGTAGATCTACGAGTTTCGAGCTTTAGGTTAAAAAATTTCTATACAGATCTTCTTAAATATGTGAAAAACTGAGTTGTGATGGACATGTTCAGATCATTGATATGTTTATAGTTGGTAGAAAAATTGTAAATCATAGGAAAGCTTTAGATTTTTGGTATACTTACATATCTTGTGTCCAATAAAATTTAGAACAATATTTTTGGTAGAAAAAAGTTATACGAAATCATGAAATAAAATTTAGAACAATATTAATTTGTTGGTACTGTCTTCACATATTTGGAATGAGCATAGGACCATTATAATTTATCGAAATATTTTGTCTTGTAGATGGATTTATCTAATCCTAAAGGTCCGTTGTTGCGAGCTGCCATCGCAAGCGTAATTACAGTTATTACAATTATAATTACATTATTGGAGGAAGAAGACAATGAACAAAGAGGTGTTCCAAAGGAACCATCATTGATAAGAGAGCAATGGCGGAATGCCCACATGTATCGCATCCTAACGGCCGGTCCACAAAACTGTGTCCACTATCTTAGAATGAGTTGTGGCCCTTTCTATAGGCTTGCAAACATGTTGAGTGCCAATGGGTCCCTCAAGGATACGAGACATGTTTGTGTAGAGGAGCAACTAGCCCTCTTTCTTTACATCTTGGGACATAAGTCTAAGAATAGGGTTTGTGGAATTGACTTTATCCGTTTGGCGAAACCATATCTAGATATTTCAGAAAAGTACTTCGTGCTATAAGTACTATTAAAGAACAATACATGAAGCAACCTAATGGTGATGTCCCTACCGAGATTAGAGAGTCTACTGAATAGTTTCCCTATTTTCAGGTAATATACTATTTTATAATATGTTGGTTAGATTTAGAATTACTATGCTTTGGAAATAGATTTTACACATGCTCATATTGAACTGTAGGATTGTATTGGGTTGATTGATGGCACACATATCCAAGCAACCCTACCGTCTGCATTGGTACCGAGGTTTAGAGGTAGAAAACAAGTGACTCCTCTGAGCCATATGTTTTTTGTCCCTTCACCCAAGTTAATTATTCCAATCTGTTTTCATGATGACCGGATTTTAAAATGATGGATGAATTCTCAGGTTTTTAGTATCACTGAGTATCACTTGTCTGCAACATTTGCTTCAGTTTCATTTGGCAGCAACATTAGCTTCAGCTGCTGCTGTTCTATGTGATATTTTGCTTTTGTTCTATGTGATATTTTGTTGCTGTTCTATGTGATGTTTTGCTTTTGTAATGATATTTTTTGAGTGTCACTGAGTATCCTTTGTCCCTTGTCTGAATCAGTTTCAAACAAAAATGATGGGTCATTTGGTTTCAGTGGTCATTTGATTGCTGCTGCTGCTGTTCTATGTGATATTTTTTTTCAAATTGATATCATTTGGTATCATTCTAATTTGCCGCCTCTATATGGGTCTCCTTCAATATATGCTGCTTCTCAAGATACTTTTTCTTTATGTCGATGCTGTCTCTATATCAGTTTTGGGGCTTCTTTCTTGTCTTTCTTGCTGCAAACCTGGCAATGATGACTTATTCATAAATATTTTATCTTCTGGTCTATGATGCTTGGTTTCTGATATTGAAGGTTGGAAGAATAATTTTTCTCATGTGGAATGTGGTCTGGGATTTAGTATCTTGTGCAGTTTATTGAGCTTGGCAGTATCTTGAACTTGGCAGCATCGTTTGTTGAGTATCCTGGGTTTATTGAGCTTGGCAGTATCTTGAACTTGGCAGTATCTTTCTTACCTTTTTTAATAAGTTCTTAAATGTGTACTGGAATGTATCACATCATCCTAGTTTCATGTTCTTGGATTTTGTTTTTCAATGGGCTATGATGAGGAATGGTTGCCTAATTTTGATTAGGCAAAAGAATTTTAACAGTAGATGAGTATCAATTTTTGAGTACCCATGTTCTTTGAGTATCACTTCATGATGGATACTTGGCTTTGAGCATACTTTTGAGTATTAACTTCTACTTTTGAGTACCCAAGTTTTTTTAGTTTTAACTTCTCTTTGAGTATCAATGGCTTTGAGTATGCTTTTGTTGGGCTTTGACTAACACTTGGATTTGAGTATCACTTGGCTTTGTGGGAAAATTGTTGCTAACTCTTGGTACCTTCTGTATGCAGTATCAGTTTTTGCAAACTTTTGAGTGTTTTTGTCAGAGTATGGTTTTAGTATCAGAAACTTTTGCAGCATTGGTACGATGATATATGAACCATGTACACAAATCTCTGAGCCCAATTTTTCATATATTAAGATTTGATTTTTATTATTTTTATTATTATTTTTATTATTATTATGTGGATAGACTTAGACTGGTTTGTTTTGCGAAAATTTCGAGACTTCTTTGTAAACAGGAAATTTTCCTTGCTGCTATTGTTGGAGAATCAAGATGGTTGCATTATTAATTGCCTTGGAGAATCAAGATGATGTCAAGCATGTTTCTCTTGCTGCTGCTTGTTTGTAAACAAAAAATTTGGAGACTTGTGGTAATAAAATTTGAGTAAAGTAATTTTGTATCTTATGTGTGCAGATTGTAAACATGTGTTACTTGAGACAAAAAAAAATCATTGGATTATATTGGAGTAAAGTAAATTTTGTAAGAATATTACATTTATTAAATTTTTCAATGAAATTTGTCTTCAATATTTTTTTTTTTCATTTATGATATTTCTTTCCTTCTTTCAGGAAAATTACATTCATAAATTATATGACAATTAAAATAATCAATAATTATTAATTATTTCCTAAACAATCAATAATTATTTGTTAGAATTAATATTGTAACATCTCTAACCAACAAACTAATTAATTCTGACTGTTATGTTTTCTGTGGAGTAAATTAATTATTGTAAAAATATTATCATATTTGTTAGGGATATTTTAGCAAAAAATATTTTGTAACGTTGTCAATTATTTGTGTGGAAGATGAAAATATATCTACCAATTCAACGAAAATTAGTTGGAAAGAAAAAAATAGGGGTAACCATACCTACGTTTAATATATCTCCAACCAACATCCACTTTCAACAACCATCCAAACAACGGGACTCTTTTTTTTCCACTTTCAACAACCATCCAAACAACGAAACTCCTTATTCCTCCACTTTCATATTTTTCAATTCCATCAACCAAACAACTTTTGGAAACTCAAAATTTATGCGTACGCATCGCGTGCGCAAGTTTTGTTTTTCCACTTTCGCACTTTCATACACTTTCGTGCAACCAAACAGTGCCTAACCCCCTCCCTCTTTTATACTTGCATATCCTTCCTTCCTCTCTCTCTCTCTCTCTCTCTCTCTCTCTCTCTCTCTCTATATATATATATATATATATATATATATATATATATATATATATATATAAAAGAATTATATCCTAGGTTAATAATTAAAAAATAAATAGTTATAACACATTTAGTTTAATATTTGACTTAATAATAATAAATAAACTTACACATTTCTAGTAATAGTTTCTTTGGGTTAACTATGTTTGGGATCAAAATCGTACCGCAAGCTCAACGTGATAGATTTTGACTATTATTTAAGCAAGTATATCTTGTCCTTGTTATAATATTTTTCATACTTTAGTGTGTGGTTTTAATTTTAAACTTTCTTTACATTTGAGATTGACTCTCTTTAAATGCATTTGTTTCTGTACCTGTTTGGATCGATGTAACTCTTTGGAAGTGTGAAAGTGACACTTGCAGCAAGTTGAGTTTCCGTTGACTTGCGGCAAGTGCCACTTTCCAAAATCTGTTTGGATGGAGAAATTTTTGTCTGTTGCAAGTGGAATTAAAATTGGTTTGGTGTTTAGATGGTAGTTGTAAGTGGAAAAAAAGTAGTTCGGTTGTTTGGATTGTTGAAAGTGGAAATTTTTTTGGAGATGTGGTAAACCTAGGTATGGTTACCCCCAACTTCTTCTTTTGTATATATTAAAAGAATAAAAGTTATGTTTTGAGTTTCACAGCCATTTTAACAACTAGAATGAAATAAATTAAATTAAATAATATTATGAAATATATTATATTTTTTCATATTCCTAGTATATTTTTTCAATTGTCCAGATTGTCCAAAGCAAACAGAAAAATGCAAAATGTGTAACATGTATGAGAAGACAATGGAGTACACAACTGACAAAATTGTCCAAATTGTCAAAATTTTCAATTACGTGCCAAATTTACAAATTTCAGATGTACAAGACCATGTATCCTGAGAAGATAATCATAGGCCACTTTGAAACACAAGCTTCTTTGCAAGAAACAAACTAGTCTACTACACAAGCTTCTTTGCAGCAGATCGTCGAGCATAGGCCCCAAAGCATGGTATCCAAAAAATAAGAAGAAGAAGTAACAAATTATGATACTGGGAAAAATGGCAACCTGGAAAAGCAAGTAAAAATCGATGTGAACATTTCCCACAAATGTTGATATCAACATATAAACATTTCCAACATAAGAACCGCCATATCAACATATCAACATGTCAACATTTCCAAGCTCGGCCACATAAGAAGAAGTGAAAAATGATGACCTGGGAGTGATGGCAACCTCGGAAAGCCAGTAACAAATTATGACACTCAAAATCGCCAGTAACAAACTGGAAGCCAGTAAACAAACTGAAAGCAAGAAGAAACAAAAAAAAACTGGGAAAGCAAGTAACAAACTGAAAGAAAGAAGAAACAAATGAAAGTGGACTATAAATTTTGAAATGGGCTCAGAATTGATGAACTTTAACATGTATTACAACCAACATTTCCAAAATTTCCAACCATCTATCTTGGAACCAACATTGCCAAAATTTCCAATTGGTGTTCCTGGAACAACATTGCCAACATTTCCAACCATCATCAGTGTTTCAAACATTTTCCGCAGTGGCAAATTACGAACAAGTATAAGAACATGTATAATGAGCATCTCATATTTCCTGGAACCAGCACTCCCCACATTTCCAACATTCCTGAGAATCTCATCATCGGATAGGTATCTACATGTATATAAGAACATGTATCAGAACATGTTTCATGTCAATGTCGTCATAGCCCATTTTGAAAAAGGAATAAAGTTATAGTGATGTATCAGAAAATTAAATTCCCAAACAGAACATGTATCAGAACATGTTCGAAAACTGAAAGCAAGTAACAGTCAAGAAAGAAGAAACCAACATAGGGAAATCAAGAACTATATCGAAAACCTGGGAAATCAAGAACTATCAGAAACCAACATTTCCAAATTTTGCAACATAGGGCACATGTGAACAATTGCCACATGTGAACAGATCCAACATAGCCCACATATCTCGAAGAAGTATATATCGAAAACCTGGGAAATCATAACCTGGGAAATCAAGAACTATAGATCGGAAACCTGGGAAATCATAACATGGGAAATCAAGAAGTATAAATCGAAAGCCTGGGAAATCAAAAACTGGGAGTAAGGTTATCTCCCATTGGGCTCAGAATTTATGAACCTGGCAAATTATCTGACAAGTTTCCAAAATGATACTCAAAAATTGGCAGTAACAAACAAAACGTAACAGGCCTGTCCAACATTTCCCATATCACCATAGCAACCCACAGGCCTGTTTGGAAGCCTGCATAAGTGATGTATAAGTGGGCTTGACCTGCCAGTTTCATTGAAACCAACATATTGTATAAGAACATGTATCATGGAACCAACATATTGTATGAGAACATGTATCATGGAACCAACACATTCCTCATATTTCCTGGAACCAACATATTGTATAAGAACATGTATCATGGAACCAACACATTCCTCATATTTCCTGGAACCAACATATGGTAGAATAACATGTATCATGTTTCATGTGAATCTCGTCATGGCCCATTTTGAAAAAGGAATAAAGTCATAGTGATGGAAGGGAAACCAACATTCCCAGTGAAAATGAAAACTGAAAGCAAGTAACAGACAAGAAAGAAGAAACCAACATTCCCAGTCAAAGTGACAAACAAGAAACTGAGAAAGAAGAAACCTGAAACCAACATTCCCAAGAAAGGAAAAACCAACATTTCCTGAGAATATCAAAAAACTGAACCACAATGACAAACAAGAAAGAAGAAATTTAAAGTTAAATTGGCTCAAAGGATTCACCTTAACTCATCATTGCCAATTTCATGTAGACTCAAAGGTCGCATCTTCCTCATCATAGTCTACAGTGTAGGTATAAGTTGGCTACCTCCATCCATCACCAAATTGGTGGGGGAGGCCACCAACTTTAGCTTTTCATTGCGGCCACACCCTTGTAATCCTCATTGGTAGCCCATTCCTGCAAACAAGCATTACAAAGGCAGAAACATGATTGGATTAATCATCATAGTGTCCAAAAGTACAGTACAATAACAGTTGCAAACTATGTCTCCTTCGTAATAGCTTTTACATAAGATAAGCAAGCGCAATGATCGATATAATGAACACAAGGCAAGCAAACAAAATAACATTGCCCATGGGACACCCTTTGACTACAACTTCCTCCTTAACTTCACTTCGTTGAACCTTAACCTTCGACTCGAAGTAACTCACCGCCTCATCGTAATCTTGGCACTTGAAATAGCAAGCGCCTTTAAACCCATTAACTTGCATGAAACATTCAGGCCAAGTTGTGTAAACTCCCGGCTTCCTTCCTTTCAATACTACGTAGTATGACATGCTAGAAACATTATTCACCAAGTTAGAAATATAAGTTACTATGGTATGAGACATACATTACAGGGAATATCCAGTAACAGTTACTATGAACTGCAGCCAAAAGCATGTCCAAAATGTAAACTGCAGAAATGTGTAAACTGCAGAAATATGATGACCAGTAGCATGTCCAAAATATGGTATGAACTGAATATGTAAACTGCAGAAATATGTAATTATGGTATGGACTGAATATGGTAAGAACATTTCCCAAAGCATGTCAAAAATATCAACAGACCAATATCAAGGGAAATGAAATCAGCAACAGCAGCAGGGAATAGCCTATTTAGGAGACAGCAGGGAAATGAAATCAGAAATCAGCATATAGGAAGCCCAACATATCCAAAATAACAGCAGTCTTGGCCTCCAATATAGGAAGCCCAACATATTCAAACTATATATGTGATAAAAGCAACATACCCACAGCATCAGCATACCAAAAGGCAGCCATCAATGTTGTAGTCTTGCATACCCAAAATATTACAGTCTTGGTCATAATTATCAGCAATTGCAAACCCAAAATATTACAATATTACCCAGTCTTGCCAAAATATCAGCAACAACAAACCCAAAATGGTCCAGTCTTGCCACTATCAAAGCTCCTCATTGGAGTATTAATCCACGGTGCAAGTCTTGATTTTGCCTAGGGAATAGCATATTTAGGACACAATCAATATTGGTCGAAGCTGAAACCCTAAATTATTTTTCGGATCTGGTTCTTAGAACCCTAAAATATTTCGATTTCATCACGAAACTGTTAGAACGAAGAGGAAACCCTACAGAAATTATTCGGATCTGCTTCCTAGAACCCAAAATAATTTCATTTCATCACGAAAATGACAGATCCAAGATGAAACCCTAACGAAAATTTCGAATCTGGTTCATAGAACCAAAAATAATTTGATTTCATCAGCAAAAAAAATTGATTTTAAGGGTTTCACCTCAACGAAAATACCGGCGCAGCGCGGGAGGATGGTGACCAGAGCCAGGGGAGGGGAAGAACTCTTCTCGGTGGAGCAAAAGTGAGGAAAAATGACACTCCCCGCACACTTCCTCCCATTTTCGAGCGTAGGTGGGAGAGTAAAGATCGGAGGGGACAAGTCACTGTGTGGTGGCAGAGATTTCCCACTTCCCGCTGCTTCCTTCCAGCTTCCAAACGGAGAAACTCAGCAAGTGTGCTGAAGAAAGCGGAGCAGTTTCCTCAAAAAGGCCCACTCCCCGCACAAATACGCGCATCCAAACAGCCCCTAAGAGCATCTCCAACCCTATTGTGACTTTGGAAAAAAGTTGTTGTCACATAGGAATGACAAAATTTTATTCAAAAGTTCTTCTCCAATGCAATTGTCAAGTCAATTGTGAAGCTTATGTGGCAAAAATTAAAGAAGACATTGTGAAGTTGATTGTCTAGTTCTAGACAATGCACTTGACAATGTCTTCTCTTCCATGTCATCAATTATGAATAAAAAATATTAGAAAAAAGAAAGAAGATGAGTAGTTGTCTTAAAAGTTGCATTGGAAGTTAGAAAAAATACTTTTTATTGTCTCCTCAATACTTTTGCATTGGAGAGAGTTTTTCTATCCCATTGTCTTTTGAGATATAATTTTGCCACATAAACAAGACATTGTCTTGTGGCTCATGCCACATAGGAGCCACCTAAGACTCACAACACTTAACAAGACAATAGGGTTGGAGATGCTCTAAATGTAACTAACTGTAGTCACAAAAGAGAAAATGAAAGTAATGGCTTTGTTGTTGAAGATTGATCCATTATTCTTGTTTTTGAGTTACTTTTAAGAGGATTTCTTTATATAGACTTGCATTTTTTTAGTATCTTTTTTCTCTTCTACTACTCAAACATTTCCGGTACGAAAACAGTAACTTGAGATATGGATCCTCTCCAATAATTTTATATTATCCATGCATTAAAACAATTGCTTATGTCAGTTAACAAAAACTGTAGACATTTGATTATATATAGGTATTAGTCTCATCCCACTTGATACATGTATAAAACTCTGGTTAAGTTCGTAGCTGGTTTGTGATTCTTTTTCGTGAGAAAAAGGGTGGAATCGAAGAAATTATAGCCAAGATTAGCATAAAGAAAGAAATTAAATATAATGGGACATATTATAATAAAAGTTAATTCCATGATAAATACATAAACTTTCATGAGAACTACTAATCATGAGCACTTGATTAGCAACTGGTCATTGAGCACTAGATTAGCAACTGGTCATTGCTTGTCAGCGTTAATTGCCATCGTTGGATTAAGGTTTGTCACAATATTTAATCTCGACCTCACAAAAGCATTTCAGAAACATTTCATACATGATGACATCATCTAGCATTTGGGCCGTCTTGACGAATACAAGAGCATAAATCACTAGAACCGCCAAGCATTAATTTGTGCATTCTCCAATATGTGGATGACTATGTAAGTTCAATGTTGTTCTTCAATTTGAGAAGCACGTGGAGTCGAAATAGAGCGACTCAGTGCTCAAATTTCTTCAATAACACCATTTCCTCTGGTCTTTCATTTCATGTCAAAGTTGAGAAGATATCATACAACAATATTACCAAGATTAGTACTCGGAGATGCATGTAAGTAATAATTCCAACTTTATATTTTAGAATCTGAAAATAAAATATAAATAAATGATCTAACTGAGATCGAGACTTACTTGGTTCAATGTTTTTAAGACTATATTCGTCCCGCACAAATACTTACTTGGAGAGAATGCTTAATGTTTGAATGAGTGAAGTGAATTAATCTAACACTATCCTTTTATAAATGACATAATGATACAAATGTGAGTAGACACATTGCTTGAAAGGAACACATATTTTCATCAGATTCATTCAATTCAAATAGAACACACCTATTGGAACTTTAATAAAACATTTATTTTTAATTAATTATCCAAGTCAAAATTATATTCACTTTTCCAATAATGCATTAATAAACCAAAAGACCATAAAAATTGATGATAACAACTACTAATTCGATTTCAAAAAAAAAAAAAAAAAACTACTAATTCACTTATCTACAATGAACCAAGGATCAAGAAATACATGATGCATTAGCCATTGCAAGTATCCCAGCTAATTAGGTCCCCAACAGCTCAAGAACAGGAGTTTCCTAAGAGACTCCTCCGATTCTTGACTGCTGGCTCTCTCTCCTTTTCTGACCACTCTTAGCTTGTCGACGGAAGCGGCAGTAGACGTCCTTCGAGTACTCTTGGCCTGAGAAAAAGAGCCTACGCTGTTCTTGGCATGCTGGTACAGTGACCTCAACGCGTAGCTCCCTCGACACAAGCCCCCTTGGTCTCTGAGTGCCTCCATTGCGCCCACGGTCGCGGCTGCGATCATGGAAGCCTTGCTTGCTGAACTAGCCATCTCTCTTCAGCTAAATTCCTTTGGGAAGGATTAATGACGTACGAATTTAAAGAATAATAGAGTTGAATTTGAAGAGCGAACTTGTTGTTTTTGTGTTGTAAGTGATGATGAGAAATATATATATATAGAGAGAGTTATTGATCAGCAGTAGAAAAGCACACTTGGAAAACCACATGCAAGGTGGTGATGGTTTTGGAGTCCCACGCCAACAAACCGGGGGCTATGTTGATTGTTCGATGGCCAGAAAGTTGAACAAATAGATGACCACATAGATGCAGAAGGATGTGAATGGATAGTGTAGCATCACTTCTTCTTTTTGTTAGAAGGAAAACGATATTTTGCCCGCCCTTGACGTATTCGCCACTTGTCTGTTCATACGGCAGCGACCTATTGGCTTCTCTGTTAATACCGGAGCCCACTACTTTAAATTTGTGCCAAAGGATGAAATGGATAGCCGTCACGTGGTCCGACGCCTAGCAATAACAAGTCCAAAGGGTGGGACAAATAGCAGGGTCCCACAAAGAAATGTCTCGACTTGGACATGGAAAAGGACGGCCATTTGTTGTTCCCGAATGGATAAGTACGAGCAAATCAGCAAAAAAAAAAAAAAAAAATCCACAGTACATGGCCTTCAAGTAAAATTTGTTAACTTCTACTTAAAGAATCCTCAATTACTTCTTCAAATGATGCACGGTGATTGATCTCAACGTTCAACTTTGGACAGTTTAATTATTTGTAATGAGCTTATTGTGCATATGGTCCTTTCTTGAACTCAAAAAATCTGAGCCAAGTATATACATATACATCGACGAATCCAAACTAGAACTGGTATAATTTAACATCAAAAGATCAAAGTCTTTCTAGTGAAATCCTTTACTTATTGTGTTATTTAAAGGGGCTCCTTCTTGTACGTCTTTGTGTTGGCCCTCGTCATTTACTTGGTCTTACACGACCAATCAATATTGTTTTTTTTTTTTTGAAAGCAATCAATATTGTTAATATCACCAAATTCATGTCACTATCAGCACAACAAGAATATTGAGTGTTATGAAGTACTTTATAATCTTCTGATAGGTCTTCGTCATGGATAATATGATCCCCCACCCCCCACCCCACACTCACAAACGCACAAATGTTTCACAAACACGCACACGCACAAATGTTTTGAGTTTTCAACTATAGCTCCCTTCTCATCATTGTGTGTGCCATTCATCAATGGAAATCTTGGCTCATTGTCTCTAATATTGTAACTCACGAGACAAACTCCAAATGCTAGATATAAAGAGGGAAAGAATTCGGATCAACATGCAACTAGAACCGTGTTCATAATCATCTAATGTTGAAGTTGTCCATACAAGATGCTCAATGTTGTCATGACTGGTACTACTAGGTTTTTTTTTTATAAAGAGAGAATTTTTCTTTGATTTCCTAATTATAGCGGTACCGTGGAGGAACATCTACAACTTGAAGACATGTAATGTGAGATATTTCTAAATAAGTTTTCTAAATGGTAGGCATGCAAAGAAGTCTAATTAAGTTGGGGAGCTAAACATCCATGATCAACACTTTCATGATTACCATTTAAACAGTCGACAAGCCTTCGTGAATTTTGTAAATGCCGTCATATGCTCTGTTTTCCTTTATGCAATGTGAATTACTTTTTTACTAATTTGTATATCAATAATGTGCCTTTTCCACCACTTGCGTGATTCCCATTTAAACAGTCTAAGAAATGCTCGAAGAACCGCCTTCGATCCATAACAAGAGGCCTTATGTACGACCTCGACATCGTCAGGCTGGTATAGTTGATACAATGACTTCTGGTACCTCGTCTGTAGGTTCTGTTCCAACTAATGTATAAGGCCATATATCAGACTAGCAATGGATATATTCCGTCGATAGTCCGTCGCTATACCATCCTAGCTGGCCGACGGAATATCCGTCGTGGTCGTTAAATTTCGCGCCAATACTAAGCGATGGCATAGCGACGGATTCTTTATCCGTCGCTATATCTCCGACGACTTAACGATGGATTGACGACCTTTGCTCGCCCTTAAAAAAAAATTATCAGCTTTTCGACGGCAATCAGTCGAAACTTTGTCGGTAGTCCGTCGCTAATAGCGACGGACAAAATCCGTCACTAAATGTTCGTCGTCAAATGGCTGTATTTAATGTCCGTCGTCAAATGACTGTATTTTGGTAGTGAATCGAATTAACCGAATGCTCACTCCTAATCGTTTGGGGGAGAGAGAAGAGTTGGCAAAAATCAAGATTGGAGAGAGGACCCCTTCAGCTGAACGACAAGAAACTATTGTTGTTCGGTACTTCGTCAGGTGACTGTGTTAGAGCATCTCCAACCCTATTGTCTTGTTTTATGTTGTGAATCCTATGTGGCATGAGGCACAAGACAATGTCTTGTATAGGTGGCAAGATTATATTCACAAATAATAATGAGTTTAAAAAGTCATCTCCAATGCAAAAGTATTGAGAAGATAATACAAATTAATTTTTTACAACTTCCAAGACAACTTTTACTCTTCTACTTCTTTTTATAAATATTTTTATTCACAAATGATGATGTGGACATAAAGACATTGTGAAGTGCATTGTCTAGATCTAGACAACCAACTTCACATTGTCTTTGCCATGTCATTGCCATGTCAACTCCACACTTTATTTCACATTTGTATTGGAGAAGTACTTTTGGAAAAAATGGTTGTCATTCCTATGTGGCAACCATTTTTTTCAAACTCACAATAGGGTTGGAGATGCTCTTACCACAAATAACGTGCAAAACCTACTTGTCGACCTGACCAATGATCATCAGTGGATCTAGCTATATAGCATAGTTAACATCAGTGTAGCTGTGTAGGTCGCAAGAGAAAAAGAGAGGAGACTCGCGACTTCTTCGGCGACAAGTGCACGTACTGACTAACATTGCTAAACAATAGAAGAAATCAGGGCTACTAATTACTAAACCAAACACAAACACGATCTCAATTCTGTTTCAGAGAGTGATGGAAAAGAAACATAAAACTTAGAAACTTTATCCCTTGAATTGCAATATTGAGGAACTTCATTTTTATTCTGCTTTCCTTTCTTATGTTATTGTTTTACTTAAATTTGGAACTCATAGAAAATACTCGAGTAAAGATCACAAGAGAAATAAACAGTGAAAAACAAAAGCTTTTTCTAAGGACACCATACAAATTACTAGGGGCTATTCCAAAAATGTTCAAAAATATTACAAGTTTGCCATCATTTTTTTTACTTGGAGCTAGTCCAATTTTTTCCAGTAAGTAGGACTGCCAACATGCTGGACAGTCCTCGGAGGAGAAGAAGAAGAAGAAGCTACATCCATCCATCCATCCATGTCTCCTCCTCCTCCGGCCCCGTCCTCCGTCCCCTCCGCTTCTCCACCGCCGTCGCCTCCTCCTTGCTCCTCCTCCTCCTCCGGCCCCGTCCTCCGTTCCTCCACCGCCGCCGAACTCGACTTCACGCACCTCATCCACTCCCGCTACCCCTCCGCTGGAGCAAGGAGGAGGAGGAGAAGGGAGGGAGGAGGAGGAGGAGGAGCAAGGAGGAGGAGGAGGAGGAGGAGAGAGGAGAGAGAAAAATCCTAATATTTGGCTGCCCCTAAGTAATTTTCGGGACGTCCCCAGTAAAAGTTCCTCAAATCTGGACTGTCCCCTAGTAAGTGATAGCCCCTAGTAATAGTTGGGGTGCCCTTAGGAAAAGCCAGAACAAAAAGCAAGGAAATTGAAGACTGGTTCTTGTCAAAATTCTCAGTTTATACACATAACACCTATACAAAAAGAGGTACATCTTCCACTAATCCTAGCTAACCCAAATAGTGGGTCTGATTACTCAACTCCTACTTCTAATCTAATTGAGACCCCAACAGCTCAGATACATGACTTTTCTCAGTGCCTCCTCCGACTGCTGCTCTTTCCTTGTTCTCTCAATAGAAGAAGAGGAAGAGAGATGTCTCCTACTGGCATGAGCAAGTGAAGGCATGTTGTTCTTGGCATGCTGATGCAGAGACCTGAAGCCATAGTTCCATCTGCAGAATCCAACCTGGTCCTTGAGTGCTTCCACTGCTCCAACACTTGCTGCCACCACCCACACCCATGAACCTCTACTGGCTGCGGCTGCTGCTGCTGCTGCTGAACTCATTGCTTCAATTCTACTGGAGATTTAGAGACTCACAAATCACAAGGAGGAAGAACTTTGATGGATTGCTTATGTTTTTGGTTGTTGAGAATGGTAAGGAGATGGGTGTTATTTTTATAGTGGAGATAGAGATAGGTTAGAGGAGCTGCTGGTTTTGCAAAACCATGAGAAGTCCAAATGTAGTGTATGTATTAAATTCTGGGGGCTGTGCTGTGTTGTTTAATGGTTTTCTTGGCAAGAAAACCGGAGGGAAGGGCTCGTGGATTGTGAAGGATAAGGTTACACTTTACACAAGTAGAAGTTTAGCTGTTACAATGCAGGGACCACTTGTACGGCGAAGAGACTTCACATTTGTACTAGTGGAGTGTTAACATTGCTCTTTGGAATCTCTATTTCTAAGAGAAAAAGAAAGGATAAAAAATTGGAGTAACGTAACTTTAGTAGAACGTTTACAAAACAAAGTTCTAGAATTAAAAAAAAAAAAATACAAAGAAAAATTTCTTGATAACCCTTGTTCAAATTTTTTTTTTTTTCTATCCACGATTGTTTTCAAGAAGTATTAAGTTTAAAGATGAACTTCTGGAACCCTCTAAACCATTTCGAGATGAACTTGGACACAAAAATCACACTAGCTTTAACTACGCATAGAAATCTTATGCGCGCCGGCATAGCCGGCCCTGAGCAATTGGGGGCCCGAGGCAAAACTTCGAAAATGGGCCTCAACATAATGTAAAAAAAAAGTATAAATAAAACAAAAATTTGTTGTAATCAAAATTTGAACCAAGGATCTCTTAAATATAAGTCTAACATTATACCCACAACACCACAATATTTTTTCTTAAAAAAGGACACATGATACATACTAGTTCTATTATTGATAGTTTCATCTTGGTAGCCCCTTTCGTCAGGGGGCCCTCGGCCATCGTCCAGCCTGCCCTGGGCCAGGGCCACCACTGCGAGCGGGTGGTTGGCTACTCTCTCTTGTTTCTCTTGGAGGAAGAACAAATAAAGCAGCAGCAGGAACCCTTGAAAGAGAAATTAGGTCACATATTTATAGGAAAGGTTCTCGCATACCCCTATACGCGTCCGTACCATATCATGTCGGCCTGTCACATCAGCCTGCATACAGAACTGATTTGACAGCATCATATATATGCGTCACACACAACCTGCAACAGTTTACTCTAACAGCAGCTTGCATGTGATATGCGCATGCAACCGCGAAGTTCGCTGAGACTTGTCTCGCACACAGAGACTCGCGCATACAGTCTTGTGAACATTTTTTTGCTTAGGCAATCATGCGCATAATATCGCGTACAACAGCTGCCACATCATAATGCCGCATGTTCATATAATATTGCACATATTATGTCACGTGCATGGAAAGCTATGCACATAACATGCAGTCCATATTCCTCTCTTTTAAGCAAGTGACCAGGGGCAGATCCAAGTGTTGCATGGGTGGGCTGGAGCCCACCCGAAAATTTTCTTTTCACTTTTTTTCCACATATAATTTTTTTTATATGCATTAGTCCACTTCTAGCTTCTCCAAATTTTTGATAGCCTATTCCGGCTATAATTTTTGGATCCACCCTTACAAGTGCCAAAACAAGATTATTTCTATGGACTTTGATCTTTGCCCTTGTAGAAACATACCACATAGACTGCCACACTCTTAAGTGCATAAATCAAAGCATTATATTGAGATTCACATTTGAAATTCTAGACGATGCGGATCTAAATCTTGAATGTTAGGTCACCAAAAAGCCCCAACAGATATTTAAAAAATATTTCATGATCACAACATCTAGAATTTGGGCCCATCTTAATTAAGCACCAGCATGAGCATAAATCTCTAGAAGACTAGAAATAGGGGTGAGCATTATTCAATTTTAGAACGAAAATGGAACCTAGCAAAATCGAATAAGAGATTCGATTTGATTTCGGTTTAGAAAATACAAAAAAAATTTATTCAGTTTCGATTTTAGGTTTCGGTCCAAAACCGAATAAGAATTATACAATTATGTAAATACTCTAAATTTATGCATATTTTATAAATAAAAATTTGTATATTTTGAAAACAACAATTCAATATAACAAATATGTGTACAAAAATGACCATTTTAATATAATGTAATTACGATTCTAATTTTGGACCTGGCACGGAATTGTTTCTTCGGTTCGATGTTAGTTTTTGGCTAATTCAATTTGATTTCGGTTTATTCGATTTCCGAAAACGGAACGCTCACCCCTCTCTAGAACCGCCAAGCATATTTGTGCATTCTCCAATATGTGGATGACTTTATATGTTCATTCTTCTTCTTCTTCAATTTGAGAACTTGTGTTGTGTTGAAATAGAGCGAAAATCAGTGTCCATATTTCTTCAATAACATCATTTCCTCTCAGAAGATGTCGTACAACAATATCAAGATTAGTACTCGGAGATGCAGTCATCAACGAAAAGACCATAAAAATTGATGATAACAACTAGTAAGCACATATTACAATGAACAAGAAATAAAAGAAAAAAAAAATGAAGCAAGGATCAAGAAATACATGATGCATTAGCCCTTGTACGTAACTAGGTAATTAGCTCCGATATTTGACTGCTGGCTCTCTCTCCTTTTCTGACTACGTACTCTTAGCTTGTCGACGGAAGCGGCAGTTGACATCCTTCGAATACTCTTGGTTATTTTCCTTTCCTCTTTTTATGTTATTGGTTCACTTGAATATTTCAATTTGGAATTCAAAGCAAATACTCGAGTAATTAAAGATCACAAGAGAAATAAATATAACGAAAAACATATATAAGCAGGGAAATTAAAGTTTAGCTTTTTTGTCAAAATTCTCAGTTTATACGTACATAAAAAGTATACAGAAAGAGTTACATAACCCAAATACTGGGTTTGATTTCTCTTCAACCCTACCTACTTCTAATCTAATTGGGACCCCAACAGCTCAAGTACATGACTTTTCTCAGTGCCTCCTCCGACTGCTGCTCTTTCCTTGTTCTCTCAATAGAAGAAGTGGAAGAGAGATGGCGCCTATTGGCATGAGCAAGCGAAGGCATGTTGTTCTTGGCGTGCTGATGCAGAGACCTGAGGCCGTAGTTCCATCTGCAGAATCCAACCTGGTCCTTGAGTGCTCCCACTGCTCCAACACTTGCTGCCACCACCCACACCCAGGAACCTCTCCCTGCTGCTGCTGCTGCTGAACTCATTGCTTTAATTTTACTGGAGATTTAGAGAGACCAACAAGAAGGAAGAACTTGATCGGTTGCTTATGTTTTTTGGTTGTTGAGAATGGGAAGGAGAGGGTGTTGTTTTTATAGTGGAGAAAGAGATAGGTTAGAGGAGCTGCTGGTTTTGCAAAACCATGAGAAGTCCAACTGTGCTGTATGTATTAAATTCTGGGGGCTGTGTTTTGTTGGTTTATTTAATGGTTTCTTGGCAAGAAAACCGGAGGGGAATGAAATCTGGTAGGCAGTGAAAGCAGTAGACGACAAAGGCTCGTGGATTTGAGAAGGACTTGGGGCTATCCCAAAAATTTTTGAAAAAATTATAAGTTTGTCATCAAATTTTTTTACTTGGGACACCACACCAATCAGTCCTAGGACTGCCGACTGCCACCCTGCTGGCAGTCCTAACATACTGCCAGCGGGTTGACAGTCCTAACATATGTTTGGACTGCCAACCTGCTGGCAGTCCTAGGACTGCCAGCAAGTTGGCAGTCCTAACATATGTTTGGACTGCCAACCTGCTGGCAGTCCTAGGACTGCCAGCAAGTTGGCAGTCCTAACATATGTTTGGACTGCCAACTTGTTGGCAATCCTTGGAGATGCTGCTGGAGGCGGAGGCTGGAGGAAGGAGGAGGAGGAGGAGGAGGAGGCGGAGGAGGGGGAGGAGGAGAGCTCTCCAATGGAGATTTCGGAGGCGGCGTCTAGCAAGAGGAGGCGGAGGAGAGGAGGGAGGCGGCGGAGGAGGGGGAGGTGGATGGGGACGGTGAGGGACTGGAGGAGGAGGCGGAGGAGAGGAGGGAGGCGGCGGCTGGAGGCGGAGGAGGAGGAAGGAGGCGGTGTCACGCCCCGCTCCCGTAGGAGCGATCGTCCTCGCTAAGGCGTGATGCCGCACGAGCCTAGATTGCGCTCGTGCAAGGCAATTCCATAACGGCCGATTGCATCGGCGGCGACGGGGTCGTCGCTCAGAAGTCCCAAGCAGAGTTATTGAATACATTGCAGCGGAATTTAAAGAAGAACACATGAACACAAGTATTTCAAAAAAAACTCTTTTTATTGATATGAATACAAGATTACAATTGTGGGCGCAAGGCCAAATTACAAGTCTCTCAGGCTCACTTTTCACTCATGTTACAAGTCATTCTGCTCTCTCTCATCTCTCGATACAATACTTGAATCCAGCGGAAGCTTCGGAAGGCGATGTCCATACATTATGTCCTGTATAAGTCTTCAATCCACGCGGCCGCACGCTTCGAATCGCCAAGGAACTCCGTGCCTCGACGCATCCAAGCGAGCTCCGCGCCACGAGCTTCTACCTGTGCCTGCACATGAAACACTGTGTGGGTGTCAGTACCACTGTACTGGTGGAGTGAGCTTCTCGCCCACCCATACAAAACCTACACGTTTCATTTACTTTGTGTAACATAAACCCTTTTTCGATTGTCTTTCTATTCTTGCCTTAGGATCAGTTTTAGGACCGGCGCCTTAGCGCAACTTGTGTATCGGAACCATCCCGTGCTTGCAATGTCAACGTTAACTCATACTTTGTCTCTAGACCACTCCTCGTGCCAACAACGTTAACCTATCAAGTCGTGTTCACCTTACGGCCATAATCAGAGACGCAACTACACGAAAGACTCCATTTCCTTGCATCTAGACCTTTCTCGTGCTTGCATTGTCGACACACCGACTTATACTTGTCTTTTGTTGCCAAACTCTGGGACGTAACGACTCGGTCGTGCCATAACTCGATTCGTGCTTCAATATCTTCGAGGCAGTGCCTCCTTGCTTAGTCTCGCCTACACTTGTGTTGTGACAACGCGGCCGTGCCTCATATTTCGAGGCCGTGCCCAGTAACTCAACGTAACTTCACACGACTTGCCCTACGGCCCTTTTTGACTTAACTTGCAACAGCTCAAGCCTAACTCATGCAACTCTATGCCATCAACTTAACACTCGACGCCACATCTAGTGCCGAAGCACGCCGCCTTCTCGCTGTAGCCAAATCTTAGGCTCAGACATTGTGTCTTTTTAACTCATACATATTCAACTCAATCCAAAGGCACCTACGCGGATTGCCGCCCGTGCCGACACATCTATATGAAAGGTCACTGGCATTAACTAGCCATCTTGGACATAGCCTGGTAATACGGGACCCTTGCAACGCAAGTAGCGAGCCCCGATGCAAGTCCCCGTCTTACCGATTGCCTATTACCCAGCTCGGCTATAACCTGTTTCTTCCTAGGCCGAGTCGGTCCCGTGGCCCCGGGTTGCCGCTCGAAGAAACCATCGCCCTTGTCGACAAGTTGTCCATGACCACGCGCCTACGCTAACTTCTAGACTTAACGTAATGCATGGTCTCATCATCATCACTTAGTTCCTTTGCTTTACTCTTTCCTCTTTTCACACTTCTTTTGCAGAGCCCCAAACCAGGGTTGCCTCGGCGACTGAACCACAGTCCCGATATATTTCCTCTCGGCGACTAACCATCGCTTAGACTTAACGTTCTTTGAACTCAGGGAACGGCTACTGCATAGCCTTCCAACTTAACTTGAACATAACGTGTTTCCTTAAGTATCGACCGACCGTGGCTAACTTTCCACTGAACCAACCATGGCTTGTGCCTCTAAACCGACTCGTGTTCTATGCAACGCTGTCGCCCAAGTCATACTTCATATGACGGGCCTTGGGATTCGTGGGACTATTTAACTTGACAACCGCAGAATGAGCGGGACAGTACTTAGAATGACTTAGGTCGACCGGCATAACTATGCCTAACTCACTCAAGTCTACAACATAACCCAAGGGACGAGCAAAGGCTATGCCAAGCCTTGCGGGACAGGACCGTGCATGCTTTAACAAGCATTTATGCGGGCGACGCCTATGACTTAGGCTAACTCTCAGCTTTTGCACCGAAGACCAACTTTCCTTCTCCCAAGCCACGGGACGAAGGACCGAGTGTCATTTTCAAAGCACGCCGTGCACCAACTCTAAGCCGACAGTGGGACGTTTTCCATGTTCTAACTCGATTCAAACCGTCGGGATTATTCCCTTAGCTATGTGGATGCGTAGCTTTTATTATCAAGCCTAACTTGTGCAAGTTGAAAACACGATTTATTATGTGAAGGCAAAGATGAGGAGAGTTCACCGAAACTACCCCACCTGAGCGATGTCTCCGAGCAAGCCGTTGCAAGGCTAAGGCCGAACGCCGTCGGCGTTTCGATTCCTCCGATTGACTTTGCGGGACGGGGCACTACAGGCGGCGGCTGGAGGAAGGAGAAGGAAAAAGGAGAAAAAAAAACCCCTAAGTTTGGGATAGCCCCAAGCAATTTTCGGGACGTCTCCAGTAAAAATTCTTCAAACCTGAACTGTCCCTTAGTAAAATGATGTCCCCAGTAATTTACGTGGTGCCCTTAGAATTTGCCTAAGTTTATACAAGTAGAAGTTTAATAGCTGTTACAATCCAGAGCACTTGGCAATTTCTTGTACGGAGAAGAGACCTTTAAATTCGTACTAGTGTAGTGGAGTGTTAACACGGATTGCTATCTGGAAAGCTCTATTTCTTAGGGTCTGCTTGCGAATCATAAGGAGAACGATTATGAGATATTTTGAGAGTATCGATCGTGCGGGATTTGATTTTGAATAATTTTTAAGTAACGACTTTTAAATTAGTCCAATTCATACTTGATAATTTACTAACGAACGGTTCTGAAATTTTTTACATGAATAAATTAAATAGAAAAGGGTATCAATAATTATAATTATATATATTTTTGTGAGAATATAAATGGTATAAAAAAAAAATAGAGCCGTTCAAAACACATCGACTTGGAGTGTTTATAAAACTACCCAAAAATATATTACACCGATTTTGGAGGATTTTTGAGCCGACCAAAACCGGTGCATCAAAAAAATTAACAAACAGGAGTTTTCATAAACGATCGGTTCAAAAATACCCCAAAATCGATGAAAACACCGTTATCATGGGAGAAATTTCTGAAGTAACCCATTTAGTAGAAATATAATGAAGATTTTGCACTTAGAAAAAGTCTTGGTATGAGCAATATCACACCGCCGCCGGGATATTGTAATATATTTGGTTTGTATTTCTGTTTTTAATAATAAAAAGTCAGAAAAAGAGGTTAACTAAAGGCGTAATGTGTCGAACTTGAGTGACCTTTATAGTTATCGAAAAGAGTTATAAAATTCTGACTGTGTGACAAAAAAATCAGTAGATCGAATCACGAGAGTGTAATTTTTTTATTATAAAAGATAGTGAGATAAAAAAAAAACTAAATTCCTATTGTAACTTGACAGTCGACAAATTGTGACGAATGCGTGAAACTAGTTAGCTATGTGTTGTATTATGTTATTATTTTTAGGTCTTTTGTCCTTTATATATAGTTTATTTATGAGAAAAATTCTAAAATAATACAACTAACAAAAATAGTAAATAATATACTTTAATGTCAAGTCGTCATGAACCATTGAATTGCATATAACTAGCAAACAACTAACAAATTGAAACAATTTGCCACATTTTTCGGTTTAAACGGCAATTGAAAAGAAATGAAAAACTACATAAAATAATTACTATTTGGAAAAAATTACACCTATACTGCTTTGGAGACTGCTTTCATCAATTTGAGGTTCATATGGATATGCTTTAGAAAAGAAAGATCGACGAACTTTTATTTTTAATCTTGCGGATAAAATATTAATGGTTAATTTTGAACTTCCACAATTATATAATAATTATGTAGAAGAAGAGATTTACCATGATTTTAAATTGCTTAGATCAAAATTTCAGTTTATGTGAAGATTCAAGGAATTTTTTTTTATGAGGATGCTACTATCATTAGTGAGTATTCATTCTCAAATATCTTCTCCAGTCAAATGTTATCACACAATAAATATCACTGGTTGGATATTGTTGTGTACTACTCTTCTATTGGGTTTCTTGTTAAATTTGGAGCTAATTATTCTGAAGTTAATCCACTTTATCTTCTAAAGAATTAATCAAATTTAGCATGGTTAATCTAAAAACTAATAATCCAACGCTTTATTAATATTCAATGGGTGGAGAGGATGGATGTAGGGGTGAGCATTATTCGGTTTTGGACCGAAAACCGAACCGAACCGAGCCGAACCGAACCGAATAAGGAATTCGATTCGGTTTTAAATAAATTCGGTTCGATTTCGGTTTTGAAAATACTAAATTTTCTTATTCGGTTTCGATTTCGGTTTTGGAATTCGGTTTCGGTCCAAAACCGAAAACCGAATAAGAAAATTTAGTTTATATATATATATATATATATATATATATATATATATATATATATATATATATATATATATGTGTGTGTGTGTATGTTAATTATAGGTATATACTAAATATATATATGTATATGTTATATGTATATACTGAATATATCTAGGTATATTTAGTTATTATATATATTAAAAAAAACACACAAAAAATCCAAAAACCGAACCGATTTAATTCGGTTCGGTTCGGTTCGGTTATTGACCAATTCGGTTCGGTTTCGGTTTTGCTTATTCGGTTTCGGTCCAATTCGATTTTTGCTTATTCGGTTCGGTTGGAACCGAATAAACCGAATGCTCACCCCTAGATGGATGTCATTGACATGTTGAAAAATATAAAGTAGTGTACTATAGGGATCTCGAAGAAATGCAATATTTTAGAATTAATATATGTTGATCTCTTAAACTCGAGTATGAGTTCTCTCCAATCAAGAAAGAACGAATGAACGAAAACTCCCAGGTAGAGAATTACATGAATACAATACTAACTGCTTAGGATCATCACCAATTGGATTGATCTATATTACTTTTGAAAGTTACAATTAGATGTCATATATGCAGTGGCAGATACAGTGTGAGTCACACTGGCTAGGGCAAGTGGGGTCAAGTGACCCCACTGAAATTTCACTAAGGGCCTATTTGGTTTGTTGAAAGTGGGGGTGAAAGTTGAAAAAATTTGAAAGTCAGCTGAACTTGCTTCAGTTCAGCTGTTTGGTTGAAAAGTTTAAAGTGGGGTGAAAGTGGTTGATGGGAGGCAGGGAAGTTCCTGTCTCCTTCCTTTTGGGTTCAGTTTCACCACACCCTTTTTTTGGGTGAAAGTGGTCTGGGAAGAGAAGGAAAAGTGTGGAAAGAGAAAAAATTTCTCCGTTGAGGTTCTTCTTCCCTCGCCCAACCGTTGGAGCTTGTGGTCACCCCCCTCTCCCGCGTTTGCAATTGCACTGTAAAATTTCGTCCCTATTTTTCTTTTTTTTCGACATTCTTCTCCTTTAAACATACATTTTCGTGAAATTTTCCTTTCGATTTCACAGATCTATGGCTTACGACCATAGATCTACTGTTTTGGTACCTAATCTCGAATTTTCGAAGTTCGATCTGCTGCTACTTGGGTAGATCTACGAGTTTCGAGCTTTAGGTTAAAATTTTTCTATACAGATCTTCTTAAATATGTGAAAAACTGAGTTGTGATGGACATGTTCAGATCATTGATATGTTTATAGTTGGTAGAAAAATTGTAGATCATAGGAAAGCTTTAGATTTTTGGTATACTTACATATCTTGTGTCCAATAAAATTTAGAACAATATTTTTGGTAGAAAAAAGTTATACGAAATCATGAAATAAAATTTAGAACAATATTAATTTGTTGGTACTGTCTTCACATATTTGGAATGAGCATAGGACCATTATAATTTATCGAAATATTTTGTCTTGTAGATGGATTTATCTAATCCTAAAGGTCCGTTGTTGCGAGCTGCCATCGCAAGCGTAATTACAGTTATTACAATTATAATTACATTATTGGAGGAAGAAGACAATGAACAAAGAGGTGTTCCAAAGGAACCATCATTGATAAGAGAGCAATGGCGGAATGCCCACATGTATCGCATCCTAACGGCCGGTCCACAAAACTGTGTCCACTATCTTAGAATGAGTTGTGGCCCTTTCTATAGGCTTGCAAACATGTTGAGTGCCAATGGGTCCCTCAAGGATACGAGACATGTTTGTGTAGAGGAGCAACTAGCCCTCTTTCTTTACATCTTGGGACATAAGTCTAAGAATAGGGTTTGTGGAATTGACTTTATCCGTTTTGGCGAAACCATATCTAGATATTTCAGAAAAGTACTTCGTGCTATAAGTACTATTAAAGAACAATACATGAAGCAACCTAATGGTGATGTCCCTACCGAGATTAGAGAGTCTACTGAATAGTTTCCCTATTTTCAGGTAATATACTATTTTATAATCTGTTGGTTAGATTTAGAATTACTATGCTTTGGAAATAGATTTTACACATGCTCATATTGAACTGTAGGATTGTATTGGGTTGATTGATGGCACACATATCCAAGCAACCCTACCGTCTGCATTGGTACCGAGGTTTAGAGGTAGAAAACAAGTGACTCCTCTGAGCCATATGTTTTTTGTCCCTTCACCCAAGTTAATTATTCCAATCTGTTTTCATGATGACCGGATTTTAAAATGATGGATGAATTCTCAGGTTTTTAGTATCACTGAGTATCACTTGTCTGCAACATTTGCTTCAGTTTCATTTGGCAGCAACATTAGCTTCAGCTGCTGCTGTTCTATGTGATATTTTGCTTTTGTTCTATGTGATATTTTGCTGCTGTTCTATGTGATGTTTTGCTTTTGTAATGATATTTTTTGAGTGTCACTGAGTATCCTTTGTCCCTTGTCTGAATCAGTTTCAAACAAAAATGATGGGTCATTTGGTTTCAGTGGTCATTTGATTGCTGCTGCTGCTGTTCTATGTGATATTTTTTTTTCAAATTGATATCATTTGGTATCATTCTAATTTGCCGCCTCTATATGGGTCTCCTTCAATATATGCTGCTTCTCAAGATACTTTTTCTTTATGTCGATGCTGTCTCTATATCAGTTTTGGGGCTTCTTTCTTGCCTTTCTTGCTGCAAACCTGGCAATGATGACTTATTCATAAATATTTTATCTTCTGGTCTATGATGCTTGGTTTATGATATTGAAGGTTGGAAGAATAATTTTTCTCATGTGGAATGTGGTCTGGGATTTAGTATCTTGTGCAGTTTATTGAGCTTGGCAGTATCTTGAACTTGGCAGCATCGTTTGTTGAGTATCCTGGGTTTATTGAGCTTGGCAGTATCTTGAACTTGGCAGTATCTTTCTTACCTTTTTTAATAAGTTCTTAAATGTGTACTGGAATGTATCACATCATCCTAGTTTCATGTTCTTGGATTTTGTTTTTCAATGGGCTATGATGAGGAATGGTTGCCTAATTTTGATTAGGCAAAAGAATTTTAACAGTAGATGAGTATCAATTTTTGAGTACCCATGTTCTTTGAGTATCACTTCATGATGGATACTTGGCTTTGAGCATACTTTTGAGTATTAACTTCTACTTTTGAGTACCCAGGTTTTTTTAGTTTTAACTTCTCTTTGAGTATCAATGGCTTTGAGTATGCTTTTGTTGGGCTTTGACTAACACTTGGATTTGAGTATCACTTGGCTTTGTGGGAAAATTGTTGCTAACTCTTGGTACCTTCTGTATGCAGTATCAGTTTTTGCAAACTTTTGAGTGTTTTTGTCAGAGTATGGTTTTAGTATCAGAAACTTTTGCAGCATTGGTACGATGATATATGAACCATGTACACAAATCTCTGAGCCCAATTTTTCATATATTAAGATTTTATTATTATTATTATTATTATTATTATTATTATTATTATTATTATTATTATTATTATTATTATGTGGATAGACTTAGACTGGTTTGTTTTGCGAAAATTTTGAGACTTCTTTGTAAACAGGAAATTTTCCTTGCTGCTATTGTTGGAGAATCAAGATGGTTGCATTATTAATTGCCTTGGAGAATCAAGATGATGTCAAGCATGTTTCTCTTGCTGCTGCTTGTTTGTAAACAAAAAATTTGGAGACTTGTGGTAATAAAATTTGAGTAAAGTAATTTTGTATCTTATGTGTGCAGATTGTAAACATGTGTTACTTGAGACAAAAAAAATCATTGGATTATATTGGAGTAAAGTAAATTTTGTAAGAATATTACATTTATTAAATTTTTCAATGAAATTTGTCTTCAATATTTTTTTTTTCATTTATGATATTTCTTTCCTTCTTTCAGGAAAATTACATTCATAAATTATATGACAATTAAAATAATCAATAATTATTAATTATTTCCTAAACAATCAATAATTATTTGTTAGAATTAATATTGTAACATCTCTAACCAACAAACTAATTAATTCTGACTGTTATGTTTTCTGTGGAGTAAATTAATTATTGTAAAAATATTATCATATTTGTTAGGGATATTTTAGCAAAAAATATTTTGTAACGTTGTCAATTATTTGTGTGGAAGATGAAAATATATCTACCAATTCAACGAAAATTAGTTGGAAAGAAAAAAATAGGGGTAACCATACCTACGTTTAATATATCTCCAACCAACATCCACTTTCAACAACCATTCAAACAACGGAACTCTTTTTTTTTCCACTTTCAACAACCATCCAAACAACGAAACTCCTTATTCCTCCACTTTCATATTTTTCAATTCGATCAACCAAACAACTTTTGGAAACTCAAAATTTATGCGTACGCATCGCGTGCGCAAGTTTTGTTTTTCCACTTTCGCACTTTCATACACTTTCGTGCAACCAAACAGTGCCTAACCCCCTCCCTCTTTTATACTTGCATATCCTTCCTTCCTCTCTCTCTCTCTCTCTCTCTCTCTCTATATATATATATATATATATATATATATATATATATATATATATATATATATATATATATATATATAAGAATTATATCCTAGGTTAATAATTAAAAAATAAATAGTTATAACACATTTAGTTTAATATTTGACTTAATAATAATAAATAAACTTACACATTTCTAGTAATAGTTTCTTTGGGTTAACTATGTTTGGGATCAAAATCGTACCGCAAGCTCAACGTGATAGATTTTGACTATTATTTAAGCAAGTATATCTTGTCCTTGTTATAATATTTTTCATACTTTAGTGTGTGGTTTTAATTTTAAACTTTCTTTACATTTGAGATTGACTCTCTTTAAATGCATTTGTTTCTGTACCTGTTTGGATCGATGTAACTCTTTGGAAGTGTGAAAGTGGCACTTGCAGCAAGTTGAGTTTCCGTTGACTTGCGGCAAGTGCCAATTTCCAAAATCTGTTTGGATGGAGTAATTTTTGTCTGTTGCAAGTGGAATTAAAATTGGTTTGGTGTTTGGATGGTAGTTGTAAGTGGAAAAAAAGTAGTTCGGTTGTTTGGATTGTTGAAAGTGGAAATTTTTTTGGAGATGTGGTAAACCTAGGTATGGTTACCCCCAACTTCTTCTTTTGTATATATTAAAAGAATAAAAGTTATGTTTTGAGTTTCACAGCCATTTTAACAACTAGAATGAAATAAATTAAATTAAATAATATTATGAAATATATTATATTTTTTCATATTCCTAGTATATTTTTTCAATTGTCCAGATTGTCCAAAGCAAACAGAAAAATGCAAAATGTGTAACATGTATGAGAAGACAATGGAGTACACAACTGACAAAATTGTCCAAATTGTCAAAATTTTCAATTACGTGCCAAATTTACAAATTTCAGATGTACAAGACCATGTATCCTGAGAAGATAATCATAGGCCACTTTGAAACACAAGCTTCTTTGCAAGAAACAAACTAGTCTACTACACAAGCTTCTTTGCAGCAGATCGTCGAGCATAGGCCCCAAAGCATGGTATCCAAAAAATAAGAAGAAGAAGTAACAAATTATGATACTGGGAAAAATGGCAACCTGGGAAAGCAAGTAAAAATCGATGTGAACATTTCCCACAAATGTTGATATCAACATATAAACATTTCCAACATAAGAACCGCCATATCAACATATCAACATGTCAACATTTCCAAGCTCGGCCACATAAGAAGAAGTGAAAAATGTTGACCTGGGAGTGATGGCAACCTCGAAAAGCCAGTAACAAATTATGACACTCAAAATGATACTCAAAATCGCCAGTAACAAACTGGAAGCCAGTAAACAAACTGAAAGCAAGAAGAAACAAAAAAAAACTGGGAAAGCAAGTAACAAACTGAAAGAAAGAAGAAACAAATGAAAGTGGACTATAAATTTTGAAATGGGCTCAGAATTGATGAACTTTAACATGTATTACAACCAACATTTCCAAAATTTCCAACCATCTATCTTGGAACCAACATTGCCAAAATTTCCAATTGGTGTTCCTGGAACAACATTGCCAACATTTCCAACCATCATCAGTGTTTCCAACATTTTCCGCAGTGGCAAATTACGAACAAGTATAAGAACATGTATAATGAGCATCTCATATTTCCTGGAACCAGCACTCCCCACATTTCCAACATTCCTGAGAATCTCATCATCGGATAGGTATCTACATGTATATAAGAACATGTATCAGAACATGTTTCATGTCAATGTCGTCATAGCCCATTTTGAAAAAGGAATAAAGTTATAGTGATGTATCAGAAAATTAAATTCCCAAACAGAACATGTATCAGAACATGTTCGAAAACTGAAAGCAAGTAACAGTCAAGAAAGAAGAAACCAACATAGGGAAATCAAGAACTATATATCGAAAACCTGGGAAATCAAGAACTATCAGAAACCAATATTTCCAAATTTTGCAACATAGGGCACATGTGAACAATTGCCACATGTGAACAGATCCAACATAGCCCACATATCTCGAAGAAGTATATATCGAAAACCTGGGAAATCATAACCTGGGAAATCAAGAACTATAGATCGGAAACCTGGGAAATCATAACATGGGAAATCAAGAAGTATAAATCGAAAGCCTGGGAAATCAAAAACTGGGAGTAAGGTTATCTCCCATTGGGCTCGGAATTTATGAACCTGGCAAATTATCTGACAAGTTTCCAAAATGATACTCAAAAATTGGCAGTAACAAACAAAACGTAACAGGCCTGTCCAACATTTCCCATATCACCATAGCAACCCACAGGCCTGTTTGGAAGCCTGCATAAGTGATGTATAAGTGGGCTTGACCTGCCAGTTTCATTGAAACCAACATATTGTATAAGAACATGTATCATGGAACCAACATATTGTATGAGAACATGTATCATGGAACCAACACATTCCTCATATTTCCTGGAACCAACATATTGTATAAGAACATGTATCATGGAACCAACACATTCCTCATATTTCCTGGAACCAACATATGGTATAATAACATGTATCATGTTTCATGTGAATCTCGTCATGGCCCATTTTGAAAAAGGAATAAAGTCATAGTGATGGAAGGGAAACCAACATTCCCAGTGAAAATGAAAACTGAAAGCAAGTAACAGACAAGAAAGAAGAAACCAACATTCCCAGTCAAAGTGACAAACAAGAAACTGAGAAAGAAGAAACCTGAAACCAACATTCCCAAGAAAGGAAAAACCAACATTTCCTGAGAATATCAAAAAAACTGAACCACAATGACAAACAAGAAAGAAGAAATTTAAAGTTAAATTGGCTCAAAGGATTCACCTTAACTCATCATTGCCAATTTCATGTAGACTCAAAGGTCGCATCTTCCTCATCATAGTCTACAGTGTAGGTATAAGTTGGCTACCTCCATCCATCACCAAATTGGTGGGGGAGGCCACCAACTTTAGCTTTTCATCGCGGCCACACCCTTGTAATCCTTATTGGTAGCCCATTCCTGCAAACAAGTATTACAAAGGCAGAAACATGATTGGATTAATCATCATAGTGTCCAAAAGTACAGTACAATAACAGTTGTAAACTATGTCTCCTTCGTAATAGCTTTTACATAAATAAGCAAGCGCAATGATCGATATAATGAACACAAGGCAACCAAACAAAATAACATTGCCCATGGGACACCCTTTGACTACAACTTCCTCCTTAACTTCACTTCGTTGAACCTTAACCTTCGACTCGAAGTAACTCACCGCCTCATCGTAATCTTGGCACTTGAAATAGCAAGCGCCTTTAAACCCATTAACTTGCATGAAACATTCAGGCCAAGTTGTGTAAACTCCCGGCTTCCTTCCTTTTAATACTACGTAGTATGACGTGCTAGAAATATTATTGTCACGACCCGCACCCTTATGAGGGGCACGAGCACGTGGGTACGTCCAGCCTACGCCGCAGAATCGGCGGTAGAACGCTGTATATAACGTCTGTAAATACCTACGACTAACAGTTAAAATGTACCTGTACAGTATATACTCTCCGAATGGAGGTGACATAATAATACAGTCTCAATCACAGAATAAAACTAAGGTAGATAGCTCAGAGGAAAGACATATGATAGATGAAGAGTAAAATAAGTCCACAGTCTAATACAAGTCCAGATATATACATCCCAGAGTATCAAAATAGAATATAGAAACTACAGTCTGATAAGCTAGCTGGATCGCAGTCCAGTCAAACCTAGCTAGCCTACACTACTTTGGAAGTACAAAATCTAGTGGCTCTACTATAAGGCCACGATCTAAGGCTACTCCATCTGACTCGAGCCCATAATAGGTCGAGCAGTCCGCATCGAAATCATCTGTAATATATCATAACGGTATCCTGTCAGGAAAATGTGCAAGTACAAACACTAACAACAGTTTCATGTGAATTGACAAATTCTATAAGAGACAGTATAATGAACTACAAGACAAAGATATACGAAGACTTGGGGACCATTCGGAAGTCGAGTTACAACCCTTAAACCAAACAAGGACCGGGGTTGTAACTCTTCTCCCGAGCAGAACTTAGTCTCCAATCAAGGTACAATGTAAAGGCAAGTAGAGCATGTGAGTAACTGTATATCATGGCATGGTGAGAAAATACTGAATGTAGAACAGAACAGGATATACGATAAGACAAATAAATATAAAATATGATTTGAATTATTAGAGCGATATGTGATCGGCTTGGGATAAGTGACAGGACAGGCTATCCACTTGGCCCGGTAATCCGCGATAACCTCAACGGAGAGACATGCCGGCCAACCTGGATAACGAGCACAAGGCAAAGGATCTCGCTACACCCTTCGTGAGGGAAGAGTGGCACGAGCACATGAATAGTGATAGGGTGGCTTGGATCACATAGCCCCTAATAATTCTCCATCCCCGAATAGTACAATGGATCTGGACATGACACGTCATGGCACGTGATTTCGTAAGAGGGTAGCAAATCCTCTTAGAAATCGGTGTCTATACAAGTACAGGGAACAAGACAGGGAGTGTACCCATATACCCAGAAATCCAGGAACAACATCTTATGTCATGATCCAATGTGTACTAGTCCGTGAGCTATCGTGACCAAGAATCAAGTAAGATACTACGACTGAATCGGATATAGCAGATATCAAGATAATGAAAACTATCAGTGAATATACTCGCCTGCTATCCTGAGCTGTATGGTATATCAATGCTCAGAGCAGTATCAGAAGACCTAAATATGAGATACTGTAAGTTAATTTAGGTTTAAACAAGTTTAGAAATAATTTACAATGAATGATATGCAATCTAGGTCAAACTAGGTCTCACTGAGTCACACTAAGTCCTGTCAAGTCAATCTAGGTCAAATCAAGTTATATCAAGTCAATCTAAGCCTAACCAAGTCAATCCTAGGTCATACCAGGCATCACGGGTCAAAACAAGTCGAAGAAAGTCAAACGGGATCAAGAGTTGGCCTACAGTTGACTTTTGGTCAACTGGTCAACTCTGGTCAACTCTAGGTCAACCATGGTCAACCCTAGGTCAATGGTGACTAATAGTTGACTTTTGGTCAACTACAAAAGTCTAACGGAAATTGGGACTAATTTGGGTAAAGTGTTGACCCATAGTTGACTTTTTGTCCAAAAAGTCAACCGTGGTCAACCGGGGCCAAGACTAAGTCTAGGCGACTATTTCTAACTATTACCAACCTCTACAACCCATATCCAAGTCCATCTTGGACTTCGAAACTCATATCTTGGCCGTAGGCCAATATCCTATTTTACCCTTAAAAAGGGTAAAATTCTAGCTTCGGTAACTATCCAGTTAGCCTACCTACGCTTGATATTTTGACCCGATCTCCCTAGGGTAGTATGATACTAGCCTATACATATAATATCTACCAAAATACCTAGGTATCGTGGACATTCGGTCCACGATACGGCCCGTTGTCAAAATCTTGAATATTTCAAGATACGCACCGATACGGCACGATACGGGCGCCCTACGACCCCGAATTCCACCCGGAAGCCTACCCGCAAAATCTAAATCACGTATTCATGCCCCACGCCAAGTTTTAACTCAATCGGATACTCCGAACTCCGTTTCGCCCTCTAACTCGGTTTTTTCCTTTTTCTATTCTAGCATTTTTCCTATTCTTCCAACTTCTTTCAATCTTTCCTCCCAACCTCAAATCCTTTTCTAATTTCTCATTCCATAATCTTTTTCTACTCTTCTCTATGATTCCAACCATATATAATACTTATATATATATATCTATATATATACCTATATGTATAGGTGAAAAAGGGGGGGTGTAAATAGGCCTAAAAGCCAAGGGGGGGGGGGGGGGGGGGCTGTTTCCTGCAAGCTGCTGCTACTGCTGCAGTTAATCTTCTTCTTCTTCTCCTCTTCTATCTCCCTATATAATACACTTCATATATATATATATATATATATATATATATATATATATATATATATATATATATATATATATATATATATATATATATATATTTTTGAAATCAGGTAAATTGTTTCTGGAATCGCTCCCACTGGGATTCGAACTCCTGACCACTCGGGCCGCATGCATCTCTCTTAACCACTAGGCTAGAGGTCATCTGCTATATATATATATATATATATATATATATATATATATATATATATATATATATATATATATATATATATATATATATATAACTAGATATCTATATATAATCTATCTAGATATCTATCCATCCCTCTAAATATATATATAACACACACACATCCATATACACACAACCATATACACACATCCATGTATATATATAAATACACTCATATATATATATATATATATATATATATATATATATATATATATATATATATATATATATATATATATATATAAACACACACACAAACACACACACATCCTCACACAACACAACCACACACACACCACTCTCACAACACCAACATCCCCATGACACAATATCACCCTCCTCTACACACACACAATACATAAATAAATACACACACATAAATACACATGTATATATATATATATGTATATATATATATATATATATCATTCACAAAATGATTAAATCCTAATAAATTCTTAACCTATTTTTCTAGGGAAAACCTACAAATTTGTGGGCAAATGGAAGAGAATGGTCATATCTCCAATTAATGTGAATGAACTATATGCAAAAGAGAATTAAATTAGAAGATTAAAGCATACCTATATTGGTAGGTTGGAGAGAAAGAAGAAAGCTTTTGAAAAGAAATTAATTTGGAAGAGAGAGAGAGAGAGTTGGAGTGTTACTTAGTGAAGAAGGAAGAGAGGGGGGGGGGGGGGCTGTCATGGCCGGCCAAGCATGGTGGGGGTGTGAGGGGCACTTGTAAATTACAAGTTTGCCCCTCCCTAAGCCTAATATTAAACAATTTCCAAATTAGGTTTAGGAAGTTGCTAAAAATAAATAAAAATCATAATTAAACTAAATTACTCATGGGGAACTAGTCCAAACTCTTAAACCCTAATTTTTAGTGTGGTGGGCCATGGTTAGCTAACAGGCTAATTACAGCTCAAGTCGAAATTCACCGGGGGTCCCGAATTAACTCGGAATGCGATAAAATTCGAACCCGACTCCTATAATAATTAAATAATATTATTCATGAAATAAAATTCTCAAAAATAATATAAAATGGAAAATTATCATTTTACCCCTAACTGGAAAAAGTGAGGGTGACAAGTCTATCCACCTTAAAAAAAAATTCGTCCTCGAAATTGAAGACAACAAGCACAGAAAATCACAAACAGAATTAAAGAAAATAAATTTATACCTCAGGGCGCGAAAAGATAAGGGAAACGCTCCCGCATGTCGTCCTCCCTCTCCCAGGTAGACTCACCTGGAGAGTGATGTCTCCACGCAACCCGAACCAAGGGTATGACCTGGTTCCGGAGCACCTTCTCCCTGCGATCCAGAATCTCCACTGGCTGCTCTGGATAGCTGAGAGTAGGTCCCACCTGTATCGCTGAATGGTCCAATACATGGCTAGGATCTGCTACGTACCGCCTCAGCTGGGATACATGAAACACGTTGTGCACTCTCTCGAGCCTGGTAGGCAAGTCCAGTCGGTAGGCTACTGCACCGATCCTCTCTATGATGGTGAAAGGTCCGATGTAGCGCGGACTGAGCTTCCCACCGTCGCCAAAGCGAATAGTGCCACGTGTCGGGGATATCCTCAGAAATACCATGTCACCAACCTAGACACAAGACAAAAACTCAACATACAACTAACAAACAATCCCAACAAGCATGACAAGAACTGAAACTAACCTCGAACTCTAACGGTCTCCGGTGACTATCGGTCCAATGCCGCTGCCTATCCTGAGCCACCCGGAGTCTGTCTCTAATCAATCTGACCTTCTCGGCCGCATCCACAACCATCTCCGGCCCAAGAAGCGCCCGCTCGCCAACATCGTCCCAAGATAAGGGAGTACGGCATCTCCGTCCATATAGAGCCTCAAATGGTGACATCTCTATACTGGCCTGGTAGCTGTTGTTGTAAGCAAACTCTACCAGGTGAAGATGGTCCTCCCAAGAACCCCCGAGATCTAGCACACATATGCGAAGCATATCCTCCAGAGTCTGGATGGTCCTCTCCGACTGCCCGTCTGTCTGAGGATGATAAGCAGTACTAAACTTGAGCGAGGTGCCCAAGCTAGCCTGCAAACTCCTCCAGAGGTGAGAAGTGAATCGACTATCCCGATCTGAAACTATGCTCACCGGAACTCCGTGCAATCTCACAATCTGACGAACATACAGCTCAGCCAGCCTCTCCGTAGACAAACCCACTTTGAAAGGCAAAAAGTGGGCTGATTTGGTCAATCTATCAACTATGACCCAAACCGCGTCCTTCCCTCCTGGCGACCGTGGAAGTCCAGATACAAAGTCCATGGTGATGTGCTCCCACTTCCACTCGGGAATGGGTAGCGGCTGTAGCAATCCACCTGGTCTCTGCCTCTCGGCCTTCACCTGCTGACACACAAGACAACGAGATACAAACTGAGCTACCTCGTGCTTCATGCCATACCACCATACGTGCTCTCTCAGGTCCCTATACATCTTGTTGGCTCCAGGATGCATAGAATACTGAGAGCGATGCGCCTCCTGAAGAACCTCCTCCCGAAGCTCTCCACGCGGAACGCACAGCCTAGTACCGTGCCGCAACGACCCGTCTTCGGCTAAAGAGAAATCGTCAAGCAAGCTCATCCTCACCTGCTCCCTGATGCTCCTCAGGGCAACATCATCATACTGCGCTGACCTGACTCTATCCATCAGCTCAGACTGAATCTGCAAACCCCACATCTGGATCTCCATGCCCGGAATGATGACCTCGATACCCAAACTATCCAGGTCGGCCAACAAATAACGATCTGTCGTCAAGAACATAGCAACAGGATACCTGCTCAAGGCATCTGCAACTACGTTGGCCTTCCCCGGATGGTACTGCAAGGATATATCGAAGTCCTTCATCAGCTCTAACCACCGACTCTGCCGTATGTTCAACTCCTTCTGAGTGAACACGTACTTCAAGCTCTTGTGATCTGTGAAGATCTCAACTCGCTCTCCGTACAGGTAATGCTTCCACAACTTCAAAGCAAATATCACCGCGGCCAACTCCAGATCATGAGTAGGATAGTTCTTCTCATGAGGACGCAACTGCCTGGATGTATAGGCAATCACCTTCCCGTGCTGCTGAAGAACACACCCTAAACCCTTCCCGGAAGCATCGCTGAAGATCGAGAACCCTCCTGACCCAGATGGCAAAGTCAGGATCGGAGCTGAAGTCAACCTCCTCTTCAGCTCATCAAATGCAGCCTGACACTCATCAGTCCAGACGAACTCCACGTCCTTCCTGGTGAGTCTAGTCATCGGCTCTGCAATCCTCGAGAAGTCCTGGACGAACTTCCGGTAATAGCCAGACAAACCCAGAAAGCTCCGAACCTCGGCAACTGAACTGGGCGTAGACCAAGACTCCACTGCCGAAATCTTCCTCTGGTCTACTGAAATCCCGTGCTCGGTCACAACATGACCTAGGAACTCCACCTGGTCTAAGAAGAACTCACACAGCGAAAGCTTCCCGTAGAGTTGCTCCCTCCTCAGAGTCTCTAACACAACTCTCAAGTGCTCCTCATGCTCCTCCTGCGTCTTCGAATAGATCAAGATATCGTCTATGAAGACCACCACGAACTTGTCAAGGTACTGATGGAATACCTTGTTCATCAAGTTCATGAACACCGCGGGAGCATTGGTCAACCCAAATGGCATCACTGTAAACTCGTACTGGCCGTACCGAGTCCGAAATGCCGTCTTGGAAATGTCATCCCGCCTCACCTTCAGCTGGTGATACCCGGACCTCAAATCTATCTTCTAAAAGACCTTTGCCCCACTCAGCTGATCGAACAAGTCGTCGATCCTCGGCAAAGGGTACCTATTCTTGATAGTGAGGTTGTTGAGCGCCCGGTAATCAATGCACATGCGGGACGTACCGTCCTTCTTCGGCACGAACAGGACTGGCGCTCCCCAGGACGAAGAACTGGATCTGATGAACCCCTTGTCCTGCAGCTCGTCGACTTGCTTCCTCAGCTCTATCAACTCGCTGTTGTTCACCCTATAGACATGCTGCGAGATGGGCTCGGCGCCCGACACCAAGTCTATGGAGAACTCAATGTCCCTGTCTGGCGGCATCCCCGGCAACTCCTCGGGAAAGACATCCGAGAACTCAGCAATCAACGGATGTGGCAAATCCTGCCCCGCCAACAAAGCTCCGCAGAATCCAGCCTCCGGCTCCGCTGCTCCTCGAGCAAACTCGATCTCTGGCTCACCCGGCGTCCTAAAAAGAACTCTGTCTCCTCTACAATCAATGCTAGCATGGTGCATGCTCAACCAATCCATACCGAGTACCATATCGTACCTCGGTAGGGGCATTACGAGCAGACACGCACTCAAGTCCCGGCCTCTCAGAGTGACTCTCCGTCCCTTGCAAATATTATTAACCAGGATAATACCTCCCCCGGTCATAATCTTGCAAGTCCTACCCATATATTCAGCAATGATATTGTGTCTCAGAGCAAAAGAAACAGACACAAAACTATGGGTCGCCCCAGAATCAAATAAGGCGAAAGCAGGGAAAAAATCTAGGAGAACATGACCTGCAACAACATCTCCCACGGGCTCTGCCTCCTCCTCTGCTGCCAAAGCGAACACCCTGCCCGCGGGGGCTCCCCTCTGGTGCTGGACAAAATGCTGCTGCTGGGTCTGGAGTGGAGGACCCCTCTGCTGAACCGCTGATCCTCTAGCCGGCTGTGCTCTGTCCTGGCCACCTCTGACTCCGCGAAGGCGGCAATCCTTCAGCTGGTGATCGGGCACCCCACAGTAGAGACAGACGCCCAACCTCTTCCTGCAAGCCTCCCTGGTGTGCCCTGGCTTCCCGCAGAAGCCGTACGGTATAGTCGGTCTCTGGCCCTGTCCCTGGTGCTGCTGGGCACGCGCCGGTGCCTGCTGGATCCGTAACAGAGGCTACTGCTGAAACGGCCTCTGCTGCTGCTGCTGCTGAAAGTGGGGGCGCTTGGCCGGTCCCGCACTGGAACTCGCCCCCATAGTATCTCCGTTCCTCTTCAGCTTGAGGCCGAAGTCCTCCTCTGCGATCTGCGCGTCCATCAATATCTGATCGAACGTCGCATCACGGCGACCCGAGGTGCGGGTGCGCACTGCATGAACAAGTCCCCTGCGAAACTTACGAGCCTTTTGTCCCTCATCCTGGATCATACCGGGAGCAAACCTGCTAAGGCGGAAGAACTCAGCTGCATACTCGTCCACCGACGAGTTCCCCTGAACTAGACCCACGAACTGGCCCTCCAATGCTGTAAGAGCCACGTCCGGGAAGAACTTCTCCTTGAAGAGCCTCCGGAAGTTCTCCCAAGTCAGCCCTCTCACCGACGCACGAGGATCCGTGCGGTACCATGTCAGCGCAATGTCGAAGAATCGGCTGGCTGCGGCCGAAACCCAAAGCGCTCTAGGAAGCTCTGCCAGCTCCATGCTCCGCTCTACATCCTCTAGCCAGTCATCTGCGTAAAGGATGCCCTCCGTGCCTGTGAAGTCCCTGGAGCTCATCTTCCTGAAGTCCAACACTGTCCCCGGCCTGGACTGCTGCTGGTACGGCTGCTGGCCAGTAGGGCCCTGCACCGTACCCGGTGCCACTCTCTCTACTGCTGCTAGGGCAAGCTGATGTGAGTTCTCCATACTCTGCCTCAGCATCTCGATCTGTCGGTGTGACGCCTCCGACTGGCGCTGCGACGCCTCTGCCTGGCACTACTAAAATACCCCACTTTACCGACGGAAGTTTAGCGACGGACGTATTCCGTCGCTAATAGAGTCCAGTTTCCGACATCTTAGCGACGGATTAGCGACAGACAACATAACATAATTTTTTCCAATTTTAAATGTAAAAATTTGTCGGGTTTCCGTCGCTAAGTCGACGAACGTTAGCGACGGATTCTTTTTCGTCGCTTATTCGTCGCAAATGTTGGCGGTAAAATCTTTAAAACATTGGCGGGAACTTTAGCGACTAACTGGCGACGGATATATCCGTCGGAAAAGACCTTTTAATTGGCGACGGTGTAGCGACTAATTTATTCCGTCGCTATTCCGTCGCTAGGTTCTGTGCCCTAACTTAAATTGAACCGACGGGGGAGAATTTTTCATTCCCCCCAAAACTCTCTCTCTCTCTCGCGGCTCTCTCTCTCTCGCGCGCGGCTCTCTCTTTCTCTCTCACGGCTCTCTCTCTCTCTACCAGGTATCTCTCTCTCTCTCTCTCTCTCTCTCTCTTTCTCTAATTTTGGGTTTTGGGGCCGGGGGGGGAGTGGGGGGGGTGGTGAATGGGGTCAGGGGGTCGGGGGGGTGTTGGTAATGGGGGCAGGGGTGGGGGGGGGTGGGGAATGAGGGTCGGGGGGTCGGGGGGTCGGGGGGTGGGGAATGGGGGCAGGGGGGTCGGAGGGTGGGGGGTGGAGAGGGCAGGGGGTCGGGGGGGGTGTTGAATGGGGGCAGGGGGGTCGGGGGGGGTCGGGAATGGGGACAGGGGGGTCGGGGGGCGGGAGGTGGGGGGTTGGAGAGGGCAGGGGGGTCGGGGGGGGTGGGGAATGGGGGCAGGGGGGTCGTGGGGGTGGGTAATGGAGAGGGCAGGGGGGTCGGGGGGGTGTTGAATGGGGGCAGGGGGGTCGGGGGGGTGGGGAATGGGTTGCATTCCCCGATACGGATACGGTTTGGCATGTCCCGATCCTAAGAAATAATACTATTTCATTTAATTTCATTTCATTTAATTTCAAAACTACTAAGAAATAATACTTAAAACACTTAAAATTATGCCTAAATGTATAAATTATATATTTTTAAATGTAAATAATTTATTAATAATTATTTGTTTTCCAATACCAAAAAAATCCGATACTTCGATCCGATACCGCCGATACTACCGATATCGCCGATACCAATACTAGATTGCTTAGACTTATATTGCAAGGTAACTAGATACAAGTTATGATACAATGTAAATGCAAGTATACATGTTAGCTAGATAGCTTAGACTTATATTGCAATCTCCTATTCACACGAGTATTGATATCGCCGATGCCAATACTCGTAGGAATATATAGTCCGATACCGATTCCGATACCGATACTTTGAACCTTGATTTAAATACATGTTAGTATAGTGTCTTCACATATATGTTAAGAGTATATACATGATTAGCAAGGTAACTAGATACAAGTTATGATACAATGTAAATGCAAGTATACATGTTAGCTAGATAGCTTAGACTTATATTGCAATCTCCTATTCACACGAGTATTGATATCGCCGATGCCAATACTCGTAGGAATATATAGTCCGATACCGATTCCGATACCGATACTTTGAACCTTGATTTAAATACATGTTAGTATAGTGTCTTCACATATATGTTAAGAGTATATACATGATTAGCAAGGTAACTAGATACAAGTTATGATACAATGTAAATGCAAGTATACATGTTAGTTAGATAGCTTAGACTTATATTGCAATCTCCTATTCACACGAGTATTGATATCGCCGATGCCAATACTCGTAGGAATATATAGTCCGATACCGATTCCGATACCGATACTTTGAACCTTGATTTAAATACATGTTAGTATAGTGTCTTCACATATATGTTAAGAGTATATACATGATTAGCAAGGTAACTAGATACAAGTTATGATACAATATAAATGCAAGTATACATGTTAGCTAGATAGCTTAGACTTATATTGCAATCTCCTATTCACACGAGTATTGATATCGCCGATACCAATACTCGTAGGAATAGTCCGATACCGATATACATTGTAGAGCTCTGTTTTGCTATTCTGGACATGTTGTGACCTGTGCTGTTCTAAATAGGAGCCAGACACACTCCTGAGACGGGGGAGTATGTATAGTGATGTGGATTCTTACTAACTTATCATGTGAACCCATTTATGGGCCCTTCATTGAACCTTCTCATGTGCAACTTTCAGTCCATTCACAGTTTCCTATATTGTACTCTACATCACCTAGTTCACTTATATCTAACATCCTAACCCTAATCCAAATTTATGAGTATCGGTATCGGGCTATTCTTATGTTTAATTTGTCTTACGATACAGATTTTCACATCCAAATTGAGGATGAGTCGTTATTTTGTTGATCGTACATGGATGTACAAACGGCAACACGAGAGTAGAATTGGTGTGAGTGACGATTTTCAGGCAGGCGTGGAAGTATTTCTTAATTATGCAATGAGCAAAGCTCAGTACATGGACGGTAACAAAATTAAGTGTCCATGTGTTAAATGTCACAATAGACGTTACGAAGAAGTGGTGACTGTGAGAGATCATTTGACCCGTAAGGGTTTCGTACGTAATTACGGCCTGTGGTCATCGCAAGGTGAACTATATTCGGAAAGACAGGCTGCGGAAGCTGCTACTTATGCTTTTGATGATAATGCTGCAACGGATGTCATCGAAGACCACGGATGCTCTGTTGATTATGGAGATCTGCAGAACCTTGCACGAGATATGGTGTATGATGCGGCAGGGCCTAATTTTGATCCGGAGGATCCTAATCCCGAGGCGAAGGAGTTCTATGACATGTTTCAGGACGCAGATACTTCTCTATATCCTGGTTGTGAGACTCATTCCGCACTGTCAGTGACGATGCGGTTGTTGAACATAAAGTCTGATTTTAACTTGCCACAAGCTTGCTATAATCGGATCACAGAAGTAATCAAGGAGGTGTTACCGAAGGAATCAAAAGAGCTACCAAAAAACTTCTACAAGTCAAAGATGATGGTCCGACAACTGGGACTGGGGTACGAGAAGATAGATTGTTGTCGCAACGGATGCATGTTATACTACAAAGAGAATTGCGTATCAGAAAGTTGCAGCTTCTGTAATGCGGATCGTTACAAGCCAGTACAGGGAAAAGGAAAGTCGACTAAAAAACGACGTCCTTACAAGTATATGCATTACTTGTCGATCACGAAGCGCTTGCAGAGGATGTATATGTCTCTAAATACAGCAGAACACATGACGTGGCACAGCGAAGAACGCATAAAGGACGAAGGAGAATTGTCACATCCTTCGGATGGAGAGGCGTGGAAACATTTTGATTTGTGTCATCCAGATTTTGCTGCAGAGCCTAGAAATGTACGCCTGGCGCTATGTGCTGATGGCTTCGCCCCTTTCGGACAGTCGGGATCTCAGTACTCATGCTGGCCGGTCATTCTTACCCCTTACAATCTGCCACCATGGATGTGTATGAAGACTCCTTATATGTTTCTGACAGCTATCATACCCGGTCCTAAAAATCCGACGAAGAACATCGATATATATTTACAGCCGTTGGTGGATGAGCTGAAACAGCTGTGGGAGATCGGCGTCACGACCTATGATATTTCCAGGAAACAGAACTTTCAGATGAGAGCTTCACTCATGTGGACAATCAATAATTTTCCAGCATACGGTATGCTGTCGGGATGGAGTACGCACGGCAACATGTCTTGTCCGATATGCATGGAAAATAGTAAGGCGTTCCGCCTTAGGCATGGAGGAAAAACTTCTTTCTTTGACTGTCACCGTCAATTTCTGCCCGCGACCCATCCTTGGAGAAAGAATAAGGACGCGTTCAGATATGGAAAACAAGAATTTTCTCAACCTCCTGCCAGATTTTCGGGATACGATATTTGGGAAGCTGTAAAGGAATTGCCCACCGCAATGGAAGATCCATCGAACCATCGTGTCGAGGGGTTCGGACAAAGCCATAACTGGACCAAACGGAGTATCTTCTGGGACTTGCCTTATTGGAAAGATAATCTTATAAGGCATAATCTTGATGTCATGCATATCGAAAAGAACGTGTTCGATAATGTCTTCAATACCGTCATGGATATTAAAGGAAAGACGAAGGACAATCCAAAAGCAAGACAAGACATAGCCGAGATATGCAAGCGTCCTCATCTGAACTTGATACAAAGGGGTGCTGGTGGACAATTAAGTAAGCCTATAGCGCCATACACATTGAGCAAGGAAGATAGATTAATAATCTGCAAGTGGATATCTAATTTAAGATTTCCCGACGGCTATGTTTCGAATTTGTCTAGATGCGTTGATCTCAATGAACGCAAGCTAACGGGAATGAAGAGTCACGACTGCCACGTGTTTATGGAAAGATTACTGCCCATTGCTTTGAGAGAGTTGTTGCCTTCTGCTGTATGGGTTCCGTTGGCCGAGCTGTCTACATTCTTCAGGGATATCTGTTCAACTAAGCTGACGGTGCAACATATGGTACAACTTGAGGAGAAGATTGTCTTAACAATCTGCAAGTTAGAGAAAATATTTCCACCGGGCTTTTTCGACAGCATGGAGCATCTACCGATTCATCTAGCATACGAAGCCCGTGTCGGTGCATCTGTTCATTATCGATGGATGTACCCCTTTGAAAGGTAAATAAAAATCGATATAATTTAAGTAAAATTTAAGTGGATTTTACAATTCATTGTTAATTCTCAAGATAATTTGTCTCTTTAGGTACCTACACCATCTAAAGAAGAAAATTGGCAACAAGGCTCATATAGAGGCTTCGATATGCGAATCATATCTTATCGAGGAGGTGTCAAATTTCTGCTCCATTTATTTCGATACTCATGTCGAGACAAATCGAAATAGACCTCAAAGGAATGAAGAAGACGTTGAGGATGGAGGTATATTCAATTTAAGGGGCAAGCCTATTGGGGCTAGTAAGAAACGGTGGTTGACCGACGATGAGTATGATACCGCTCACCGATATGTCTTGTTAAATTGTGACATACAAGAAGTGAGAGATTTGGAGAAGTAAGTGACTACGCCTCGTTATAATCTCTAATTTGGTGAATTAAGTGACTACACTTATTTTTATTATCTCTAACAGTGTATTTAGAGGTGAAGTCAAAATGAGGACACCATATATTACAGATGAGGGACTTCAAAGAGAGGTTGATTGTACCTTTCCGTCCTGGTTTCGTAAATACGTAAGTAACTGAGATAATATGTTATGCGGCTACCATTAAAATATATGCAGCTAAAATATTTAAATTATCAATACATGTTTACAGGTTTTATTGCCTGAAACAACACTCATAAATGAGAGCATTCGTTATTTGGCATTGGGACCGAAGAAGCATGCAAAGACTTTGTCAGGCTATGTCGTTAATGGCTTCAAGTTTAAGTCAACTCAGCATGCTATAAATGCCGAATTTCTCAATGACGGCTTCGATACCAAGAATTCTGGTGTTTGCATAAGAGGCACCATCTATGACGACGAGCCGGACTTTGACTATTATGGAGTGCTTCGGGAGATTGTAGATTTACAATATAGTGCCCCATATGATATGCATATTGTGATGTTCAAATGTGAGTGGTTCGATACGAGACCAAATATCGGTTGGAGAATCGATAAACAATTTGGATTCGTCGATATAAATCATCGCAGGAGGTATAGAGGGTCCGACACGTTTGCGATAGCAAGTCAGGCTGTTCAAGTCTACTATACAAGCTACCCAAGGCGTCGTAGAGATCGATTTGACTGGTGGACAGTATGCAAGATTAAATCTAGAAATACATTCAACGTTGGAGACCCAGCATACCAAGAGGACCAGATCGAGAAGCCCCAATACATGGGACAACAGTCGGATACCATAGACGTGGAAGATGTCGATATACCTCATGCTGAGGAAAATAGAGGGGAGGAAGAGGTTGATATACAAGACTTAGCTGTCAACCAGGGAAGAAAGAGGCGTCTTGTCCCAAGTATTGAGCCTGAAGAAGAAGAAGAAGAAGAAGAAGAAGAAGAAGAAGAAGAAGAAGAAGAGGATGAGGATGAGGATGAGGATGATGATACAGATGAAGTCGACGATGAGGATGATGATATAGATGAAGTCGACGATGAGAATGAGGATGAGAACGATGACGATGACGATGAGGACGAGGACGATAACGATGATTAGATTAAATATCGGTATATATTAGAAGCACTTACAACTAACTTAGTGAATTCAGTTTAGACGGACACATTCTTATTTCAGTTTATATTTTTGTCGTTCGATCATCTACTTATTGTATGATTTTCTTTTTACAGATGGCACTCTTAGTTCTCATTGTCTTGACGGCACTCGCCGCCCTGCTGCTGGTATATATATTTTAGTTCAGTTTTATATTCATTTATACTTCTATATTGTTAATTATATTTATGTGTTCTATTTACAGGTCATGGTCACTACCACTCGTGCTGCTGGCAGTGGCCGTGGACGTGATGGTAGTGGTGCTGGTGGTGGCGGTACTGGCCGTGGTGGGCGTGGTGGTAGCGGCACTGGCCGTGGACGTGATGGTAGCGGTCGTGGTGGTAGCGGCACTGGCCGTGGACGTGATGGTAGCGGTCGTGGTGGTAGCGGTCGTGGTCGCCTTCCACATTCCCCGGATATAGAGTCCTCCGATTCCGACCTGGAGAGCCCGGCCACAGACTCTTCCCGCCGTCGATCTATCTCTGCGCATGGACCTTCATCTTCATCGAGGCCTGAGACTCCATTCGCTAGCGGATCCGTTCCGCCCCCGGATGCACCAGCGGGTACACCATCAGTTACTGCAGGGTGGGCTCCGGAGTACCCTCGGATTCAGCTTCATCCTGCTACCGGTGAGTACATCCGCGGACCCGCAGATCCTCCGACGCCTCCAGAGAGGCCGATAGGCGAGAACCGACGAGAGCTATGGCCCGCGGGTGATACGTAAGTAAATTTAAGTTAATTTATTAAATTTGTTTCATTTATTCAAGTTAATAATCCAGTCTTTGCTTCTTTGTAGGTTTTTCCCGTATGATGCTGCCCGGATACTCGGGCAAATTATCCGGAAAAACTACCATGGCCCCTACCTCAATTTTTCTGAGGTGCCTCAGAACATGCAGTACGTCTGGCTCGAGGAGATGAAGGTATATATATATCTTTTGGTTAATTATTAATTATTCTTTAATCCACTAATTTTTTAATTACGTGATAATTTAATTTGTATGTCAGACGACGTTCTGGTGGCCCCCCCATCGCGAGGAGTTGATTCGCAAGGCCTACAAAGCCGCCGCCGGGAAGAAGATACGGGATGCGGTGTACGACGTTCGTACGGCGCATTCGAGGAAGAAGTGGCTCCGGGAGGAGTACTACGAGCAGATGTTGGATAAGATGAATACTGCTCAGTACAGGGAGAAATCAGAGAAAGCGAAGGCGAGCAGACAGGCCGCTGGTCTGCATACGGGAGGTTCAAGGCCCCACGCAGCGACGCGTGCAGATTTGGTGAGATACCGCAAATTCATTTCACTATTAAATTCGTTACTATTAATATACGTAGTTAATTAAATTCGACGTATATTTCGTATGCAGGCACAACGGGCGGTAAAGGAGGGGAGAGAGCCGGAGTCGGTCACCGCCTACGATGTATTCCTGCATACACACAAGAGGCGGGCAGACGGGAGCTTCGTCGACGCGAGGGCCCAGGCGACTGATGTAAGTAATTACGTTTATGAGATTTATATTAGAAATATAATTATCGTTAACTTAATTAGGTGAACGTAGGATTCAAATTATAACTTAGGGAAACATAGATTTAGATTATAACTTAGGAAAACTTATAGTATAAACACATTCATTGGATAGGCTGCATATCGTGAGGCCCTTAGTCAGATTGAGCCCCCTGCCGAGGTTGTCGGCGAAACGACGCCCACCCAGACGCCCTCTTCTATGGCCGCTCGCTACGATGACGTGTTCGTAGAGTCTGTCGGCGGCTTTAATAAAGGGCGCATCTACGGCGTAGGTTCCCTGGCGGCGTCGTTGCAGGGCGCGACTCCGAGATATCCACCGCCCCCGCCTCCTCCCGCGCCCCCGTCGGACGATATGAGGACGCAGCTTGCGACTCTCACCTCCGATATGTCGGAAATACGGAGTCTAATGTCGGATGTGCTGGAGCGCCTTCCGCGTCCTTCTTCTGCTCCCGGTCCAGATCCGTCTGCTCCCGGTCCGTCTAGTGCGGTTGCCGGTCCTTCCGACCCTGGACGTTATTCATTTGACCGTTCTGCCGAGGTCCGCCTGGTACCGGATACTGCGCTCATTGGGCTCATGGACTTGATGTCGCCAGAGCAGCTTCGCACGCTTCCAGAGCATGTGTTGTCCCAGGTGCCGGCGTACATGGTGGAAGAGTACATCCGCAGAGCCGAACGACGACGCGATCCATCTCAATGATATTTGTACTGTTTTTGGATATTTGTACTGTTTTTGGATTTTGAATTCTGGATATTTTGGAAGCGTACATGAATGTTTGGATATTATGAATTTGTGTATTTGTGTTTGGATATTTGTACATAGATGTTTGGATATTTCTGTTTGATATTGGATATTATGAATTTGGATATTTGGATATTTGGATATTTGTTGATCGTACATGGATGTTTGGATATTGGATATTATGAATATGTGTAATATTTACGAAAAGGAAATAGAATGTTTCTGTAATTTTTTTTTATTAATGTTGCATTTAGCGACGGACTAGCGACTAATTAGCGACGAATATATCTTTTTAGCGACCGATGAGCGACTTACTAGCGACGGAAAATCCGTCGCTAACTGGGTTATATAAATATTTGCAGTTACCGACGGACGAGCGACGGACAATCCGTCGCTAACTGGTTGAAATAATTTTGCAGGTAGCGACGATCTGGCGACCAACTAGCGACGAAACTTCCGTCGCTAACTGGGTACAATTAATATTAGCGACGGAATGTCGACTACCTAGCGACGGCAAATCCGTCGACATGGTTCTGGAAATATGGTAGGTTTCCAGAGACTTAGCGACGGATAATGGGTCGCTAATCCGTCGCTAATCTGTCGAGGATGACGACGGACTAGCGACGGCTTAGCGACCCATTATCCGTCGACATGGTTCTGGAATTATGGAAGCTTTCCAGAACCAGGCCGACGCCCTAACCGTCGCTAATCCGTCGCTATAACGTCGAGGTTAACGACGGGATGGCGACGGAATAGCGACCGATGTTGCGTATCAGGAACCTCTCTGATACGCTTTTACCGACCTATTTACGACGGCTTAGCGACGGATATTTTAATATTATATGCCATGTAAACCGACGGGAACAAGTCGCTAATCCGTCGCTAATCCGTTGAAAGGCAACCGTCGGTAATCAGTCGCTAGTCCGTCGGTTAATCATTTGTCCGACGGCTTAGCGACGGATAAATTTTAGCGACGACGTATTTCCCGACGGCCATTTTCATCAAATATCCGTCGCTATGCCGTCGGTAATTTATGTTACCGACGAATTCGCGACGGATGTGGCCGTCGCTAAAGTTGGTTATTTTGGTAGTGTGGGCCCGCTGTGTCTCCATCATCTGCTGAAGGAGAAGGAACATGTGATGTGTATCCGTCGGTATCGGTGGTAGTGGCGGCAGTATCTCTGGAAGAACGGCCGTAACCCTCAGGGGTGGAGGTGGTAGACCTCCCTGCGCAACTGTCTGGGTCTCTGGAATAGTAGAATCACTGGGGGCAGTCTCATGAACCTCCTCATCGGCCTGATCAAATCTCTCAGGCAAGCTACTCGATCCAGAGGCATGCGGATGTGTCTTCGTCATCCTGGAGACGAATTAAAACAAAGAGATCAATATGGCACATGAGTAGATTATCAAAGAAGGACAGTTAATTTAATACAAGGTGAATAATCATGATAATCAAAAGATCAGAAATTTTCTAAGTGTGATTGAGAAACTCCTATCATGTCCTAGGTCCTACGTCCTAATCGCAGGCTCGTAATTAGTACTCTAAGTCGAGCACCATTACGAGATCGTACTAATTGCGATTCTGGACCTGCGTGGGCCACCACAAAAACGTGTCACGACCCGCACCCTTATGAGGGGCACGAGCACGTGGGTACGTCCAGCCTACGCCGCAGAATCGGCGGTAGAACGCTGTATATAACGTCTGTAAATACCTACGACTAACAGTTAAAATGTACCTGTACAGTATATACTCTCCGAATGGAGGTGACATAATAATACAGTCTCAATCACAGAATAAAACTAAGGTAGATAGCTCAGAGGAAAGACATATGATAGATAAAGAGTAAAATAAGTCCACAGTCTAATACAAGTCCAGATATATACAACATCCCAGAGTATCAAAATAGAATATAGAAACTACAGTCTGATAAGCTAGCTGGATCGCAGTCCAGTCAAACCTAGCTAGCCTACACTACTCTGGAAGTACAAAATCTAGTGGCTCTACTATAAGGCCACGATCTAAGGCTACTCCATCTGACTCGAGCCCATAATAGGTCGAGCAGTCCGCATCGGAATCATCTGTAATATATCATAACGGTATCCTGTCAGGAAAATATGCAAGTACAAATACTAACAACAGTTCCATGTGAATTGACAAATTCTATAAGAGATAGTATAATGAACTACAAGACAAAGATATACGAAGACTTGGGGACCATTCGGAAGTCGAGTTACAACCCTTAAACCAAACAAGGACCGGGGTTGTAACTCTTCTCCCGAGCAGAACTTAGTCTCCAATCAAGGTACAATGTAAAGGCAAGTAGAGCATGTGAGTAACTGTATATCCTGGCATGGTGAGAAAATACTGAATGTAGAACAGAACAGGATATACGATAAGACAAATAAATATAAAATGTGATTTGAATTATTAGAGCGATATGTGATCGGCTTGGGATAAGTGACAGGACAGGCTATCCACTTGGCCCGGCAATCCGCGGTAACCTCAACGGAGAGACATGCCGGCCAACCGGGAAAACGAGCACAAGGCAAAGGATCTCGCTACACCCTTCGTGAGGGAAGAGTGGCGCGAGCACATGAATAGTAACAGGGTGGCTTGGATCACATAGCCCCTAATAATTCTCCATCCCCGAATAGTACAATGGATCTGGACATGACACGTCATGGCACGTGATTTCGTAAGAGGGTAGCAAATCCTCTTAGAAATCGGTGTCTATACAAGTACAGGGAACAAGACAGGGAGTGTACCCATATATCCAGAAATCCAGGAACAGCATCTCATGTCATGATCCAATGTGTACTAGTCCGTGAGCTATCGTGACCAAGAATCAAGTAAGACACTACAACTGAATCGGATATAGCAGATATCAAGACAATGAAAACTATCAGTGAATGTACTCGCCTGCTGTCCTGAGCTGTATGGTATATCAATGCTCAGAGCGGTATCAGAAGACCTAAATATGAGATACTGTAAGTTAATTTAGGTTTAAACAAGTTTAGGAATGATTTACAATGAATGATATGCAATCTAGGTCAAACTAGGTCTCACTGGTCACACTAAATCCTGTCAAGTCAATCTAGGTCAAATCAAGTTATATCAAGTCAATCTAAGCCTAACCAAGTCAATCCTATGTCATACCAGGCATCACGGGTCAAAACAAGTCGAAGAAAGTCAAACGGGATCAAGAGTTGGCCTACAGTTGACTTTTGGTCAACTGGTCAACTCTGGTCAACTCTAGGTCAACCATGGTCAACCCTAGGTCAATGGTGACTAATAGTTGACTTTTGGTCAACTACAAAAGTCTAACGGAAATCGGGACTAATTTGGGTAAAGTGTTGACCCATAGTTGACTTTTTGTCCAAAAAGTCAACCGTGGTCAACCGGGGCCAAGACTAAGTATAGGCGACTATTTCTAACTATTACCAACCTCTACAACCCATATCCAAGTCCATCTTGGACTTCGAAACTCATATCTTGGCCGTAGGCCAATATCCTATTTTATCCTTAAAAAGGGTAAAATTCTAGCTTCGGCAACTATCCAGTTAGCCTACCTACGCTTGATATTTTGACCCGATCTTCCTAGGGTAGTATGATACTAGCCTATACATATAATATCTACCAAAATACCTAGGTATCGTGGACATTCGGTCCACGATACGGCCCGTTGTCAAAATCTTGAATATTTCAAGATACGCACCGATACGGCGCGATACGGGCGCCCTACGACCCCGAATTCCACCCGGAAGCCTACCCGCAAAATCTAAATCACGTATTCATGCCCCACGCCAAGTTTCAACTCAATCGGATACTCCGAACTCCGTTTCGCCCTCTAACTCGGTTTTTCCCTTTTTCTATTCTAGCATTTTTCCTATTCTTCCAACTTCTTTCAATCTTTCCTCCCAACCTCAAATCCTTTTCTAATTTCTCATTCCATAATCTTTTTCTACTCTTCTCTACAATTCCAACCATATATAATACTTATATATATATATATATCTATATATATACCTATATGTATAGGTGAAAAAGGGGGGGGGGGGTGTAAATAGGCCTAAAAGCCAAGGTGGGGGGGGGGGGGGGGGGGGGCTGTTTCCTGCAGCAGGTAGCTGCTGCTACTGCTGCAGCAAGCTGCTGCTGCTGCTGCGGTTAATCTTCTTCTTCTTCTCCTCTTCTATCTCCCTATATAATACACTTCATATATATATATATATATATATATATATATATATATATATATATATATATATCTATATATATTTTTTATATATATATCTATATATATATATATATATCTCTATATATATATATATATATATATATATATATATATATATATATATATATATATATATATATATAACTAGATATCTATATATAATCTATCTAGATATCTATCCATCCCTCTAAATATATATATAACACACACACATCCATATACACACAACCATATACACACATCCATGTATATATATAAATACACTCATATATATATATATATATATATATATATATATATATATATATATATATATATATATATATATATATATATATAAACACACACACAAACACACACACATCCTCACACAACACAACCACACACACACCACTCTCACAACACCAACATCCCCATGACACAATATCACCCTCCTCTACACACACACAATACATAAATAAATACACACACATAAATATATATATATATATATATATATATATATATATATATATATATATATATATATATATATATATATATATCATTCACAAAATGATTAAATCCTAATAAATCCTTAACCTATTTTTCTAGGGAAAACCTACAAATTTGTGGGCAAATGGAAGAGAATGGTCATATCTCCAATTAATGTGAATGAACTATATGCAAAAGAGAATTAAATTAGAAGATTAAAGCATACCTATATTGGTAGGTTGGAGAGGAAGAAGAAAGCTTTTGAAAAGAAATTAATTTGGAAGAGAGAGAGAGAGTTGGAGTGTTACTTAGTGAAGAAGGAAGAGAGGGGGGGGGGGGGGGGGGGGGGGGGGGGGGCTGTCATGGCCGGCCAAGCATGGTGGGGGTGTGAGGGGCACTTGTAAATTACAAGTTTGCCCCTCCCTAAGCCTAATATTAAACAATTTCCAAATTAGGTTTAGGAAGTTGCTAAAAATAAATAAAAATCATAATTAAACTAAATTACTCATGGGGAACTAGTCCAAACTCTTAAATCCTAATTTTTAGTGTGGTGGGCCATGGTTTGCTAACAGGCTAATTACAGCTCAAGTCGAAATTCACCGGGGTACCGAATTAACTCGGAATGCGATGAAATTCGAACCCGACTCCTATAATAATTAAATAATATTATTCATGAAATAAAATTCCCAAAAATAATATAAAATGGAAAATTACCATTTTACCCCTAACTGAAAAAAGTGAGGGTGACAATTATTCACCAAGTTAGAAATATAAGTAACTATGGTATGAGACATACATTACAGGGAATATCCAGTAACAGTTACTATGAACTGCAGCCAAAAGCATGTCCAAAATGTAAACTGCAGAAATGTGTACTGCAGAAATATGATGACCAGTAGCATGTCCAAAATATGGTATGAACTGAATATGTAAACTGCAGAAATATGTAATTATGGTATGAACTGAATATGGTAAGAACATTTCCCAAAGCATGTCAAAAATATCAACAGACCAATATCAAGGGAAATGAAATCAGCAACAGCAGCAGGGAATAGCCTATTTAGGACACAGCAGGGAAATGAAATCAGAAATCAGCATATAGGAAGCCCAACATATCCAAAATAACAGCAGTCTTGGCCTCCAATATAGGAAGCCCAACATATTCAAACTATATATGTGATAACAGCAACATACCCACAGCATCAGCATACCCAAAGGCAGCCATCAATGTTGTAGTCTTGCATACCCAAAATATTACAGTCTTGGTCATAATTATCAGCAATTGCAAACCCAAAATATTACAATATTACCCAGTCTTGCCAAAATATCAGCAACAACAAACCCAAAATGGTCCAGTCTTGCCACTATCAAAGCTCCTCATTGGAGTATTAATCCACGGTGCAAGTCTTGATTTTGCCTAGGGAATAGCATATTTAGGACACAATCAATATTGGTCGAAGCTGAAACCCTAAATTATTTTTCGGATCTGGTTCTTAGAACCCTAAAATATTTCGATTTCATCACGAAACTGTTAGAACGAAGAGGAAACCCTACAGAAATTATTCGGATCTGCTTCCTAGAACCCAAAATAATTTCATTTCATCACGAAAATGACAGATCCAAGATGAAACCCTAACGAAAATTTCGGATCTAGTTCATAGAACCAAAAATAATTTGATTTCATCAGCAAAAAAAATTGATTTTAAGGGTTTCACCTCAACGAAAATACCGGCACAGCGCGGGAGGATGGTGACCAGAGCCAGGGAAGGGGAAGAACTCTTCTCGGTGGAGCAAAAGTGAGGAAAAATGACACTCCCCGCACACTTCCCCCCATTTTCGAGCGTAGGTGGGAGAGTAAAGATCGGAGGGGACAAGTCACTGTGTGGTGGCAGAGATTCCCCACTTCCCGCTGCTTCCTTCCAGCTTCCAAACGGAGAAACTCAGCAAGTGTGCTGAAGAAAGCGGAGCAGTTTCCTCAAAAAGGCCCACTCCCCGCACAAATACGCGCATCCAAACAGCCCCTAAGAGCATCTCCAACCCTATTGTGACTTTGGAAAAAAGTTGTTGCCACATAGGAATGACAAAATTTTATTCAAAAGTTCTTCTCCAATGCAATTGTCAAGTCAATTGTGAAGCTTATGTGGCAAAAATTAAAGAAGACATTGTGAAGTTGATTGTCTTGTTCTAGACAATGCACTTGACAATGTCTTCTCTTCCATGTCATCAATTATGAATAAAAAATATTAGAAAAAAGAAAGAAGATGAGTAGTTGTCTTAAAAGTTGCATTGGAAGTTGGAAAAAATACTTTTTATTGTCTCCTCAATACTTTTGCATTGGAGAGAGTTTTTCTATCCCATTGTCTTTTGAGATATAATTTTGCCACATAAACAAGACATTGTCTTGTGGCTCATGCCACATAGGAGCCACCTAAGACTCACAACACTTAACAAGACAATAGGGTTGGAGATGCTCTAAATGTAACTAACTGTAGTCACAAAAGAGAAAATGAAAGTAATGGCTTTGTTGTTGAAGATTGATCCATTATTCTTGTTTTTGAGTTACTTTTAAGAGGATTTCTTTATATAGACTTGCATTTTTTTAGTATCTTTTTTCTCTTCTACTACTCAAACATTTCCGGTACGAAAACAGTAACTTGAGATATGGATCCTCTCCAATAATTTTATATTATCCATGCATTAAAACAATTGCTTATGTCAGTTAACAAAAACTGTAGACATTTGATTATATATAGGTATTAGTCTCATCCCACTTGATACATGTATAAAACTCTGGTTAAGTTCGTAGCTGGTTTGTGATTCTTTTTCGTGAGAAAAAGGGTGGAATCGAAGAAATTATAGCCAAGATTAGCATTAAAGAAAGAAATTAAATATAATAGGACATATTATAATAAAAGTTAATTCCATGATAAATACATAAACTTTCATGAGAACTACTAATCATGAGCACTTGATTAGCAACTGGTCATTGAGCGCTAGATTAGCAACTGGTCATTGCTTGTCAGCGTTAATTGCCATCGTTGGATTAAGGTTTGTCACAATATTTAATCTCGACCTCACAAAAGCATTTCAGAAACATTTCATACATGATGACATCATCTAGCATTTGGGCCGTCTTGACGAATACAAGAGCATAAATCACTAGAACCGCCAAACATTAATTTGTGCATTCTCCAGTATGTGGATGACTATGTAAGTTCAATGTTGTTCTTCAATTTGAGAAGCACGTGGAGTCGAAATAGAGCGACTCAGTGCTCAATTTCTTCAATAACACCATTTCCTCTGGTCTTTCATTTCATGTCAAAGTTGAGAAGATATCATACAACAATATTACCAAGATTAGTACTCGGAGATGCATGTAAGTAATAATTCCAACTTTATATTTTAGAATCTGAAAATAAAATATAAATAAATGATCTAACTGAGATCGAGACTTACTTGGTTCAATGTTTTTAAGACTATATTCGTCCCGCACAAATACTTACTTTGAGAGAATGCTTAATGTTTGAATGAGTGAAGTGAATTGATCTAACACTATCCTTTTATAAATGACAGAATGATACAAATGTGAGTAGACACATTGCTTGAAAGGGGGACACATTTTCATCAGATTCATTCAATTCAAATAGAACACACCTATTGGAACTTTAATAAAATATTTATTTTTAATTAATTATCGAAGTCAAAATTACATTCACTTTTCCAATTATGCATTCATAAACCAAAAGACCATAAAAATTGATGATAACAACTTCTAATCACATATCTACAATGAACCGAGGATCAAGAAATTAATACATGATGCATTAGCCATTGTACGTATCCAGCTAATTAGGTCCCCAACAGCTCAAGAACATGAGTTTCCTAAGGGACTCCTCCGATATTTGACTGCTGGCTCTCTCTCCTTTTCTGACCACTCTTAGCTTGTCGACGGAAGCGGCAGTAGACGTCCTTCGAGTACTCTTGGCCTGAGAAAAAGAGCCTACGCTGTTCTTGGCATGCTGGTACAGTGACCTCAACGCGTAGCTCCCTCGACACAAGCCCCCTTGGTCTCTGAGTGCCTCCATTGCGCCCACGGTCGCGGCTGCGATCAAAGAAGCCTTGCTTGCTGAACTAGCCATCTCTCTTCAGCTAAATTCCTTTGCGAAGGATTAATGACGTACGAATTTAAAGAAGAATATGAAGAGCGAACTTGTTGTTTTTGTGTTGTAAGTGATGATGAGAAATATATATATAGAGAGAGTTATTGATCAGCAGTAGAAGAGCACACTTGGAAAACCACATGCAAGGTGGTGATGGTTTTGGAGTCCCACGCCAACAAACCGGGGGCTATATATGTTGATTGTTCGATGGCCAGAAAGTTGAACAAATAGATGACCACATAGATGCAGAAGGATGTGAATGGATAGTGTAGCATCACTTCTTCTTTTTGTTAGAAGGAAAACGATATTTTGCCCGCCCTTGACGTATTCGCCACTTGCCTGTTCATACGGCAGCGACCTATTGGCTCCTCTGTTAATACCGGAGCCCACTACTTTAAATTCGTGCCAAAGGATGAAATGGATAGCCATCACGTGATCCGACGCCAAGCAATAACAAGTCCAAAGGGTGGGACAAATAGCAGGGTCCCACAAAGAAATGTCTCGACTTGGACATGGAAAAGGACGGCCATTTGTTGTTCCCGAATGGATAAGTACGAGCAAATCAGCAAAAACAAAAAAAAATCCACAGTACATGGCCTTCAAGTAAAATTTGTTAACTTCTACTTAAAGAATCCTCATTTACTTCTTCAAATGATGCACGGTGATTGATCTCAACGTTCAACTTTGGACAGTTTAATTATTTGTAATGAGCTTATTGTGCATATGGTCCTTTCTAGCAGTTGAACTCAAAAAATCTGAGCCAAGTATATACATATACATCGACGAATCCAAACTAGTAACTGCTATAATTTAACATCAAAGATCAAAAGTCTTTCTAGTGAAATCCTTTACTTACTGTGTTATTTAAAGGGGCTCCTTCTTGTACGTCTTGGTGTTGGCCCTCGTCATCTACTTGGTCTTACATGACCAATCAATATTGTTAATATCACCAAATTCATGTCACTATCAGCACAACAAGAATATTGAGTGTTATGAAGTTTATAATCTTCTGATAGGTCTTCGTCATGGATAATATGATCCCCCACCCCACACTCACAAACGCACAAATGTTTCACAAACACGCACATTTTCAACTATAGCTCTCTTCTCATCATTGTGTGAGCCATTCATCAATGGAAATCCTATCTTGGCTCATTGTCTCTAATATTGTTAACTCACGAGACAAACTCCAAATGCTAGATATAAAGAGGGAAAGAATTCGGATCAACATGCAACTAGAACCGTGTTCATAATCATCTAATGTTGAAGTTGTCCATACAAGATGCTCAATGTTGTCATGACTGGTACTGCTAGGTTTTTTTTTTTTTTTATAAAGAGAGAATTTTTCTTTGATTTCCTAATTATAGCGGTACCGTGGAGGAACATCTACAACCTGAAGACATGTAATGTGAGATATTTCTAAATAAGTTCCCTAAATGGTAGGCATGCAAAGAAGTCTAATTGAAGTTGGGGAGCTAAACATCCATCATCAACACTTTCATGATTACCATTTAAACAGTCGACAAGCCTTCGTGAATTTTGTAAATGTCGTCATAGGCTCTGTTTTCCTTTATGCAATGTGAATTACTTTATTATTTTGTATCTCAACGTCAGGCTGGTATAGTTGATACGATGACTTCTGGTACCTCGTCTGTAGGTTCTGTTCCAACTAATGTATAAGGCCATCAGAAGAAAATTTTGTTCCAGTTTACTTCTCTTGAAGTTCTCAAACGTTGGTACAGTTTATATGTGCTTAATATCCATAGGTTACTTGACCATACTCCCAGAGCAAGTGTTGTAAGGCCTAGTGCTTATATAAAGTTTAAGCCTCTATTAAGATATGGGACATCACAATCACACCATTAACCAATGTTATGCAAGTGCCTTTTTTTTTCTTCCTATATTGTGGAGTTATACTTTTATAATTTCTGATGTGGGTCACTAGGAGCACATAAAAATCTGGTAGTGGAACTTTTTCGACCAATATTTTGCAAAAGGTTGGATTTGGAATCCTGAAAACAAAAGGAAGCAAAAGATTATGGTTGTGTATGATAAGATACATAGCATCTATATTACCAACAGGGCCGGCCCAGCGGATTGGGTTGCCCTAGCCGAAAATAATTTTGGTTGCCCTTAAACTTTATTAAAATAATAATATATTTTATTAATATTGTGTTATGATAAGCAAGACAAGCTAGATTTGTCAATATTGTGTTCCAATAAGTATCATGTAATGCAAAAAAGCCTAATAGTACTAAAATATCAGTGGAAGAAAACAATAAAAAAAATTTAGCATCTAACAACTCACTTGTCAAAAAATCGTAATATTTAAAAATGAAATACTTTATCACCAACCTCCATAATCATTGTTCTTAACATCCAAGTATGAAGCAGAAAGAACTCACTGGACAGTTCCTTAGACACTATGCATTCGAAAGCAAAGTAATATTTTTTTAGACTGAATATATTGATTTCTTTGTTTCTTCCGAGTGCATGAGAACAGATAAAAGAAAGGTAGAAATTGAACTTTTGGCGATTTGCCGGAGAGGTGCGGCCGTCTGGGAATATAGAAATTGGAATAAGTCCAGGACTGATGTGGATGAAGGGATTTTTTTTTTTTTTTTGGGAAAAGATTGCCCTAAGTCCAGGTGGTTGTCCAGGCCCGGGGGGTTGCCCAAGCCCAGGGGCTTGTCAGGCTCACCCCTGGGCCGGCTCTGATTACCAACTATCTAGAGTATAATAATAACATTCATCTCTCTCTCTCCGTTAGTGACAAAATCTATCTATCTTAATCTTGCATAATCTACGTATCTTGATTTTATATTCAGGTAGTAACAAAGACATAAAAGAAGCACCTTGCTCAACTAAAGGTAAGCCCCAAACAAATATTACCTTGGAAATTGCTCCCCAGTAGAAGGTAATGACATGACCACCAAGGGAGTGCTCCACCGATAAGGGAGGGGATGAGCGGACGTGAACAAAATTCAACTAAAATGGGAAGAAAATAGAGAGGACAATCATTAATGGCTGGTTTTATCTGAAAAGGGAAAAAAAAGTACTAATGTGTTAATGGTTGAAGATGAGCCAATAATAGAATAATGGATATTTCATAAACAGAAAATTGGATATAGAGCCGTAAAGTTATTAAAATTTAATGTAGAGCACACATTTTAGAAAAATTATACTGAAGGAAACAAAACGTCCTTTTAAAAGGCGTTTGTCGAAGAAACGTCATTTTAAAGGACGTTCCTTTACTAATCTATCTCATTCGGCCCGTGCTTACTTATAAGTAGCATGTTCTGAAATTAATCAAAATTTAGTCTAAGAAACGTCTTTAAAGGTGTTTCTGTGCGTTTATTATTAAAAAAAATGTCTTATTTAATTGAATAGATAGACATTATATGGCAGAAGTTGAAATAAATCTAAAAATGCCATAAAACGTCCTTTTTATGGACGTTTTGACACTAATAAGATTATTTTAGGTTAGCTTGTGAAAGTTTAACACGGATAGAAGAATCCATTAGATTAATGTCCCAAAACGTCTTTTTTATGGACGTTTTAGTGCCCTACTTGCAAATTTGCAAACTCCATTACTCTGTGAGCAATTCTCTGTTTCATAAATCAAGTCTATGTGAATGGAGTCAAATTATGGATATGTGATACAACCGTGATACTTTGCTAGCGCTGTGCACGCGCGCGATGGTCTGGCTGACGGGCGGGGCGGCCAGACGCAGAACAGTAGGGGGCGGGAACGTGATGGTGGGGCAGCTGCATTCGAAGCGTGAGAGGGACGGGGCCACCGTGGGCCGCCGCGCGCACAAAAGCGCACGTCAAAGGTACACTTTTGTATGTGATATTAATATGGAAAATTGACAAGAAAACTGATTGGAAAAAGACGAAATAGTTCCCTGTTTTTATAGTAACCAGTGTTCCTCTTGCTACTGGTTTTCCCAACATTAGAAAACCACTAGCGCCACAAGCAGTCCCATATAAGGACTGACGTCCAAATTCTCAATGGCAAGAAAGAAAGAAAGCGATGAGGATCATTGCTAACAAGGCATGGGTAGGTGTTACAGTAGGGGCCGCTGCCCTTGTCCTTGATCCCAAAGATCAAGTGGCCGAGTCTAACACTCCCGCTCTGCAATGTAAGTGGTCGACGTCTACGGCTCGAATGAGACTCCCTCCCACGGTCGTCGGTGGCTGCGAGAGCGGTTCCGATGAGCGGAGAGACCGCGGAGAACCGGCATCCGCAGACGAGTCGATGAGGACGACAATGTTCCTGAGCTCGTGGGTTAACTAACTAGGAACAAGTTTTGGAGCACGTCATCGGAGACATCTGATGGAAAAGATTTGGCTTAGAAAGGCTTTCGAGTGTAGAAACCATACAAATCTGTAACATGTACAGTAGGTTAGCAAGATGCAAGTTTCACAGTATATTTCTTGTTGCTTAAATTGTTGGTGTTTGATGGAATTCTCAACTCATGTGGAGAATACCCAGGAGTGCGACGAATGTCATCGTTGTATCGGAAAAGTTCGGGTAGTCGAAGACGACGAAAGATGTTCGATTTGAGCGAATTAGAAATTTTGGAAAAAAGCAATATCAGAAAGCATTATGGTACTGTTGTCGGTGTACCGGTCTGACAATGTTTTTATTCTAGAATGGTTTTGATTTGAAGTGGTCCGTTGTCAGTATACACTGGTATGCCAGTGTCGATCGGGACTGAAGGTCGAAATTGGATGTTTTGTCAACATCGTTGGATCGTGATATTTAGCTGTCCAGATTGTTTCAGAATTGAGATATTTTAAATAGGTGTTTCATAACCCTAAATTATTATCATCATTATTAGAAGGCTAAAGGAAATAGTTTTCTCAAAAGGTTGCAACTTGAGAAATTCTACGTCGGTTCTTTCTCGTCATCATATCCTTAATAATTATCTTTGTAGTCATTATAATATACTTCCATCCAATTGAAGTTTGTGATGATATGTGTGGATTGGGGTAGAAGTTTATAAAGAATTGGTGTATCTGTTGTGGACAATTAGCTCAACCTCACATGTATATCAATATATGTGTCTCAATTTCTCTACAAGCTATCACAACCTCTCTTTATATAGGAAGAGAGAGGTTGGGAGTTACATAATGAAAGGTCACTCATGAGTTACAAAATGAAGAGTCATGAGTTACAAAATGAAGAGTCACCATGATTAGATGAATTACAACACTCCCCCTTGGCTCTTCACAAACTCTGCTTGTAAACATCTCTGAACTTCTTTGTCGGTCTGTAGCTTGCAGATTTAAAAATGACCACCTACTTGTGCCTCGTTAAAAACTTTGCCAAAGAAAATCCAGTGGAAAAAAAACTTTGGTCGAAGGACAAAAGAGTACACACAGGTCAGTGTGATGGGGGTAAACTTAACCATTGCAAAGGTGCATCGTCAAAACCTTGCCAGGGAAAACCCAGTGGAAAAAACCGCTGATCGAAGGACAAAAGAGTACACGATGGTTTAGAAGTATACACTGGATACTCCCCCTGATCACAATAGTCCTTAGTGAATAAGAGATTTGAAATGTGTCTCGTTAAAAACCTTGCCAAAGAAAACCCAGTGGGAAAAACTTTGGTCGAAGGGAAAAAGATTACACAAGCATACATCAGGATGCTTCCCTTTTCACTCGCACTCGACAGGGCGCGGGATATACGCACAACAGGGCATTTTGGAGACGCTCGTTGGGGCGCTCCCCCTCACATGCACACAACAGGGTGCGGAAAACTTGTTTCACTTAGGCTAGCTCTGAAAGCTTCCTAAGTCCAATCGCTGTTTCTGGAACGAGTGTTTTGGCAGTGACTTGGTGAACAAGTCTGCACGGTTATTCTCCGATCCAATGTGTTGCACTTCAATCTTCTGAAGCGCTTGTTGTTCATGTGTAAAGAACAACTTGGGCGATATGTGCTTGGTAGCATCCCCTTTGATGTAACCATGTTTCGCTTGATCAATAACAGTGATATTGTCCTCATAGACGACAACAGGTTCATCTGGGTCATATGGAAGATCACATGTACTTCGAATATGGCCAATAACAGCTCGAAGCCATACACACTCTCTAGTCGCCTCATAAAGCGCGAGTAGCTCAGAGTGGTTCGTTGAAGTAGCCACAAAGGTCTGTTTGCGAGACCTCCAAGAAATCGCTGTGTTCCCAATGGTAAAGACATAACCAGATTGGGAACGCCCCTTGTGCGGATCAGATAAGTATCCCGCATCGGCGTAGCCAACAAGGGTCGCGTTGCTTCGAGTGCCAAGAGCGTTGGACTCACTCAAAACCGTGTAGGGATAGAACAAGTCCAAGTCCGTAGTACCCTTAAGGTAGCGAAAAATGTCTTTTATGTCATTCCAATGGCGGCGTGTTGGCGCGGTGCTGTGTCGAGCTAGACAATTCACAGCAAACGAGATGTCCGGTCTAGTACATCGGGCCAAGTACAATAAAGCGCCTATTGCACCCAGATAAGAGCACTCAGGACTCAATATCTCTTCGTCGTCCTCCTTTGGACAGAATGGGTCCTTAGTTCGCTTGGTGGACAAGAATTCCATCTTTACGGTGCTCGATCTGCAGGCCGAGGCAAAACCGTGTCTTCCCAAGATCCTTCATCTCGAATTCCCTCTTCAGGATATCAGCAGTTTCTGACAAGTCTTTTTCGGTTCCTATGAGATTCATGTCATCTACATAGACCGCGATGATTGCGTATCCTGAAGTGGATTTCTTTATGAACACGTATGGACAAAGTTCGTTATTAACGATCCCAAACCGATCAAGTATTCGCTTAGGCGGTTATACCACATTCGTCCGGATTGTTTCAATCCATATAGCGAACGTCTCAGTCTAATCGAGAACGCGTTCCGTGGTCGAGAACTACTTGATTCAGGCATCTTTAGTCCTTCAGGGACTTTCATGTATATCTCTGTGTCTAGATCCCTGTAGAGATAGGCTGTGACCACATCCATGAGCTGCATATTCAGTTTTTCGGAAACTACTAAACTGATTAAGTAGCGGAACGTTATGACGTCCATTACGGGAGAATACGTCTCCTCGTAATCAATTCCAGGGCGTTGTGAGAAGCCTTGCGCCACAAGGCGAGCTTTGTATCGCACAATCTCATTTCTCTCATTACGCTTCCTTAGAAAAATCCATTTGTGACCAACTGGTTTAACATTGGGTGGTGTTGGAGCAACGGGTCCAAATATACTTCTTTTCGCTAAGGAGTCTAGTTCAGCCTGGATTGCTTGTTTCCATTGTGACCAGTCCGTTCGTCGTTGACACTCGGCAACACTACGAGGTTCCATGTCATCATTGTTCATAATGTCAGTGGCCACTGAGTATATGAACACATCATCGATGACAGTTTCGTTTCGCTTCAAAATATCGTCTAAGCTAGCATACTCGACGGATATTTCGAGATTATCGGCATGATTAGGAATATGCGTTTCATCTGGAACGCGCTCTTCTAATACATCGTCGTGATCCTTAATGATCTCATGTGGCAAAACGTTTTTAACAAGATTTTTCCGCTTTCGAGGCAGAACATCTTTGGAACCAACCGGTCTTCCCTTCTTCTTGGAAATAGCGGCGGACTGGACGGCCGATGGCAGCGTCCTTTGCTCGGCGGGTTCGACCGGAGCAACATGTTTCACAGGAACATGGCGTCTCTCAGGGACGTCTATCCTTACAGGCACATTTGCAGCAGGTATAATTGATCTCGTGACTTTTGCTAGGTCGCTAAATGCGTCTGGCATTTGATTTGCAATATCTTGCAGACATAGAATCCTCTGCACTTCTTTATCACTATGTACAGAGGGGGGATCATGATGAGCAAAAGCGGGCACATGCTACGCTAATTCACGTCGTTCCTCATCAACGTTAGCGTGCATTTCTCCCCCTAACGACGGAAAGATTGCCTCATCAAAGTCACAATCCGCGTGTCTCGCGGTAAAGAGATCGCCTGTCAAGGGCTCTAAATAGCGAATAATGGACGGGGAGTTATAACCGACATATATTCTCCGTCGCTTCTGAGGTCCAAATTTTGAACGCCTTATCGGCTCAATTGGAACATTGACTAGGCACCCAAACACGCGTAAATGTGAGATATCAGGCTCACATCCAGTAACCAGCTGGTACGCGGAAAGTGGTTGGGTGGCCATGGGTCTCAGACGGACCAAATTTGCAGCGTGCAAAATTGCATAGCCCCATGCAGATAGTGGAAGTTTGGTGCGCATAACCAAGGTCCGCGCTATCACTTGCAGTCGCTTTATAAAAACTTCTGCTAGGCCATTTTGGGTATGAACATACGCAACAGGATGTTCAAGATTTATTTCCAAAGTCATGCAATAGTCATCGAAAGTCTTCGATGTAAACTCCGCGGCATTATCAAGTCTAATAGACTTTATCGGATAATCCGGATGGTGAGCCCTTAACTTAATGATCTGGGCGAGGAGTTTAGGAAACGCTGCGTTTCGGGTGGACAACAACACTACGTGTGACCATCTAGTCGATGCATCAACCAAAACTATGAAGTATTTAAATGGTCCGCATGTTGGTTGGATTGGTCCACAAATATCTCCATGGATTCTCTCAAGGAATTGGGAAACCAATCTCGTAGGTTTCACATGGAGTGGCTTGAGATTCGTCTTCCCAATCGAGCAAGCTTGGCATAGACTTTTCGGATTTATAACGAAATTATTTCCTCCAAGAGGATGCCCATGTGATGCATTCATAGTGCGAAGCATCGTATTTTGACCCGGATGACCCAGCCGGTCATGCCATAGCATAAAAATCCTCTCATCAACTGGCACTCGGCGAATGATGATATTACTCTTGATGTGTTGTATCGTAGTGAGATACAAACCACTTGAAAGACATTTCAACTTCTCCAAGATACGCTTTTGGCCGTACTGAGTGGAGGTAATGAAAAGATACTCGAAGCCATGTTCTCGAGCAGTTTCAACATGAAATCCGTTTTCTCGAATATCCTTAAAATTCAGTAAGGTACGACTGGACCTTGGAGAATATAAGGCCTCTGATACTTCAACGGGAGTACCATTGGACAATGAAAAACGGGCTTTGCCAAAACCTTGAACAAGGGTTGAGGGTCCCGAAATAGTTGTCACTGAGGTTACTTTAGGCGTTTAGGAGATAAAGTATGATTTATCTCTGAAGATAGTGTGAGTCGTTCCACTATCAACCAGACAATCTACTGTCCCGTGGTCCATGCCTTTCTTACCGTACGGTGGAAAAAAGTGGGAAAACGATTGCGGATACGCGGGATCGGCGACGAGCGACGGGGTGCGCGCGGGGCAACGGTCGGCGGACGTCGAGGCGAGCGGTACGTCGGGTCTCCGGCGTTGCACGAGCAAAGTGCTGATAACGTGTTGTGGACAATTAGCTCAACCTCACATGTATATCAATATATGTGTCTCAATTCCTCTACAAGCTATCCCAACCTCTCTTTATATAGGAAGAGAGAGGTTGGGAGTTACATAATGAAATGTCACTCATGAGTTACAAAATGAAGAGTCATGAGTTACAAAATGAAGAGTCACCATGATGAGATGAATTACAACAGTATCTTTATTTTTAGTGCAGGTTTTTCTGGACCAAACGTTTCTTCTTCTTCTTCTTCTTTTTTTGTCAATTTTTTTCCACATAAATGTCTTAGTATTTGCATTGTACTTTCATTATGGTTGTGATATATTTGATTTATGTTTTTTTCCCGATTCAAAGAAACTTTTTTCGCGTTTGGAGGAACGGTTTCGTTCGCATCATAAAAATGTGACTCTTGTGGCAGCTAAAAGTGGGATGGAAGGAAGTTTCATTGCATATCATAACCTGTACAGTTGGCTGTTGAATAACTATTAATTATATTGTGTAATAATCACAATACCGTTATTGAGTGATATATATCTAGGACACAAATTAATATCTACAACAATAATTTTGTAAAAAAACTTATTTAATAGATATCCAAAATAACGTTTAACCAATGTCAGTCTAAAGTATCTAACACAGTAATCTGAACCCTTGTTAGCAATTTCGGCGAGAAAAATTCAGGACGGCAAAATTTCAAGTATAAATCGGCTAAAATACGTTCAAAAATTTGGTCAAATATTCGAAAAATAAAAATATTGAGATTAGAAACTTCACATTCTTAAATATGTTGTCAAATTTGGTAAATTAAACAGACTTTCAGCATATTTTTTTGTGCCAAATTTTTCAATAATTTATACAGAACACATTTAAAACTTCGCATGTTTAAAATTTACACACTGATATGGATCTGTCAAAAGTATGCAAGTAGTATACGTTTATGAAAGATATGAAAAAAATTGTGTTTAATACGAGTTTTATTCGGGTGATTGCTAACAAGGATCTGAACTTGTGACGGACAGTTAAAATATAGGACTTATAAGCTTGTAGTATAAACTCTTATGCATAAATTAAGAAATTATGGTCTTCAGATGAAAGCCTTTCCTCACTGTAAATATAAATAGAATACTTGGTACAACTAATATGGAACCCATCATAGTTTCTATTTAATTTAGCCAATTGCGATTGCTCTACGATGTTGACAACAAAACTGCACTAAACAACATTGAGCAATAATCTACAGAAAATTGCATATAGCACATTAGATTTTAGTTAAATTGCTAGAAGAGCATAGAAATTTGAAAAATTATACTGAGGGACATAAAACGTCCTTGGGTGTGTTTCAAAGCTTTGCATCGAAAACACTCTTTAAAAGAGCATTGCTATACTAACTATGAGTTAAACTATTTGGTTCTCCTGAACTTTTCTTCTTAACTCTCCATTAAATCTTTTTCCTATTTAATGTGCCAAAAATATTTTTTAAAAGAACGTTTGTGTGCATTTTGAAATTTTTTTTCTTTGACCACGGTTAGCAGTTGGATGGATGAACAAAATAAGTGAGTGGATTTGATGAAATTAAATGGACGGCTGGGTGGGAGAATTAATTGTTAATGAATATATGTATGTTATAGAAAATATATATATACGTTATAGGAAATATATGTAACGCAAACGTGGACATTTTATACACATTGTCAATTAAGAATAAAGAAAAATTGTTAATTAATAATTAAGTAATTAATAGAAGAACGGGAGAGTTGGGGGGAGATAACATGATGGATGGTATGAAAATGCCTTCTAAATTGACGTTTTCTTTGCAAAATAAAGAAAGTTTGCTGATACAATTTTTTTTTAATATATATATATATATATATATATAGGAAGCGGATCAAAGGTCCCGCCCGCGGAGCCCCGTCGAAGCCCCGCCCCCCCCTGCACCATCGGATCGCGCGGGGCCCGCGTGGGGCCCGCGTGAGCCCGCGCGATCCAACGGTTAAGGGGGGCGGGGGCTTCGGCGGGGCTCCGCGGGCGGGGCTCCCGATCCGCCTCCAATATATATATATATATATATATATATATATATATATATATATATATATATATATATATATATGATAATGCTAAGTGGATGTCCTAATCCGAGTGACTCGTCTTCAATAGTTAAATGTCAACATGTATTATTCAAAGGAGACTAACAAAAACTTTAAATTATTGTTTGTGAAGAAAGTGAAAGGAGACAGGAAAAAATATATTAAAGAGTCGATTATCTTAACCCCTCTTTTCGAAGACTGAGTTAGTAATGTAAACAAGTATTCTTTCTCGCTATAAACTATGTTTAAACATAGATCTCACCTAACATAGGATCCGGAGTTGATCATCTTTTCATAAAAATATTATATAGTACTTTCATTTGCACCCAAACCACATAAGCTTAGAAAACATATCTGTTGTCTTATTTATTTTTGTTCATTGTTCTCATTTCTATTACATGTGGGTCATTTTGACAGAAATAAATGGACAGCAGATATGCTCTCATAAGCTTAAGGGAACAGATCTGTTGTCATTAGAGGTGTGCATCGGTCGGTGGTCGACCTATTTGGTCACAATCGAAGTCAAATCGAAGTTAATCGGTTTAAAAATAATTACAGCCGAACCAAACCGAAGTCAAATCGAAGTCAAATCGAGTCAAAGACAATGTGAAGTTGATTGTTTAGACCTAGACAATAGACTTCATAATGCTTTACTTCCACGTAATCAATTATGAATAAAAATATTTATAAAAAAAGGAAGAAGTGTAAAAGTTGTCTTAAAAGTTGGAAAAAAAGAAGAAGGTGATTTTATTGTCTTCTCAAACTTTTGTATTGAAAAACACTTTTTTATCTCATTGTCTTATGTGAATATTATCTTTCCACATAGAAAAGATATTGTCTTGTACCTCATGCCACATAAGAATCACAATATAAAAGAAAACTTAGAGCATCTCCAACCCTATTGTGAGTTTAAAAAAATGGTTGCCACATAGGAATGAAAACCATTTTTTTCAAAAGTACTTCTCCAATGCAAATGTGAAATAAAGTGTGGAGTTGACATGGCAAAAGCAATGTGAAGTTGGTTGTCTAGATCTAGACAATACAATTCACATTGTCTTTATATCCACATCATCATTTGTGAATAAAAATGTTTATAAAAAGAAGTAAAAGAGTAAAAGTTGTCTTGGAAGTTGTAAAAAATTATTTTATATTGTCTTCTAAATACTTTTATATTGGATATGACTTTTTAAACTTATTGTCATTTTGTGAATATAATCTTACCACCTATACTGCTATACAAGAAATTGTCTTGTATCTCATACCACCTAAGATTCAAAACACAAAATAAGACCTGGGTTGGAGATGCTCTAAGACCATCTCCAATGAGGGTTTCTATCTTCCCTATTTCTATGGAAGAAATCCATTTTAGAAAAAACTTCTCCCAATGGTGATTTCTATCACCATTTCTATCCTAGGTGGCAATGATGTAGGATGAAAACTTTCTAGCAGAGTTTCTACATGTAGAAACTCTCATAGAAATTCTCCTATCTCTCATGACAATTATTATTGGGCCCCACACCATTAAATTGGTCCTTTTACTATGTGACACATAGGATAGAAATGGAGAACCATTGGAGAGCATTTTTGTATGTCTACAATTTCTATCTAGAAACTCTTCTAAGTAGGATAAAAATCTTCTTAAAGTACAATGCCAAGTAGGATAAGAACTCAATTTTAGAAATCACCATTGGAGATGGTCTAAACTCTTGAACTACTTAGAGTAATGCTACAGTTACAACCAAATGCTTACAACCTTCACCCATTGCTGACATGTGGGCCATGGTCCACATGTCAGCAAATGGGTGAGTGGTTGTAAGAGGGTTGTAAAGATTTGGTAGTAGACTTAGCATTATTGAACTACTTAATTCTGGAGTTACTTTGTTGGGTCCCAATCTTCGGTGCTCATAGATATTTGTTACCTAAAGACTAAAGTGTCACTTATGCGGGTCCCATACCTCACATGGAGCCAAGCATCTTGAGGGGACACAAGGAAATAAGTAATATACAGCTCATTGGGTCCTCATCGTGATTCATCCCCCACCAACAAGATAAGAGTGACGCGTGTGACCTCGACAGAGGTGTAATAATATTGAGAAACTTATTACTCATCAATCCTTTTATTTCACTTTTGTCGTTAGGTATGTATATGATAACGGGAAGGATTGATAAGTACAAACAAATTACTATTAGCATCCCGAACCCTATAATGTTACTAGTTTGCAAACAGTATTACTGATCCACAAAGTTTCGCTTTGAAGCCTATTGCCAAATGTACAACAATTATTTGGCAGAGGGAAATTTTACATGAAAAGTTGAATGCCACTGGAATGCGAAAAATTACACGAGATATTTCCATTTTGGAGTGAGGTGACACTTTGATGGCATTAATGTGAAACAATGATTTTATATTTTCTGCTGATTATCTACAACTTAGCAAGTAATATATATATATATATATATATATATATATATATATATATATATATATATATATATATATAGTGAGATCTAGGTTTTTATTTTAATTTTGGTCAAGGGGTTTTACTACAAAATGTTATAAATGTATCTTTGGATAAATTTTGTCTCCCATTCCATCAAGGAATCAAAAAAAATTATATAAAAACTAGTGGTTGAGGCACGAGTGTTGAATTAATGTACAAATTGTTGTCTAATTCCTCCGTGATCTTTCCCTTATTCGCCAACCGTCTGCATGTTCGTTCAAAATAATACAATTTATGTAACAAATATTGTATCAATTTCTCTAACATTATTTTTGCAAAATTTTTTTTGCAATAAATGTTATACTAATTATGATTTTTTTTAAAATTTATGTACAAAAAATTAAGATTTTTACTTAACAACAATGATACGACTTAATTATGTTATAATATTCTTAAAATATGCATAATACGTAAAAATATAAAATTAAATGGTAAAAATGACATAAATTTGTTTCAGGCGCCTAGGCGGCCCAAGTATGAGGCAGGCTCTTCCTGTGGTGCACTTGCCTTCTGTCGTTTACAACATTTTACCCAACACACATGCGACATGTTGTTGTTCCAATTTTTTTGTAAAATAGTTTAATCCAAAGGAGCTCAAATTGTTCCACTTACAGTGGAAAATAATAATGTTCCATAGAAATTCTTAATAAAGATCGGATTTTGTTAACATATGCAATAATAAATATGTATTTTATCCCCCAGCACATTTATTATTACACATTTTACACTTATCAATACAAAATTTAAGTAAAGTATGCATTGATAAATGTGTAGATGGAAGTATCTATTTAAATTATACTTTTGTTAATGCATTAACATATACTTTTAGGATATATGTTAACAAAATTCATAAAATAAAAAACCATAAAGATCCCAGATACACAAAACAAAGAGATGGGATCTGTTGTCCCCATATTTTCTGTCCCAATTATGTCCTCTCACATACGATTGCGGATCCCACTAAATTTGGGTATTATTTTATTGTAAAATTAGTGCGATCTATGTGAGAGGATACATGATTGGGATAGAAAAATATAGGAACAGCAGATCCCATCCCGAAACAAAGCTAAACTCAATAAATACAATGCAAACAATAGTCAGTAAAAGTTTGCAAATTCCCATGGCATGCCCTCTTTAACATTTAATAGTTTGTGGGTGACCAAAATACAAAATCGTCCTTATCATGACATATTTACGACATATTACAATATTCCTGTAGCTATATTCTATAGCCCGCTACCAATAGTAAGCTTGGCGTCAAAATCATTGGTATAGTAAGACTTGTCGTTATCTTCCTCCAATCCCGAAATACCAGAACCCGGGAAACCACTGTCCCTCGCCCAAAAACCACTCATCCCCCCACTTGCTTTCTTCCTATAAATAGCCACCTTCCGAGAAGGCAAAAGAAGAGAAAGCAAGAAGCAAACATTTTAAAGGAGGAGAAGAAGAAGAAGAGAAGAAGAAGAAGAAGAAGAAGAAAGAGAATTAGTAAAGAAATATGAGTTACTTGAGCAGAGCATGCATGGCAGCGAGCGTGGCGGTCGTCCGGGACGACGGCGCCAAGTCCCTCCGCCGCCTGGCCGTCCTCCCCGCTGCCGGCCTGGGAGCCGCACGCGCCCTCGCCGGAGGAGGATCCTCCGCCGCGAAGCCGGATGCGGCGGTCCAAGCCGACGACTCGGTCAGGAAAGCCATGTTCATCAGCTGCTGGACCCCGAGCTAAATCTCAACGGCAACAACAAATTAGCGCCAAGCGCAAATTATTGGGATCGGGCTATTAATTGGAACCTCTTTCCTCTGATCAAAGGATCTGAAAAAAGAAAAATCGAGTAATTTCTTAAATGAGAGAGAGAGAGCAATGGGAAAGTGTAAATATTTCGTCTTCTTCATCTGTAAATATAGAAAGAAGATGGCAATAACAACTTAATTTGAGTTTTCCAATATGGCAATATCCATCCATCAACCTTTCTTGTTTCTTCTCCCGGATCTAAGCATCCAACTTTTTTCTGTTCTTACTAAATCAACTAGTAGAAAAGAAAAGAAGAAAAAATTTGATTCACTGCTCTGCTCTGCTCTGCTATATCCAAAGTCAATCGAGCTAATATGAACATTAGATAGATGGATGAGGTTAATTCGCAACAAAATATCCACATAGTATCCTAAATTAGTACAACTAACAACCAACTATTTTGTAAATGGAATATTTTAGCAAATATCCTAATCAAAATAGTAAAACTAGCATATACTTTCACTTCAAATAACATTTTAAGATATATTTTTACTATTTAATCTAAAATTTTGACTGATTTATAAAAGAATGAAAATATTTGTAAGTTTTTTAAAAGTGGTATATAATAATTTCTATGTTTTGAACGAAGATATTTGCTAAAATATTCTTTTGTAAATTAGTATTGGGCAGCACCAGAGTAAGAAGAATGGTTATAGTATTAAATTGGTAAGTTCCAGAAAAGTCGAGCTATTTAGTTGTTCTGGTTGTTTCTTGCAAACTTCCCCGTAGGCACTTGTAAGGAAGTCCAATAAATATAAAATAATCCCTCGTTCGATCTATAATTACCATATTGATTGGAGAGATTACATGACAATAATGTCTTCTCGTACCTGATATGGGCGTCATCATTTGTGCAGCTACTGTGGGATAACATCATAGTTGTTCAAATAACCAGAAGTTAATATGATGATTTATATGAAAACAAAAGTATAATTTGTTGTAATTTTATTTGTTGATTCATAAAAAAAAAAAATATTATTGCGGAAGTGTGTATGAATTCATTACTTGGTTTGTGAAACTTGTAGCGAATGTCTCTTTATGCAGCTTCAGTTTAGTTTAATTATTTAAGTAGCACAATACAGTTAATTTTAGATGTACTGTCCTAATTATTGGATAACTCTAATATAAATAACTTTCACTTTCACTTTTTACAACATCGATTGCTATATGTTTGAGAGAGATAATTTTCTTCCTTTGTCACTTCTCAAATTGATGAGTTTAATTTCACCAAGTATACATCGACATCCATACATGATTATGAAACTCTCCGTCTAAAAGTAGAGCGAGTGTGAGGGAGATGTCAAGTATAGCATTATTTATTAGATATTTTATATGCTTAATTAAATTTTGGGTTATAAAAATATTCAAAAAATAGCTATCATGTAGATGTCTAACATAAAATATAGATTGTGAGATGATGATTGACACGTGTTGAACATCTAAAAATTGGTAATAAAATAAATTATGAATCAGAATTCAAAAAAGATATGAATATTTTCGGACTAATCAAATTAACCATAAATATTTATTAATATATATTGTACGATCAACACGAATCAACGGATCTAAACCCTAAATTATATATCTTCATGATCCAAATGTTAGTTTTTGAATATTTCTGTGACCGGTAATGAATAACGTTCGATTGTTTCATATACCTTAACAAATATTCATTGGTGTTTTAAGACAAAATTTTGAATATACTTGTGACCGGTAATGAATGGAAGAGAAATAAAATTAATTTTTTGACATTTTCTTTCTTTTGGGATATTACAATTGTCATTGTTTTTTTTTTTCGATGTTTGAAAATGCTAAAAAATTTGGAAAGGAATGTGAATATTTAAATGTGGAAAAGATTGATTACTTGGATGGATGAAATTAATTTTTTTTAATTTTACTTTCATTGGAAATTATTTTTCTTTCTTATTCAATTTCTTTGGCATACAAACCAAAAAAATAATTACTTTTCTTTTCCAAACTAATGATTCCGCGAATCAAGCAAAAGAAGGCTAAGAGAAGTTGTATACGTCACCATAAATAATCTTAAGATGAATTTTTGAAAATCCAATCGGATAAAATTGTGTATTTTACTTTATCGTGCTGATAATTAGTTTACGCTTCAAAACAATGTCGATCCCTCTTATCTTTTTACGTCAATGTCAAAGTCTTATTCCATCCAAATGTCAGTGGTTGAACTTTACGTTCATGTTTTTTTCTAAAGTGTCACTAATTAAACAACAATTTTATAACAAAATTTGAGAGCGTGTTTGGGATTTCCTTTAAATATAATACTTAAATAAAAATTTCCGCTGGTGTCGAAAATTTTAAGTACAAATTACTATTATGAAATGTGATCAACCATTGTGTTTTGTTTAAATATAATAAATAAATAAGTACTGATTTTACTTCTTCTTCTTTTTTGATAATTACAGTTCCCTAAGAAATATAATAAATAAATAAATTGTACCTTCTATAATTTGTACATATTTTGGTAACTATTTTTGTTATTTTAAAAATAAAAAATATTCTTCGGATTTATAAAGTTAATTAGTTACACTCCATATTACATAGAAGAAAATAAATAAAAAATTAAGCAGCCAGAAAGATGTTTTTTTTTAATTTTAAAATAATAAATATAATTATCAAAATACGTATAATTTATAAGGAACTATCTATAAATAACCCGAAATAAATACTAGCTAGTAAACTTGTCAATCTGATATGACATGGGTGGGCTACATGCAAGCAAGCATGACATAACGTGTCGGGAGTCCTTAATCAGCATGCATGACATAACGTGTTCACGTGACTGGGGCCACATGGCATCGATATGGGAGTCCTCTGATCCAACCAGCTTCTCCCACGTACAAAGCAACCATGTATGCTTCACGTGGGCACGACACTAGTCTCTGTCCTTCCTTCCTCCTCACTCACAGAATCAGCAGTAATAAGACACTTTTTCCGCGACGTGTCCACACTTTTGCTTTATCTCCACAAACAGGGACGTAGCTTAAGTAAGAGCATCTCCAACAACGTTCTTGTGACTTTAGAAAAAAAAAAAAAAAAAATTAATGTCACGTAGAAATGACAAAATTTTATTCAAAAATTTTTCTCCAATGTAATTGTCAAATCAATTGTGAAGTTTATATAGCAAAAATTAAAAAAAATATTGTGAAGTTGATTGTCTTGTTCTAGATAATGTACTTGACAATGTCTTCTCTTCCATGTCATCAATTATGAATAAAAAATATTAGAAAAAAGAAAGAAGATGAGTACTTGTCTTAAAATTAGTTGTCTTTTGGAAGTTGAAAAAAATATTTTTTATTGTCTTTTCAATACTTTTGCATTGGAGAGAATTTTTCTATCTTATTGTGTTTTGAGATATAATTTTGTCACATAAACAAGACATTGTCTTGTGACTCATGCCACATAGAAGTCATCTAAGACTCACAACACTTAACAAGACAACAGAGTTGGAGATGCTCTAACTAGGCCTGTCAATGGTAGACCGAAAATTCGTATTCGATCCGTATTCGAACCGAAAATATCCGAAATTTCGGATACGAATACGGATTCGGATATCATATCGGATATTTATCGGATATCGGATTCGGATACGGTAAGTGTCATATCCGGACCAATAATATCCGAACCAATAATATTTAAATTATTTAATAAATTTAAAATATATTGGGCCATCAGGAATTCAGGATTCAGCCGAAAATCTGTTGTTTCTTGACAAAATCTGTCGTTTCAATGTGAAAATATGTTGTTTCTTGACAAAAACTGTTGTTTCTTGACAAAATCTGTTGTTTCAATGTGAAAATCTGTTGTTTCTTAACAAAACCTGTTGGTTCTGATTTTTTTCTTCCCTTTTTTAATATCTTTTTAGTAATCTTATTGGTTCAGATATTATCCGATATCCGTTAAAATTATCGGTAACGGATACGGTAGCCAAAACTTCTATCCGATCGGATATTGGATAGTTATCGGATATATCTGATAGTTAATGGTTCGGATATGGTAATGCCAATATCCGACCAATAAGCTACCATTGACAGGCCTAGCTCTAACTGGCCCCGATGGACCAGAGCTGTGCCCTCTGAGATTTTACATGCCTTTGTTATATATCATGCACCACCCATCGTGCCTGTATAAAAACTCTAATCAACTTTTTTTCTATTTGACTCGCTCCGATTGTACACGCACGGTGGAACCAACATGGGCGGAGAGAGGGCATTGCAGTAGAGGGGAAGAGAAAGGACTCATCGGAGGTGAAGGAGCCGACGGCGGAGCAAGAGAGCGCAGAAGAGAGGCTATTGGCAGTGACGTCTGGCTCGCTCTGCCGTACGTGTACAGTGCAGGTGTGCTAAAAGAACGAACCAAACAGTATTTTCGTAGGCTATTTATAAGGGCACATCAAAAGTTGCTCAGGACTAGTCCAAATTTGATTTTAGTTTTTTACAAGTTTGTCATTGAAAAAAAATCCTCAGGACTAGCCCAACTCTAGGTATATAAGTCAATTTTTTTTTTTTTTTTTTTTCTCTTGTCTCCTTCATTATCACATTCAAAGAAGAAAAAGAAGAAGATTAATGTGGGATGAGTTTTTTTCTCATCTTCTTCATCTTCACCATTTTCATCCTCATAACTAGTCTCAATTCGAAAAAAATTGGACTGTTCGTAGTAATTTTTGCTCAAACATGAACTAGCCTCAATCCAGACTAGTTTTGATCAACTTTTGATGTACCATTATAAATAGCCTTTTTGAACTCTAAAATACTTTATTATATAAAATTTATTTTATAGTGTTATCAATAAAAAAAATTATGTACTTACGAGGCCATCAAAATCATGTTCAACGCCAAATGACATTATTTACATAGGCAAGAGTCTGTTAAAGCACCACTAGTATGGCTAATTTTCGGTCCCAATTTTTAGATTCAGAAATTTGAAGCTCATTTGATTGAATAATCAGTTCCATCTCCGATCTCAATTCTAGATTATCGGTCCAATCCCACCTATATGATCCAATGTTTGGACCTCTCAATTTCTAGATTATAGATTGCAGGAACTCATTTTATAGAATAGTAAGTTCCAGTTCCATTTTCTAGATTCTAGATTTTATTTTTTCATATTAATTTTTGTCCACATATTCTTTAGGACCGGAGCTCACTATATCATTTCCTAATATTCTCACCCCATTCTACATTTACTTTTTTTTATTATAAATAATTGGGTCTTAAGATATGATTTTGAGCACTATCCACTAATGATGCTCTTCGGCCTCGTTTGGTTCACGGAAGGAAAATTAATTTTCTTATATTTTCATGGGAATGAAAAAGTAAAATTCATGTCAAATTTTTTTTTACTTGTTTGGTAAAACAAGAAAACCATCAATGAAAGACCATTTGATTTTCTTTTCAACGATTGGTTGATACTGGAAAGGAAAGCAAAATTATATAAATGTTCCAATAATATATTATGTGTCCTGGTGAAGGAGACCAAAAATACGAGAAGTTTACGGTAAAATAAGCAATAACAGGATTATTTTTGTCATAATCTTTTGTAATAAATGTTGGAAAAGAAGGAGGAAAATCAATTCCACGGATCTGTCGTGAGAGAACCATATTCCCTCATATTTTTCTCATTGTTAGGAAAATGGTTTCTAATTTTGTGGCTACCAAATAAAGGAAAAGAACAAGTTTCTTTTACTGGTTCTTTAAATCCGTGAACCAAAGGAGGCCTTGGAGCATCATTAGTAGATGATGCTCAAAATTTTATTTTGATGCCCAATATTTGAAAAAAAAAAAAGATAAATGTAGAATGGGTTGGGTTTGTACGAGAGTATTATAAAAATGATAAAATGAACTTTGGTCCCAAAGATTGCGTGGTAAAAAATTATTGTGGAAAAAATAATAATATAAATCTAGATTGGACTCCAAATTGGTACTTGCTATTTTACAAAATGATTTCAAAATTATGAATCTAGAAATTCGCAGGACCAACCTATAGATCATGTGGATGAATTGGATATGAAAATATAGAAACTAAAACTTATGATGGATCTTACTATTCTACAAAATGATCTCCTACATTCTAAATCTAGAATCTAGAAAATTGGTTGGTCCTTATGGGCTCTTTGGTTGCACGAAAGTGTGAAAGTTTATGAAAGTGTGAAAGTGTAAAAACAGAATTTGCGTATGTGTTGCATATGGATAAAATTTGACTTTCCAAGAAAAAAATGAGTTCCGTTATTTGGATGAGTATTGAAAGTGAAAAAAAAAGTTTAATTGTTAGATAATTGTTGAAAGTGAAAAAATGTATTTTATTATTATTATTATTTTATTGAACTCATTTCTATGGACTTTTCTCTAAAAAAAACAAAGGATGTAAGAAGTTTAAAAAAAGAAGGTGGGCGGGGGATATGAACTATGTCCGCTGTCACTTAAAAAAAAAACACAAACTATCTCAAATGTCCTAACCAAACAAGTGAACTCAAAAGAGTTCTGCTACATTACATGAAATTCTTCCAAATCTAGCAGCTTTCATGTAACCAAACACCCCCTAAGGCCTAGTTCGGTTAGCGGAAAGAAAAGGAAAGAAAATTGATTCTTTTTAATTTTATTTTTTTAAAATTTTTAACTCCTATTAATTTTTTTTCGTTGTTTGAAAATACTGAAATTATAGTCGGAATATATCTTTACTTTCCATTATAGTATTTGTTGTTTGTAAGAAAATGAAACAAAATCAAGTCAATTTTTCAATAATAACCTTTATGCTAATGAGAAAACTTATTACTTGGTAATATTTTTGTCTAAAAGGTATTATGGATAAAAATAATAAATAATATTTTTGAGCTGGAATATTTTAGTAAAAAAAATGTAATAAAAGTAAAAAAAATGGAGAAAAAGTGATTCCTTAGCTGGATGGGGGAACCACTTTGTTCCTATATTTTACTCCTTGGAATTTTTTATTTTTTTTTCACTTATTTGTTTTGGCTTCCAAACACGGAAAAAAAAAAAACACTTCTTTTCAAAACTCAAATTTCGGTAACCAAACGAGACCTTTAATGGGCCATGCATGTTAGATCGAGACGGAAGTATTCTTAATGGGTCCCTACCACTCTATCTTTAATACCAGAGCCGGCTTTCTTACATGGGCTCTCACATGGGGCACTGCCTTCTGCACACGTCCGTATAGGGGTGAGCATTATTCGGTTTTGGACCGAAAACCAACCCGAACCGAACCGAATAAGAGGTTCAGTTCGGTTTTAAAAAAATTCGGTTCGGTTTCGGTTTTGAAAATACTAAATTTTCTTATTCGGTTTCGATTTCGGTTTTGGGTTTCGGTTTCGGTCCAAAACCGAAAACCGAATAAATTTTTTTAATTTATATATATATGTGTGTGTGTATACTATATATATAAGTATTAATATATATAGGTATATACTAAATATATATATGTATATGCTAAATATGTCTATGTATATTTAGTTACTATATATATTAACAAAAAAAAGCTCAAAAAAATAAAAATATGAATAAACCGAAAATCGAACCGATTTAATTCGGTTCGGTTTGATTCGGTTTTGGGCCAATTCGGTTCGGTTTCGGTTTTGCTTATTCGGTTTCGGTCCAATTCGATTTTGGGTTATTTGGTTCGGTTTAAACCGAATAAACCGAATGCTCACCCCTACGTCCGTATCAATCAGGACATATATACGTGGAAGCCTTAGAGGAGTATGCGTCTCAAAAAAAAAAAAAAAAAAAAACATCAAACATTACAACGATAGCTACCGATGTATCACAAATCTATTGCTAACAACCAATTTTGTATATGGGATACCAAGTCATGGCGAGGTAGGATTAGTTTAAATACAAGTTTTTATCTTTATTTCATTTACTTCTAGAATGTTCATTGGATAACGTTTCGAAAATAACTATATTTGATCCCAAAAGAATAAATATTTAAAATAATGTCAATTTAAATTAAAAAAATTTGGTTCATATCCTGCATTTTCTACCAAATAGAATCTCATATAAAACGTATATATAACTATAAATCAAAAATTGTTCCTAGAAGGCATCTTTATGACATAAAATTCCTTCTCAAATTTAAATTGAGCTAACCAAATAGTTTGGATGACCAAAAAAAATAGTATATATATATATATGGCCCATGGCACGCGGTCTAGCGGTAAAATCGTTGGCATGTTGGGGGGAGCTCTCAAGATCGAGTCCAAACAGGGGTGGCTGGGTGGCATTTGTCCCCGGTCCCCGTACAAATTTTTTTTTGTACGTTGCATTGCATGTCTTTTTGGTCCACTGACTCCAACTCCCACCATTAATATAAATGGAAGGAAAACTCCCACCATTAATATAAATGGAATGAATAATACGCTTCCGTGGCTCGATCCATTGATCTTCTGCCACTCAGCTAGAATTTTATCTCTCTAATCGGTAATCACAAGAGCCACTCGAGTTCGGTCATGAATGTATATCACCACACAATTACCTAATATAACTCTTTTCCTCCTCTCTTTCACAAAAAAAATAAATAAATAAGAAATAAATTAATTAATTAAAAAAAATAAAACTTTTTTCCTCCTTCGTTTCTTTCCTGGTCCTGGGGCTCTTCTTTTTCTTTTACTCTGTTAAAAAAAAAAAAAACCTCCTCTCCTCTCCTCCCTACTTACAGTCCCACGCCTACCCACAACCGCTCTAATAAACATCCCTAATAAACGATGCCTAAAAACGTCAAATGTGGACGTTTTCTGCACGAAATATGTCCTGTTCGATTGGACATTTTTCTTGATGCATAATTTTGGGAGACCAATCAAGAGTGACACGTCCAATAGCTTGGACATTTTGTTTCTCATTCTATAAATTCTTCAACCATTGTGCTCTTAGCACAATTTTAATAAACATTAATTAAAAACGAAAAAGAAAAAGACTGACTTAATATTTGTCCAAACCCAAGTTTCAACTATTAATCTATGAAAATCCGAGAATGGCATCCAGACTTGCAAAATATAGAGAGAAGACATGACACAGAAGAAACAACACGAACACAAGACAAATTAACATACAAGACTCTACATAATCTAATCCTAACAAACCAACTCCAATTAATCCCTTCACAGAGCACCCAATCAAACAGTGTCCGGTATCTGGTACTGCTGCGTCCCAAACGTATGATACGATCCGTTCTGGACGAAGAGGAGGAGGCCGCACTTGGCCGCGTTGAACCCTTCCCAGAGCTCTAAGGTGACGGTGCCCGTGAGGCTCTTCTTCGGGCCGACGTCCTTGACGGACGCCACTTTCTCGAGACGGCGGACGACGTAGTCGTTGGAGAGCACCTTGTCCTTGTTCTCGCCCTTGGTGCAGTCGGTGACGAGTCCGCTCTCGTACAGTGCCACCATCACATCCGCCCCGCTGCTGTCGACCTTGCTGCGGAGGGCGCCGGAGAAGGAGACTTGGAGGGTGGAGGGTGATGGCTTGCTGAATGTTGCCTGTTGGCCAAGGGAAACGTTCTTAGAATTAAATTTCCTATTTCATTATATTTCCTTAAATCCTTTTACTGATGTACCATGAAACACGAATACCCAAAAAAAAATATGGGTTGTGTCGTGTCATGTCGGATATGCATTGGATACTTCCAGGCACTCCAAATTACACCATGACGTACCAAAACATGTCTGTGCAACATAGCTGACATATCTTTTATTGCACTGATGCTTATACAATACTATAAAATATGGACACAAATTCAAATATGATGTGTCTTAGTGTATTTTAAGTCGGGCCCATTACGTGTTGGACACTGACACTATACTTTGGAGTATCCATGGTTCCTAGTATGCATCACTAATGAGTTTATAATACTGATATAGCTTGATTCAAATCTATGTTGAGATACTGTTTTGTTTTGCTGGACAGTATTAGATAGGGAAAATTTATGAAATGCCCAAAAATTTAAAAAGTTTTATGAAAAACCCACCCCAAAATAAACTTTCATCGCGTGCCCAGCATTAACTTAAAAATTAAAAAAAGGGCACGGCATGACCCTTTTGCCCTTCTAATTTATTAAGAATATCAACAAACCCAGCAAGTTTTATGAAAAACGGTTCGATTCCAGACTCTTCAAAAAAGTGTCTCTATCGCTCCCTCCTCTTCCATACTCTGTTCTGTTGCGATTTTAGGTCATCTCCTCCAAAAATCTTAGAAATTTCTTACAAGAAATCGCCAGCGAATCTCCATCACAATGTCGCAATCATCAGCAATGGAAGTAGACCAAGTTAGAGAAGAAGGAGAAGAAGTAGTTGGAAAACAACAGAAAGGAGGGAAGAAAGTTAAGAGGGTTGCTCGTAGACGAACCGCTCAAAAAGAAAAAGAAGTGCAAGAACCAGTAGAAGAACAAGAACACGGAGAACAACAAGAACAAGATCAAGAACAACAAGAAGCAGTAGCAGGGGGAGAAGAAGAAGATGAAGAAGAAGGGAAGAAAAAAGGTAAAACTTTGAGTCTTGTTCATTCTCCGTTTATATTGACGCGGCAAATGAAAATGATCATTCTCCGTCTATAAAATACACGGAGGATGCCCTTTCTGTGTCATTTGAACTAGAAATGGTCATTCTCCGTCTATTTTGAGACGGAGAATGGCATTCTCCGTGTTTAAACACACGAAGAATGGCATTTTCTGTGTTTTTGACCTAAAGAACGATCATTCTCCGCCTAATATGACACGGAGAATGACATTCTCCGTCTGTAAAATAGACGGAGAATGAACTTTCTTCTTGCATTAACCTAGAGAAATGAACATTATCCGTCTCACTGACACGGAGAATTCCATTCTCCGTCTATTTTATAACGGAGAATGACGTTCTCTGTCTATTTTGACGCGGAGAATGGCATTCTCCTTGTAATTTGACCTAGAAAATGAGCATTCTCCGTCTTACTGACGCGGAGAATGCCATTCTCCGGGTCAAAGAGACGGAGAATGCCATTCCCCGTGTTAAAACAAAACGGAGAATGACATTCTCCGCCTAATATGAGACGGAGAATGGCATTCTCCGCCTTACTTAGACGGAGAATGCTCATTCTCCGGGACAAAATAAAGGGAGAATGTCATTCTCCTTGTATTTTGACCTAGAGAATGAGCATTCTCCGTCTTACTGACGCGGAGAATGAGCATTCTCCGTCTTGCTAACGCGGAGAATGGCATTCTCCGTATTAAAACACGCGGAGAATGGCATTCTCCTTGTAATTTGACCTAGAGAATAAGCATTCTCCGTCTTACTGACGCGGAGAATGGCATTCTCCGGGTCAAAAGAGACGGAGAATGCCATTCCCCGTGTTAAAACAAAACGGAGAATGACATTCTCCGTCTATTTTGAGACGGAGAATGGCATTCTCCGTCTATTTTTAAACGGAGAATGGCATTCTCCCCTTTATTTTGATCTAAAGAATGAGCATTCTCCGCCTAATATGAGACGGAGAATGGCATTCTCCGCCTTACTTAGACGGAGAATGCTCATTCTCCGGGACAAAATAAAGGGAGAATGTCATTCTCCTTGTATTTTGACCTAGAGAATGAGCATTCTCCGTCTTACTGACGCGGAGAATGGCATTCTCCGTTTTAAAACACGCGGAGAATGCCATTCCCCGTGTTAATACAAAACGGAGAATGCCATTCTCCGTGTCAAAATAGACGGAGAATGATATTCTCCGTCTATTTTGACACGGAGAATGGCATTCTCCGTCTAATATTAGACTTAGAATGGCTTTCTCTTTATTATAATAAAGAAGAATGTTGACGTAAACCTAATTGTTGTTGTTTTTAGGGAAAAAAAACTGTCAGGAACAGAGACGAAAGACTTTTCCGTGCAACATTCACCCCAGTACTCTCTCTCATGGATGAGGTGAAGGAAAAGTTTCGCCATTTGCCTGAAGCAGTTGTCGAAAGCTTGAAGAATGTAGGATTCTACGACTTCGTAGATGTATTCTACAGAAATAAGGTGAAAAAATCAGAACTGTCTAAAGTCACCCAAGGTCTGGAGAAGTTGATGGGGACTTATTTGGAAGAAGATGGAATTGGATATTTCCAATTGAGCAGCAGTGTCAAAGTAGCACCAACTGCTGATGAGATGGCAACCATTTTCGGTCTGCCAATGAATGATGACACTGAAGTTGATGATAAGTATTTGAAGATCATCACTGAGAAGCAGAAGACCCCCCCACCAGCAGACTCATTCAGCATGTGTACAAAACACTTCACAAGATTGCTGAAAAATTCCAAGGGCAAAGGTGCTGAAGTCTCAAACGCTGAAGTTAGGAAAAGGATATTAGAGCTGCTGGGGGGCGAAAATGCAAGTCCCGATGAGGTGGCCAAGTTAATAGTATTCAACTTGTGCCAAACAGCATTCTTCACCAGAATGGGGGGGTCGAACTTGCCATACAAGTTCTTCGCTCTGGTGGAGAGCACAGATGTTATAAAAAGCATCTGTTGGCCTCGGATTATACTGGGGTACGTTATGGACAGCATAAAGAGGGCTGTCACAAAATCTGAAGATGGTGATGTTGATATATCGTACAAGAAGATTGAAGGTTGTACGATATACTTCTTGTATTGGTTTGCAGAGCACAGTCGACTGGTAGAAAGGAAGTGCAAACCAACAGTCGCATCTCCAAGATTCTGCACATGGGATGGGAATAAAATCTCAATATTCCTAAAAAATGAATATCAAGGTGCTAAAATGGATTCAGATTTGATATTCAAGGATATTGTTGCATTGAATGTTGATGAACTTGAAGAAGTCCCAGCAGAGCAGCAATATGTAGAAGGTGGAGACAATTTTGTTGATGAAGAAGAAGCTCAAGCTGAAGCTCAAGCACCAGCACCCTCTACAGCTGACAATGTAGATATGTTGCGTGTCTTGCAGGAGAAATCTCAGCTTATCGCTGAGAATGAGCAACTCCAGGAAAGAGCCCAGCAACTAGCGGCAGATGTAGCCTAACAACGTGCTGTGGGGCTCGTTGCTGATGGCTTGGAGAAGGAGTTAGACTCTTTAAGGAACGAGAAATCGCTCCTTATTGATGATAACAAGAAACTCCTTAAGCGAGTTGAGGAACTGGAGGCACAGGGGTCGGAACTAGACTCCCTGAGAAAGCAGAAGTCTGAGCTTACTGCTGATAATGAGAAGCTTCGTCAACATGTTGAGGAGCTACTTCTAAAAGGTAAGATTTTATATTTTTTGTCTATTTTAATCTGTAATTACATGTATCTAACAAGGAGAATGAGCATTCTCCGTCTTACTGACGCGGAGAATGGCATTCTCCGGGTCAAAAGAGACGGAGAATGCCATTCCCCGTGTTAAAACAAAACGGAGAATGACATTCTCCGTCTATTTTGAGACGGAGAATGGCATTCTCCGTCTATTTTAAAACGGAGAATGGCATTCTCCCCTGTATTTTGATCTAAAGAATGAGCATTCTCCGCCTAATATGAGACGGAGAATGGCATTCTCCGCCTTACTTAGACGGAGAATGCTCATTCTCCGGGACAAAATAAAGGTAGAATGTCATTCTCCTTGTATTTTGACCTAGAGAATGAGCATTCTCCGTCTTTCTAAAGCGGAGAATGGCATTCTCCGTTTTAAAACACGCGGAGAATGCCATTCCCCGTGTTAATACAAAACGGAGAATGACATTTTCTGTATTTTGACATAGAAATGATCATTCTCCGTATGTTTTGACACGGAGAATGACATTCTCCGTCTAATATTAGACGGAGAATGTCATTCTCCGTCTAAATTGACACGGAGAATGTCATTCTCCGTCTATTTTGACACGGAGAATGTCATTCTCCGTCTATTTTGAAACGGAGAATGTCATTCTCCGTCTAAATTGACACGGAGAATGACATTGTTTTTAAAAAGAAGATTATATAATATTGACATCATACCTCTTGTTCTTGTTTGTTTTTATATCAGTAAAATGACAGAGGATCTGAAAAAAGAGAATGAAAAGCTAACTAATGATAATAATAGACTTCTAGAGGAAGTTGCCTCGTTGAATGACGAAGTCAAGAATAAGAACGATACAATCGTTAACCTTGAAGCAATGGCTAGAGCATTGGAAAGAGGGGATACTCAAGCAGTTCCCCAGAAGCATTACACAAGATCAAATGTACCTGCTGCAGATGAGGATGATTTTGCTACATTGCAAAAGAAGAAAACATCCGATGCTACAACAAGTAAGAAGGCAGGTCCTGGTCGGAAAAGAAAAGCTGCTACTAGTCCCAGTAAGAATGTAGCTCCTGCTGGGAAAAAAAAAGCTCCTTCCAGCCCCAAGAAGGTCGACAATAAAAAGGAGATGTCAGCTCCTGAAGAACTTGAGGAAGAATCTCCTCAAACAGCAAAGCTTGTTAGAGATGGGAAAATGCTGATGCAATGTCCGAAGCTCAGACTTTGGAACGTTGCAGACGATGAGCTGAAGCAAGTATACAGGAGCATCGTATACACAAGAAGGATGTCTCCAACGTAAGTATTCTAAACTTGAACCAATTTCTGTTTAGAATACTTATGTATATATGTACTTTCCAAGTGCAATGATCATTCTCTATTGGAGTTATTTTTTATGCAATTTATCATTAGCCTATATTATTATCATAATCGAAACTAAATTTATGTGCAGTGATTATGTATATATGTACTTTCCAAGTGCTCCAGAAGAGTGTAAAATAAGAAGAAGAAATAATGATGTCAGCATGTTGTTAAGTGCTAAAGATTTTCAAGACATTATAAATGAGGCGGATATAGAAGCCGGTGTTATGAACTACCTAATAAAGCTTATGAACGACGTTCAAGCCGAATTAAGGCAGAACATTCAGTCAAGCTCGCAGGGTGCACAATGTAAATGGTTTGCAATCATGATGCCCCATTCATTGGTAAGAATCGAAACTGAAAAATAAATATTAATGTGTACAGCTACTAATAGTGTTGTAAAAAACTAACTCATGTTATTATTTTATTTTATTTTCTTCTGGAAAACAGGGTACTGCCAAGATTATCGATAAAGAAAATCCAACAGAAGGAGCAGTGTACAATTTCAAAGTTGATATAGAAGATTTTATAATGGAGCTGGAAGATGACATTGAATGGCTATTCGTGCCACTCTTCCGCGAGGAGAATAAACACTATACGCTGCTGGCATTCAACTTCAGCTCCTATGTTTGGACGCACTACAACTCATTGCGGAAAAACACGGGCGCTAAGGGAATCGAGGATGCAGTATACATGAAGAATAAAATTGAGCCAATTATAATAAAGAAGATTGCATTGATGAGTAATAAAAGCCCAGCAATCTCGGAATATGAAACAACAGAGCTCAAGGTTTGCAAAGAATGTCCACAGCAACAAACACCCAGCTGCCTTCTGTATGTTTCATATTATATTGAAAAGTTGTCGAGATATCCATTTGATTTACGGAAGAAAACAAACAAACAAGTTCACAATACTATTGTAAAGAGAAGGCTAGATTTGGCTAAGGCTTTGCTTATGAGTAAATGTGCAATTCCTTTTGTAAAATGACAATGTAAATTGGCTAACAAATTCAATGTATATATTCTGTTTGTCAGGTTTCTTTTGTAATGTATTTGTTTTCCTTTGTATTGAAATTCAATTTTACGACTAATTTACATTGTTCTATATATGTAAATCTGTTTTGTTAAAGTTCTGTTGTTTGATTCAAACCTATAATGTCATTATCTGTGTTAATACAAACCTATAATGTGTGCATTTGGAACTTAGAATGGCCATTCTCCGTTTCGTATGAGACGGAGAATGGCATTCTCCGGGTCAAAAGAGAAGGAGAATGCCATTCTCCTTGTATTTTGACCTAGAGAATGAGCATTCTCCGTCTTACTGACGCGGAGAATGGCATTCTCCGTTTTAAAACACGCGGAGAATGGTTATTCTCCTTCTATTTTGACTTATAAATGGCCATTCTCCGTCTTAGGGACGCGGAGAATGCCATTCTCCGTTTCGTATGAGACGGAGAATGTCATTCTCCGGGTCAAAAGAGACGGAGAATGCCATTCTCCTTGTATTTTGACCTAGAGAATGAGCATTCTCCGTCTTACTGACGCGGAGAATGACATTCTCCGTTTTAAAACACGCGGAGAATGATTATTCTCCTTGTATTTTTGACCTAGTAAGGAACATTCTCCGTCTTAGGGACGCGGAGAATGCCATTCTCCGTTTCGTATGAGACGGAGAATGTCATTCTCCGGGTCAAAAGAGACGGAGAATGCCATTCTGCTTGTATTTTGACCTAGAGAATGAGCATTCTCCGTCTGACTGACGCGGATAATGGCATTCTCCGTTTTAAAACACGCGGAGAATGATTATTCTCCTTGTATTTTTGACCTAGTAAGGAACATTCTCCGTCTTAGGGACGCGGAGAATGCCATTCTCCGTTTCGTATGAGACGGAGAATGTCATTCTCCGGGTCAAAAGAGAAGGAGAATGCCATTCTCCTTGTATTTTGACCTAGAGAATGAGCATTCTCCGTCTGACTGACGCGGATAATGGCATTCTCCGTTTTAAAACACGCGGAGAATGATTATTCTCCTTGTATTTTTGACCTAGTAAGGAACATTCTCCGTCTTAGGGACGCGGAGAATGCCATTCTCCGTTTCGTATGAGACGGAGAATGTCATTCTCCGGGTCAAAAGAGACGGAGAATGCCATTCTGCTTGTATTTTGACCTAGAGAATGAGCATTCTCCGTCTGACTTATGCGGATACAACGCAATGGGCGAATGGACACATACAACAAGTGATCGCATAGGAAGTGGCCCGTGCCTATAAATAGGCCCTGGAGGAGAGAGAAATTTCATTATTCCCTTCTCTTTCAGTTTTTCAGAAAACTCTTCGTCTTTTTTCTTTAATAACCATGTCTCCAAAGGTCGCCAAGAGATCCGCGAAGGGCAAGGGGGCTGCGCCGAGTGACTCTCCTCCTGCGGCAGTGTCCTCGGCAGTGGTGAAGGAGGAGATGCTGCTTTCTCTCATCAAACAAGGGTCACCGTTCGTTAAGGAGGAGGCGATACAAAAAATTGAAGTAAAAGAAGAATTGTCGATGATCGGGGAAGGAATTACTCCCAAGATTGAAGCTGCTGTGAAAGAGGAGCCCAAGTCTGAGGGTAGTAGCACTGGAAGTTCTGACCATCCAGCCCCGGCCGACGACCTTGATCAATTACATCCTACATATGCGAAATGGTTGAGGGAATGGTATATCCCTCGACACAGATAGGGTCCGCGGGTTTTCATAAATTTCCGTATTTTGTATTGGTATTTCTATCTGTCTTCAGGTTTATGTTTCACTCCTTTTGGACATCAAATGTAATCCTCTACTTCTTGCCCTGATGAAGATATGAAGAACCTTTTGTTTTGCTCATGAGATGTAGTCCTGTGAATGTAACTGAAGCGGAATGTCATTCTCCGTGTCAAAATAGACGGATAATTCCATTCTCCGTCTTAAAATACACGGAGAATTACATTATCTTTGTATTTTGACTTATAAATAACCATTCTCCGTGTATATAAAACGGAGAATGGCATTCTCCGTCTTACTGACGCGGAGAATGGCATTCTCCGTTTTAAAACACGCGGAGAATGGTTATTCTTTGTATTTTTGACCTAGAAAGGAACATTGTCCGTCTTAGGGACGCGGAGAATGCCATTCTCCGTGTCCAAATAGACGGAGAATGGCATTCTCCGGGTCAAAAGCGACGGAGAATGCCATTCTGCTTGTATTTTGACCTAGAGAATGAGCATTCTCCGTCTTACTGACGCGGAGAATGGCATTCTCCGTTTTAAAACACGCGGAGAATGATTATTCTTTGTATTTTTGACCTAGAAAGGAACATTGTCCGTCTTAGGGACGCGGAGAATGCAATTCTCCGTTTCATATGAGACGGAGAATGTCATTCTCCGGGTCAAAAAAGACGGAGAATGCCATTCTCTTTGTATTTTGAACTAGAGAATGAGCATTCTCCGTCTTACTGACGCGGAGAATGGCATTCTCCGTTTTAAAACACGCGGATAATGGTTATTCTTTGTATTTTTGACCTAGAAAGGAACATTGTCCGTCTTAGGGACGCGGAGAATGCAATTCTCCGTTTCGTATGAGACGGAGAATGTCATTCTCCGGGTCAAAAGAGACGGAGAATGCCATTCTGCTTGTATTTTGACCTAGAGAATGAGCATTCTCCGTCTTACTGACGCGGAGAATGGCATTCTCCGTTTTAAAACACGCGGAGAATGATTATTCTCCTATTTTTGACTTATAAATGGCCATTATCCGTGTATCTAAAACGGAGAATGATTATTCTCCGTGTTAAAACACACGGAGAATGGTCATTCAATACATTATAAAGTCAGATAGTATAAAGGAGAATAAGTTCTTATGCTGATATGCAGAATTCAAACTATTACCATTGATATTAAAAAATGTAAGATATGTATTCAAAAAACAATTTCCAGTTATATAAAAGAAGGAATATATTTGTATGTATTAACGAGGGGGCGCTGCCCCCTCGACCACCGTAGCAGCACGTGGAGGTAGAGGACAAGTGCTGCGATTGTGATTGCATAATTCAAAACAATTCTGGCACCTTATCTTTCTCTTCTCTTTTCCCTTGTTCTCATATTTGCTCTTGTAACGGTCCACTTTTGGTCGTCCAGGACCACGTTTCGGAACAGGGGGTAGAACAACATCAGTGGGATTATTTTCAAACTGTTTTTCGCAATCTGGAACAGGACGAATAGCACATGAATATAACTTCCGGTAATAATCTGATGTCCAATACTGCTCCACAAAGTCGTAAACAGATTTATCTGAACCAACTCTGATGCATTGTATTGCATGGCTGCATGGGAATCCATATACCTTCCATCTACGACAACTACAATGACAATCAAGAAGATTCACCATGTGGGAGAAAGTATCTGCGATCACCTCAAATTCGAAATCACCGGACCGATATACCCTATAACACATGCCATCATCTGTAAGCTGCTTCAGCATATCCTCAGCGTATGGAGTCAATTTGCTATTCAAACCAATTGCATCCTTGTGGCGATCCGAAATTATCTTCATCATCTTCACACGGATGACATTTACAATTGCTGAAATAGGCAATTTCTTCTCAGCCTTTATCCATGCATTGAATGACTCTGCACAACTAGAAGCAACCTCACCGTATCTACATCCCGGGAAGAATGCGTTTGACCAGTGTTCAGGTTTTTGTTTATTCATCCAATTCACAACATGACCACAATTCAGATCATAAATCTTCTTGATTGCTTGTCTATACCCACCTTTATACAGAAAAACAAATAAGTAATAAAGAATTAGGTCAATTCACAAAATTATGAAAAAATAAGTGCATTCTCATAAGGATAATAGTCATTCTCCGTTCAAAAGCTAACGGAGAATGATATTCTCCGTTCTATGCAAGACGGAGAATACCATTCTCCGTTCAAAAGCTAACGGAGAATGCTATTCTCCGTTCTATGTTGGACGGAGAATGGTCATTCTCCGTGTGATTGAAACGGAGAATGACTATTCTCCGTCTTAATGACACGGAGAATGGTCATTCTCCTTGTTAAATTAATGGTAAATGCATTAAAAATGTGCATATATCTGTCTCATTAACATACCTGGAGTTAGAGCATATACTGCTTGCCTCCAAGCTTCAAGTACATGCGGATACAATCTTTCATTTCCTTTCTCTTTCATCGGTATGTTATTCTTCATGTGATAATAGCAATAGCTATGGTAATCATTAGGAAACACTTTAGGGACTTCAGAAACTAGACCAGTGCCTTGATCCGAAAGAAAAACAATACGCCTACTACATCCAACAACATTCTTTAGATTTCTAAGGAACCATTCCCAATTATCGCCATCTTCGCCTGAGACTATACCGTATGCAATAGGGTAGAACTGTTGGTTACCATTCTTCGCTGTAGCAGACATCAAACATCCTCTAAACCTACCTGTAAGGAAAGTAGCATCCAAATATAGCATTGGACGACAATATTGAAAGCCTTCTACGCAAGCCCCATATGAAAGAAAAAGCCGCTCAAACCTCATTGATGAATCATCTTTCTGAAAGTCGATAACGGAACCATTATTGGTTTCCTTTACCTTGTTGACATACCAACACAAGTCACTGTAAGATCTAACATCATCTCCGTACATTTCCTGGTGCACCAGCCTAATGCCATGGTATGCCTGCCCGTAGGTAACAGATAAGCCGTAGTCGACCTTGAAATCATCGACAACAGATTTTGCTGACTTTTTAGGATGCATCCGAACAATGTCACTAACCAAACTTTTCACAAACTTTGCTGGAACAACCTGATTACCTTTATCCATATAGCCAGCTCCACAATTATGTTCTCCCACATACCTCTTCACCTCAAAAATTTGATTATCTTTCGAAATAGATATAGCATGGAAGCTCCACAAACAAGCATGTGTCTTGTAATTCTTGCAGCAAACAGTATACCTCCCCGGCTCAGATTTCAAAATGTGAAATGGATGACGAGATTCAAAACATACCTTTCTAACAGCATTCCTAACTTCTTCAACACCATTTAGAAAAATCTGACCAACACCAGTAATTGATCCAGGCCACATATCCGATTTCCTCTTCTTCACTGTCTCAGTTGAGCCCTCATAAAATTGTACTACTCGTTTGTCCTTTACAGTAGGAGAAGATCTACTCAAAGAACTAGAGGAGGAAGACGAAGGTCCCATGTGAAAGCTTTGACAAGGAAAAGATGTTGATGAAGAACATTGAGAGTATATTTGCTCCACAAATAGATCAAAACTCACATCATGAGTACCGTTAAAACCACCAACCAATGAGCGAAGCCAAAAATCACTTTCAACATACAGTTCAGTCCCATCAGAGTGCAAAAACCTGAAACGGAAGGAAAGTGGATCCAAAGAAGTCCATCGATCGCACACTTTATTCTTTAAAAAATCCACGGTACTTTCATGTGTGACACGGCAGGAAACTATGTCTCCCTTGAAACAAATGTTAACTAAACAACTTGATTCCATATCTTCCCCCCTGATAACATAAAAACATAAGAGGCCACAAATAGAACAATAAAATTCTCATCTAATAATGATTATTCTCCGTCTAAAAATAACGGAGAATAAATATCATCAGTTGGAACTAACTTATAATGATCATTCTCCGTCTAAAGTAAAACGGAGAATGTCATTCTCCGTCCAAATTAAGACGGAGAATGTCATTCTCCGTCCTAACTAAGACGGATAATGTCATTCTCCGTTCAAATTAAAACGGAGAATGTCATTCTCCGTCCTAATTAAGACGGAGAATGGCATTCTCCGTCCTAAAAACAAAACGGTTAATGATCTTTATAAGAAGTAATTGTCATTCTCCTTTAAAATATAACGGAGAATGCTATTCGCATAAAATAACAAGATTAAATATCTCACTAACATTTTCTAAGTTAATAATCTTCATAACAAAATCAAATTCAGCATAAATTATGAGATATACGAAGCTGATGGATGAATTTCTACAGATCTGAACTCTCACCTTGTTTTAAGATCTATAAAAAGACGGAGAAGAAGATCTTCTATCCACAATTGACCTAATCGCCGGAAACCACGAAGATGATGTTGATGATGATGATGATCGATGATGATGAAGGATGATCGACGTTCGACTGACGAAAACCACAGTGAACTACGAACGATTCTGCGATCTCTAATAAAGATTATATCAATGGATTTCAAATTTCTCGTGAAGAAGAAGAAGAATACGAATTTCTCAATCCAAATCTGAGTTTGCGAATTCATAATTATATATAGATGTCCAAATTTACGCGAAGGAGTATTTTTGGAATTATGATAATGGCAAATTTTGTAAATACATAGCAACTAGAGAGAATCTTGAAATATTTAACGTGTAAAAACTTAATTCTGGACATTTCATAAAAATAATCCAGCGGGTGGGCATTTCATAAAAGCCCACCCCGAAATTGGGCTTCTCAGCAATTTCCAGTATTAGATATGTGTTAGGGTTGACTAACATGCACTAGCGTACAAGTGAAGTGCCATGAAAGAATATATGCTAGGGAAAAGGTATTTTGTCTCCAGGCGGGCTGGCCCGTCCGCCTACGTGGCAGAACCTATTGCCCCCCCCCCCTATTAGCATGGGTCTCATGTCGGTTGACTTGCCAATGGAACGGCGCCATGTGACGGCGGACTTGTCCGCGCGCGGACAAGGTAACAGCGCTGTATATGCTATTGCTCATATAAGTGAGCTTTCTTGAAAAACTAATCTAAGTGTGTAGTGCCCCGTTCCTACATCGTGCCCTGTTCTCCGTCCACGGGGTGCGCGAGAAAGGAACACTGTCGCTATCGACTCGGTCGGGACCGATAGGTCGGGACCGATAGGTCGGGATCGATCGAATCGATCGAACGAGAACGGTTGAATTAAGATCCATTCCACGTTATGGAATGGCTTCTTCGGAACCAAGTCCCATATTCAGCAGGTAGCGCCTCGAGGATTGACTCTGCGGCTGAGTCGGGAGAGACCTCCCGTTGCTCTGTTTTTCACGTCGCTTGCGTTGGTTTTGGCTTTGGTTTTCTGAATGCGTTTTCGTGAATGTTTTCGATGGTTTTCAGGATTTACATTTCGAAGAATGAATTTAGTCTAGTATTAATTGTTAAACATTGGCTTTTAGCCTATTTAACGTTGGGGGAGGGAACCAAACCTTAATGTTCCATTAACTATAGTCATTGAAATAATGATCCAATAAAAGGAAATTGCTTGTGAAGATATAATTGATATGAGAATCCAATATTCATTAACTACAATATTTCTCATGTCATTTTTGAATAAATTTATGCTACCTAAAAGACATTAACTGCAACTTTGTTCTTTAGTTTAGATAATAGGCCTTGGCCTACATGTGTCCAAAAGATACCGACGAAGCATGGACTCTCCAAAATTTTGGTCAATATCGAATATGACATGTATCGGACACAATTCGAAAATTCAAAAAATATACTAGGATACGGCATCGTGTCTCATCCGCGTATGTAACGTAGTAAGTACACGTGTGACATTGATGATGGGATGTGAAGGCAGTATCGATCAGCAATCAACATACGTGACACGACGTACCTTCATGGTAGGCGAGGGGAACCTCGGCGCGGCCCTGACCGCGTCGACGATCTTCTCCTCCTCGTTCCCCACGAGCTCGGTCCTCCCGTGCACAACCACCTGAGGCGTGTAGAGCGTGTCGAGCCTCAGCGACTCGACGTACACCTTCTGCCGCACCGTCCACATGCTGGACCCGAAGGGGTCCTTCCACCCGACGTGGTCCCAGTACTCGACGTGGAACACGAGCACCGCGACGGGCACGTCCAGCCCCGCGTCCCCCCTCCCCAGCCTCGTCGCGATCGCCTCCGCCCCGGGGGACGTGGCGCATCCCTGCGACGAGAACAGCTCCACGAGCACCGGCCCGCACCGCTTCTGCTCCTCCAGCGACAGGTCCGCGGTGGCGGCAGCGTTCTCCACGGGGGAGGAGCCGCGGGAGCCGCCGCCGCCCCGAGCGAAGCATGTGAAGAGCCGGGCCGCCATGACAATGGGATGGGATGGGATGGAAAATTAGAGCGGAGAAGGGGATGGGATGGGAAGGGAATATGAATGGGCCGGGGGCCTGGTGGGTGGAGGAGAGAGGAACGTGGCGGGGGTGACGGGTTACCAGCTTAGGGTTCGAGTTGGACAGGTTAGGTGGCAGAGAGTGATTGGTAAGGAAACTGGGGGTGTGTGTCGGTTGGGAAAGGCGGAAGGTGACCTAACTCACCGAGCTGGAACACTTGCCTAAGAATCAAGGAAACAATGATAAAGCGGCAAAATATGCCCATAGTGGTTAAAAGTGTTAGCACTATATTTATGAAAAACAAGTAATTTTGCACTTAAAGTTATAAAAAATAAATAGGGGGTGTCCTAATTGGATCTGTGATTGTACGTACCATATTATTAATTTTATTATTATTATTATTATTATTATTATTATTGAGTTGTGAATTCATGAGAATCGGTCCAGGGTAAGCCCAACAGGACTTTGGGCTTGTGCAACCCCCTTTTGCTTAGGACAACCTTTCAGTTCCAGCATGGCCAGCAAGAGGTCGGATTATGTTATGAAGTACTTTTTAGTTCCACTCTCCTATGTCTTTGTTATTTCAATTTTAGAGCCAACTGCTTCTATACTTTCTTAAAACTTTGACAGAGGCATGTGGTCGACTCTTTTATATCCCGGATTTTCAATCTGGATTAAGAGCCTTAGTGAGAAAACATGATATGGGGGCAAGGGTTACACCATACATCGTAAGGGACATCTATCCTAAAGGACATGTCTACTGAGTTCGGGTTGCTAGGCGAGAGGAATCTTTCCAGTTGTGATCGTATAATGCCACCTGAAAGACGAGCTTAACTATTGCTTAGGTTACAAATTATTTGGCTAGGATTTCCAGCCTAACTAGGGTTTGATAATCTAGAACTATTGTTTACAATTAATTACCTATTAATTAGTTTAATTTAATCATTCAAATTTATGGGGATTACGGCGGAGGAGGGCGGCGGAGCTTGCGGGTCGCAAGGGCTAGGGACGGGGGGAGGAAAGATCTGAAATGAAGAGTAAGATGGATGAATTGTTATGTAAAATAAAAATAGGACACTGCCCCTCAACGAGCGATGGACACACGACTCAATAGTAACTGAACTCAAACATAGAGGCAGTCGGACTCCTGTATTCACAAACTTCACCAGAATAAAGCAATTACCTATCCGGTTTTAATAATAATAATCCCCATAAAAAAAAAAATCTTATTTGCAATGCATTTCAGGGAATAAAAGGTTCCCAAAAAATACAAAACAAAAAAAAGTTCCTTGCTAAGAGCATCTCAACCCTATTGTGACTTTGGAAAAAAGTTAATGCCACGTAGGAATGACAAAATTTTATTCAAAAGTTCTTCTCCAATGTAATTGTCAAGTCAATTGTGAAGCTTATGTGGCAAAAATTAAAAAAGACATTGTGAAGTTGATTGTCTTGTTCTAGACAATGCACTTGACAATGTCTTCTCTTCCATGTCATCAATTATGAATAAAAAATATTAGAAAAAAGAAAGAAGTTGAGTAGTTGTCTTAAAAGTTGCCTTGGAAGTTGGAAAAAATACTTTTTATTGTCTCCTCAATACTTTTGCATTGGAGAGAATTTTTCTATCTCATTGTCTTTTGAGATATAATTTTGCCACATAAATAAGACATTGTCTTGTGGCTCATGCCACATAGGAGCCACCTAAGACTCACAACACTTAACAAGACAATAGGGTTGGAGATGCTCTAATTATGTAACAAAAGAAAATGTGGTGAACCAATCATGAAGCACCAAGTTTTCTAATATTTTCTGCAAGTGGTCGGTCGCTCATTTATAGCTCCTCCAAAACAAAAGGATGCATGAACATTAAAGATATGAAGGGTTGAGAACAAGATTTTTGCATTCTGACAATTAATGCAAGAGAGATTATTTACAAATAAGAAGTCCATCATAACTATAATGTACTTGCACTCCACACTGCTGTCCTGTATTAACACCGACACAAAAATGTCAAACACAAAATGTTTTTTTTTTAGTCAATGACAAAATGACTACGACAGATGCATTACCTCCATATCCTCCGCCATTTTGGGGCATTGCTGATGAGGTTTTGACTTTACCTGGAAAACTTGTATACATTTGCAAATCCTGGATCATATATTAAGGCAAGATAACACCCTGCAGAGACATTGACCACATGATGGATAGTCTTACAAGATTAGCTGTTGAAAACAGGATCACAAGACCGTTGCCTTCTTCAACACATGCTTCGTGATGAAAAACATAAGAAACCCAATAAGAAGGGAAATAATGTTACAAAAGCTAAAGAGTAACCAACAAGTTCCAAGAAACTATAAATCGGCACATAATCAATATATGATGAAGTAATTGGAAAAGAACAATTGCATATCTAATATTTGTCCTTCGTAAAGACCCCCACAAGTTTCCATAAGCCCTGAAGTGAAAGGAAATTAGAAGGTGATTGATTCCAATCTTGCATGAGAGTAAATAACCAAAAGCAAGAGCATAGCAACTTGAAGCATGATGAGTCGTTAGTTGAAACTTATTAATAGTAAGAACTGAAGAATGTACCATCTTATTGTTAACGTCTACAGTCTACAGCTTGCACCATAACTCAAAGAGTGTTACTCAGGGATAAGGGCGATATATTTGTTACATGGTTCACGGTATTGGACAAACCCTTCTTAATTAGCGGTTTCGGTGGTTCGAACCGGTTGGTTTCGGCAGTTTCAGTATCTGTTTCGGCCGATACTGCAAAATATGATTCATTGTTCAACATTTATATATATGAATACTCAATTAAGGTTTAAATAGATTTGTCCATAAGCATGAATAAGAGCTGCTGGTATATCAGCCAGGCATTAGTTAAAATGCATTTAATGTCACACATCAGACTGACGACTCACGTAGGATGCATAAAAGAACAGTGAGTTGATAGAAGACCTTTCCCCTAAAATCTCTACTATGTAGTATATAACGAAACCAAGGTTGTCAAACTCGAGATACTACCAAGGATCGTTCGAAGGGTGAACGATCGTTACTCGTGGGATCGTAACACGGATCGTAAGATCCCACCAGAAAGACAAAATTATATTTAATATATATTATATATTATTTATATAACATAAATAAGAAAAAGTAACCTTAAAAACCAAAATAACCTTAATATAAAAATGTCATACATGAATCATAAGTCACAAACTCGTGGGATCGTAACACGGATCGTAAGATCACACGCGTTTCCTCGCCGTGCCGGCCGATGACCGCGCCGGCCACCAATCTGTCTCGAAGCTCCGTATGAAACGCGTAGGATCGTACGATCCCACGATCTATCGCGTGAGTTTAACAACATTGAACGAAACACAAATATACTCCACTATTCCCAGACTTGATGGATAAGTTTTCCCTATGAGTTGGCATTGTTCATCAGCTCAGCAACATCCAGAAAGACGGAACCTTGAAGAGGATAACTTTGCGGAAATTATGAACAAACCAATGGAAAATGCACTGGTTAGCTCATGAAATTTTTAGAATTCAAAAACCAAGTAAATATTGCATAGTCCACCAAACCTGTCTAGGGCAGCATCACTCTCAACAGACAAACTCACATGCAGTGGTCTCACGCACAAAACTCGGGCTTAAGACACTCATAGCTCCCGAAGGATACTCTATATATAGTCTATACTCAACTGACATACCCAGTTGCAAGGACACGTCTGTTTCACGCTACAATACAGGTTTCCAACATATAAAGGACAAAAATTTACTTTTATTCAATATTTTCCGGGCACAGTGAACACTTATGTTGGATTTTCGATCTCCAAAGATGCACAAATGTTTTATTTGTATGAAAATTTTGCGTTATGGGTTCTCATTGGAAAAAACTAAAAAGCAACTTTTTACTCCCAAATCGGATATTGCCAAGAGCTCCAATACATATATATCTTTTATTACATTGTTAATAAAATGAAATGGAAACCAAACCTGACGCGGGACTAAGGTCTAGGGAAAAATAAGATTTGTATGAAATTTGATTTTATCATTCTAGAAACCAAACCAAATCAAACCCTGTATGGACTAGAACAAGCTCTAAAATATGGCATCAGAAGTTTAATTATGTCATTCTTTTATATTGCTTCCTTTAAATGAGTATGATATATGTGTGTATGCAAACCAAGTAGGAAATGACACTACTACTACGCTTGTATGTGGCCGTATTTCTTATTTTTGGGGCATCACTTCATATCATTGATAGTGTAAAAGCGTAGTTTCCTCCAAGTTTAATACGAAAGACTTGGGAGAAGCTCTTATGTGATTTTGGATATGAAATTAGTTTAAGTCTGAAACTACTATTTCATTATCTGTCTTATTCTATTAAGAAGATGATTGTGATATACCTACTACTACACCATATGATCCAAGTATTAAATTGCGTAAGAACTTATGTGAACCAATAAAACAACATAGATAACCTCAGATGATTGGTTCACTCTTATATGTTGCAAACAGTAGGTCAGACATTTCAAATGCAGTAACTAGACTCAGCAGATATGCTTGCAATCCTAGCAGTGCACATTGGTCTACACTAGAAATGATTTTTAGATATCTTCGTGGCACACTTAACTATAGTTTGTTGAAGAAATTTCTCAAGTGTTGGATGGTTATTCTGATGCCAATTGGGTGATTGGCCCTACTGATGTCAAGTCAACAATTGGCTCTCTTTCTCTTGGAAGGAGCAATAGGTTCTTAGGGATCTTGTAAATAAACTGTAATTTCGAGAAGCACATTGGAATCTGAACTAATTGCTCTAGATATACATATACCAAACCTGAATGGCTTAGAAACTTTATCTCTGAATATTCCTATTGTAGGAAAAGCCTATTCATGCTATTTGTATTCACTAAGACAATAGATCTTGTATTACTGGTTCTGACATATGCAATTTCAAGATGAATAATTTTTGAGAATCAAGTACATGTCTGTAAAGCGGAAGAGGAAAAACATTGTATGCTTGCACATGTAAAGTCTGAGCTTACTTTAGCTCACAACCTCACTAAGGGATTGCCCCGAAGTGAGATTTAATATCATCGAGAGTGATGGGGGTTTAAGCCCATATGATTTGCTGCCAGCGGTGGATACCCAACCAATGTGATCGAAGATCCCAGGTTCAACAGGTAGAAATAAAGTTGTTGATGTGGCATATATATATATATATATATATATATATATATATATATATAAATATATATATATATATATATATATATATATATATAGGCAAATGACCTTTAGCCTAGTGGTCAAGGGAGATGCATGCGGCCCAAGTGGTCGGAGTTCGAGCCCCAGTGGAGGCGAGTTCGCAACAATTACCCATTACATCACACATATATATATATATATATATATATATATATATATATATATATATATATATATATATATATATATGAAAATGTAATTTTACAGATTCCAAAAACCTGGGTAATAGGACTTAACAGCCTATCACTCTGCATCACAAGTATTCCACAACAGAATTCTAACCAAACACAACTTGGTCTCAATTACATTAAGTCCCCCTTGTCGACCGAGTACTAGTTCGAGTAGCTTCGGCTACTTGTGTCTCACGTTCTGTTTGGCCGGAGGGCTTCCATTCTGCTGCATTAGTTGAAGCCACCTCTCGTTCACCTTAAAAAAGTGGCCACCAAGCAGTGAATCGTCATCTGTTGGTACATAGTCCGACATAGCTCCATCTTGTGTATCTGTTGAGCTCCCAGCAAGACTCCAACTTTTGGTTGTAGGCTGTAAACTAGTCTTTGAAGGAAGCTCCAGAGTTTGGCAAGGCCAACTCTCCTTGAGACCACGAGCCAGCTCCAGGAGCTATACTTTGATACAGAAGGCTGTATCAAAATTTGATACAGCCTTCTGTATGACAGGTGGGCCCCCTATATATATTTGCTTACACGGTTACCAAGAAAATAGGGGGGCCCACCTGTCATACAGAAGACTGTATCAAAGTTTTTTCCCAGCTCCAGGCTCTCCGGACCTGGATGAAGTGCAGGACCACGCACATGTGAATGAGAGGTCCTTGTGCCCAAAGAATGCATCCCCAGACAACCTTCACCAAAGGCCAATGTTCTAAATTTCGTTAGGTGGAATCGGTGCGCCGTAGGACGTCCTAGGCGCAGATTTGTTTTTTGTTTTTTTGAACATGCATAGATGTAAATAGTTTGTATGTAATATACTGACACAAAAGCTTATGTGCTCCTATGGCTAGCAGAGTTGTGCTTAAGTTGGTGATTCATGGGTTGGGTGGTTAAGAGTTCGAATCCTCTGTTAAGGATTCCTTTTTTTTATTAGAACCCAATAAAAGAGGAGTCTCCCATCTCTAGCCCTCTACCTCCTCTCCTCTCTCCTCACTCTCCATCAGCAGTAGCAGCAGTCCCCACCACCATCACCACTACCAGCAACAGCGGCGATGGCGGCGCTCTTCTCTCCTCTCCATCAGCATTCAGCAGCGACGAGACCACCACCACCACTACCACTAGGCAACGGCGGCGGCAGGTAAGTACAATGCGGCGGAGGCGGCAGGTAAGTATGTTTGGCATTTTTGTTTTGTTTTTTTTAATTTCAAATGTGATTTTTTTTTTCTTTTTTTTTTGAAAATTTTCAGGAAAAATATCGCCGAATAGTCTGCCAAAGGCCGAAACCCGGCTAGGACCTCCACCTAGGGGGTTTCCGGTGCGGCGAGGGCCGCCTAAGCCGAAATTTAGAACACTGCCAAAGGCACCAGTCTCACCCAATCTTGATAAGGAATGATGGGTGGTCGGGCCAGAAAAAGCTGGACTAGATCCTTATGCCACCCCGATAGACTCATTGTCTTTGTTATGCATGATATCTGAACGAATCTCCAAGGGGGGGGGGACATATCCAATTTATCTTCGCTTTTGGCTATCTGTTCGGTCGGGATAACATGAGAGAATCAACACGAATTCTGAAGGGTTAGGCATGATATCCGAACGAACTCCATAATTTGACTCCATTGCTTGGGAAAGGCACCCCAAGGAAGGCATCTCAACCGAAGATTCCCGTAGCACAACTAAATTTTTCCACGGATCCTCCATGAGCTCTTCCCGGATGACCTCCCTTGTCAGGTCAGCGCACTACACCTTCTCATGACCAAAACAACGACAAGCATAACAAGTAGGAGGAGCCCACTCGTAGACTACCGGGATCACCAGACCATCTCGAGGGAAGGAAGATTGAAGTAAGGACCTCGTCGTCAAAATCTCTATTAATATACAAGCATAATAAGCAAGACGATTGTGATCAATCGTCGGGACATCTATCCTAATAGGGACTCCTTTGAAACTCGCCAGCTTCTTCCGAAGGAGAGAGCAACTCCAGAGTATCAATGGAAGCTTCGGAAGTTGGATCCATACTGGGATGAATGCTAGCATATTCTGCCCCAGAGATCTCTGGATCCCATCGTTTGATGACTACCAGGTGACCCTCGAATAGCCAATGTCCTCCCCGAAGCACTGCCTCTAGGTCCTGCTCTTCTGCAAACCTAACCAAAAAAATAATCGTTCTCACGCGATAACAGTTATATCCTCCAAAACGGCCTCCAGATTTGACGGTTATAGGAAGACATAAGAAGATATGACGGACGAGGTCCAATAACATACAATGCTAAAGTCAGCCTCCATTCCGCAGTAGCAACGGCTACGTCCGCCTCATTGACCTCTATCGAGTGAGCACCCTTTCGAACTCTTGGCTCTGCAAAATCCAGTCTCTATTTGTCCTCGGCTGCCATGGGTTTACAGATGATGCCCAACTTCGTGCTTTACTCACAATGAAAGAAGGCTCGTTCTTATATATATGAAGCCTATAGGACTACGCCTCTGCCTAGCCAGGAAAGGGCCTAACAGTACATGCATGCTCCCTTGTCGCAGCATAGGAGCGCTTCCACACTGCCCTCCCTGCTGAGTGCTAATGCATGCCACTTCCTAACTTCCTGACCAAACCACCTCTTTGACTCCCTTCTCGAGACTCATGCTGACCCCGAGTCTGTCCTTGAACTATCACTTTCGAAGGCCCCATATCCGACCGTGTTGCTGCCATGGATGCAGAAGCATCACACGGACCTTGTTTATTTTGCTTCCTCACACGACGTCCCAAAACTGTGGACCAACCATTTCTCTCCTGTAGAGGCTGCTCGACAGCAACCTGAGAAGCTTCATCCTGAACATTATCCACCGGAGGCCAAGAAGAGGAAGTCCCCAAGAAGTCAAAGTCGTCATCATCATTATCTTCCAACATTATATATTTATCTTCCAACATTATATATATATATATATATATATATATATATATATATATATATATATATATATATTGCTTCCTTGCACGGCGTCCCAAAACTGTGGACCGGCCATTTCCCTCCTCTAGAGGCTGCTCGACGGTAGCCTGAGAAGAAGTTCCCAATAAGCCAAAGCCGTCAACGTCATTATCTTTGTCTCTACTTTAGCCATTTGAGCTATCTCGTATATATATATATATATATATATATATATATATATATATATATATAGAGAGAGAGAGAGAGAGAGAGAAAGCAGGGAAATGGCCGGTCCAGACGAGATAGTTCAAATGGCTAAAGTAAAGACAAAGATAATGACGTTGACGGCTTTGGCTTCTTGGGGACTTCTTTGCGGCTCCGGTGGTAATTTCAGGGTGAAGCTTTTCAGGCTGCTGTCAAGCAGCCTTTAGGGGAGGGAAATGGCCGGTCCACAATTTTGGGACGTCGTGCGAGGAAGCTATATATATATATATATATATATATATATATATATATATATATATATATATGATGGCTTTGGCTTCTTGGGGACTTCTTCTTCTCGGCTTCCGGTGGATAATGTCCAGGATGAAGCTTCTCAGGAGACAATACCCGAGTGAACGGTGTTCAAATCCCGGTGGGAGTGAACATGAACAATTACCTCTTCCAATATATATATATATATATATATATATATATATATATATATATATAGGAAAAATATAATTTTTTATTAACTAAATAAACTTAGTACATCTTAGGCATATCGACTGCCCCCCTTTATAGACCCAAATATATCATATGATACTCAATATTATGAATAATGCCAATCTCTAAGGTCTGAGTATTATCAAATATACGGGAATTCCGTTCCTCCATATGTGCCAGACTGCAGCCGCCAACCGAATTCTAGCTTACCGATACACCGAGTCCCTCGAACCTTCCGTGCTACAATGTCCCGAATCACTGTATCCAACCCAGTATCTGTACTCGCATAATGATGAGCCCTACGTGATGTACATGTTAAGACTTTGTCCTCAATAGCTGCCAAAGACATCTATTTGCAAGATATTGTGTCATAAAATATCTTTGGAGGCACCACCACCACCTATGTGGGGGTAATCGTGAGTCCGCGACTATGGGATACGAGATGAACCCTTAACCTCCATAAAAGTCAAGGTTAAGCGTATGGCTTATGGCCATAAACTTGCACGCCGCCATAACCCAATAAATTGCCTATCTTATGTATTTACACTCAGTTTGTTGGTTTCAAGGGCCTAATTCAAGGTCTCTGGCACATAAGCTTCCTTCAACAAATTGAATATGTACTAAGTGTATGTTCAAGGTATACGTTCCATCTACACCTATTGCATAAGAACGAAATTGGATGAAGTGTTTTTCTGTGTTAAAACTTCTCTTTTTTGGGAAATTGTCCTATCCAAAGATGCACAATCGTGTTTTATATTTGTATGAACGCATACGCCAAGAGCCTCTAATACATATATAATATTCTTTTAATTACATTTTACTAAAATGAAAAAATAGGAGTGATAAAAGTAAAATCTAATATATATTTCAGTATCCAAATTAAAAATAAATTTGAATAAAAAATTGCTAGGTAACAAGGCAACTGTTCTCTAAGCTAGAGCTGAAATTGAACGAGCAGTGCCATAAGAATGATGATGTAAACTTTAAAGTAGAGTACAACATTAGAAACAACTTCCAAGGAAATGGACAAAAAATTATGTAGGGTTGAAATCTATCAAAGTATTGCCACAACTATAAGATCTTGAAATTGACGCTAATTCAGGTAAGCACATCAATGTAGTGTTTAGAGACCACTGGCAGAGCTTTCACCAATAGAGGCTGCCAGTAGATCCTTTGATATCCCTACCCAAAATACCAACATACTTGCAAATAAAGCTTATCAGAACTAGGGATGGGCTTCCACGTTTCGGAAGACTGGATTAACTGATCAGCATTTATATGCTTGAAATAGTCAAAGGATAAGATAGCTGATCAACATTATGTAAGTTATAAAACCCACTACAGAATAAATTTTTTGTGTATTTTGTTCAAAATACTTAATTATTCACACAAGAAATGAATTCATCACTGGAGGTGACTACAAATATTCATGAATTCTCTATGTCCAATTTGTATGTCCGGTTTGGCATTAATGTCGTTATGGTGCATAGAACTGCGTCTGCACATTCTACACTATGATATTTACATGTACTGTAGAACTAAGTTACTATGAAGAATAAGATTAGAATCATGAACATTTATAGACATTTAATGTATTACTATTGAATACATATATGATGTTATATTAACATGAATCATAATTGTCTCATATTTTTCTATTATGCCTGTAGAGTTGGAAATAATGAGAGACTATTATTGATGAGAGACTACATATATATAGGAGAGGCTAGCCTCCTCTCCTATTACTCTAAGCAATGTGGGACTAAAGCCCATTAACCAATAACTCTAATATAATACTTAACACCCTCCCTTAAGCTGGAGCACAGATGTCAATCATGTCCAGCTTGTTACATAGAAATTGAACTCGGAGACCCAAAAGAGACTTTATGAAGATGTCAGCTATCTGGTCGCCGGTCCTCACATGTTTAAACTTTATCACTCCCTTTGTATATTCATCACAAACAAAGTGGATGTCAATTTCAATATGCTTTGTCCGTTCATGAAATACTGGATTGGTGGCAATGTGGATAGCAGATTGGTTATCACACCATAGATCTGCCACTTGAGATCCTGCGTATTCTCTCAGTTCTTGTAAGAGATGCTTCATATATAATATCTCTGACGTGCCATGAGCAATAACTCGATATTCTGCTTCTGAGCTTGAGCGTGCTATCACACTCTGCTTCTTGCTCTTCCATGACACTAGATTTTCGTTAATAAATACTGAGTAGCCAGATGTACATCGTCTATCTGTCAGACTTGCTCCCCAGTCAGCATCAGTAAAACACTCAATGCGAGTGTGTCCATTATTCTCCATTCGAATTCATTTTCCTGGGTTCTTGAGTAGATAACACAAAATTCTGAGAACTGTCTGTCGGTGTGAAACTCTTGGAGAAGCCATAAATCTACTTGCAACACTTACTGCAAAAGAAATGTCCGGACGAGTCATGACCGCCAAGTAGTTGAGTTTTCCAACTACTCGACGATACTGATCTGGATTGGTCATCAGGATCCCTTCGTCAGGAAGTAACTTTGCCCCTGGATCCATAGTTGAGGTTGCTCCCTTGGCTTGCATCATGCCTGCATCATTTAGTATATCCAGCACATACTTTCTTTGGGACATTACAATGTCCCGTTTATCCCGTGTGACCTCAATGTCCAAGAAATAGTTCAAGGATCCCATATCCTTGGTTTGAAATTGTTCTCCCATAAACTTCTTGAGCACTGGACTACTCTGGCTGTCGTCTCCCGTGATTACAATATCATCAACGTATACACCAAGGAGTATTCTTCCAGCAGATGTGTGTCGATAGAAGATTGAATGGTCATTCTTTGATTGACACATGCCAAACTGAGTAACAACATGTGTAAATCGTCCAAACCATGCACGAGGTGATTGTTTTAGGCCATAGAGGACCTTTCGTAAATGACACATTTTACCCTCCCTTGCAACGAACCCGGAAGGTTGCAATACATAGACTTCTTCATCAAGATCCCCGTGGAGAAAAGCATTTTTGATATCAAGCTGAAGTAGCGGCCAATCATAGCGAACAGCCAAGGCCATTAAGACACGAACAGATGTCATTTTAGCAACAGGAGAGAAGGTCTCGAAGTAATCCTCACCATATGTCTGGAAATATCCTTTGGCTACTAGACGAGCCTTTAGGCGATCAAGAGTGCCATCCGGTTTCACCTTAATCGTGAACACCCATTTGCAGCCGACTGGCTGTTTACCAGTAGATAAGTCGACTAAGTTCCAAGTATGATTCTTCTGGAAAGCTTTCATCTCCTCATTCATAGCAGCACGCCAACCAGGATGTTTGAGATCCTCCTCAGCGGTCTTGGGAATCTGAATCCTATCAATAGTAGCCATCAGCGACTGAGTGTGACTGGTAAGTCCTTTGTAGCTGTCAACATACAAGGGATGATCACGACAGGCACAACGAGGACGTTCTGGAGGCGGAACTGCCGAAGCTACTGGCGGAACTGGTGGAGCTTGTAGCGCCCCACTTTCGATAGGCGACGGACTTCATAATATGCTTGCGCCGAGTCAGATCGGTCGGAAACTTAGATGGCCATCTGACTCGATCGCTGAGCTTGGTAAACGATAACACCTTGCGACATTGATCAAATCGATTTGGACGGATGTTACAAGAATCGATCCAACTAATGGAACGACTTCTGTTGGAATAAGTCCTACATGCAGCGGGCTGCGTCTCGGCGAGTGAGCTCTATATAAGAGTCCCTTCGACGGGACCGGACCGCTGTATGGTTTTCTTGGAACTTTTGCCGCTTGGTTTTGATGAAGTGCTTTCGCGTCGTTTTCTGAATGCAATCTACGAATTTCGAAGCGAAGGAATAAAGAAGGAATCCTAACTAAGTGTTGGTGCCATTGCAGGAGCTCGCATAACTAAAGCTTGAACGTTGCGAAGCGCTTCGACGGTTGGCACGATCAAAGAACTTGGTGGGTGATTCGGCCCCTTCTTTTCTACTCTGTCCCGCAAACGAAATTTATTTGCCTCGAATTCATTCAAATCGACGATGCCAAGTTAAATGCATGCCAATCCACTAAGGTCAAGAACTTAGGAAAAAACGTATCGATTTAGAGTAATCTACTCTGAAAATACAAGTTTCTCACATAAACGAGAAAGTTTAAGGTTCTAGTAAAAAGATAGACTATTTCACGTGCTGCAAAATAATATGAAACGTCGATCGTGGGTTATGATGTCTCGGACAATTTGGTGACTACGGGACGCTAAATCGGGAGTACGGCTTTGGGGAAAATGAATCGTTGCATGAGTTGGAAGAAATGATAAATGTCGTTCAATACTGTCCGCGCTATACAAATTTGTTTGCATATATTAAACTGTTCACGCATTGGCATGGTCATAGACAGCTTGTGCACAAGTTTGATTTCCCTCGAATCGGTATTCGGGGCATCGGTATCGAATCGACCTAGGAGGAATGAATAATCGTGCTTCGGCATTGATGCATTGCGTGACCGTCAGTCAGGCTTGCAACCTAGACTGAACGGGCCGAAATGCTGTTGAGATAGTCCCAAGTGGTGTGTAACACCAATGACCGCGCATATAAGATAGTAGCATGCTCACCTATTGTCTTATGCAGGTAGTAAGTATTATCTCTGTTTTTATGCAGGGACGAGCACGGCCGTGGTAAGAAATGTGATAAATCGCTATGTTTTACTGTATGCTTTATTACTTCAAAGATGGCTATCGATATGAACTGAATTCATCTAGTTCTAAATAGAAAGAAAACTCTAAAGCATGCCTACCTTAACGATCAGAGTCAGTTTAGACGAGTGGGTTCGTCTCGTCCACTTAGCAAGTGTGCTAATCCCCTCCCCCAAATTCTCCAGGTGCGGCGGGAGCTCTAAACTGAAGCTGAAGTGCGGAGAGACGTTTTGAAGCTCTTCCTATCCTGAAGTATTTTGAAGCCAATTCAATCGAAGGCTTATGTATAAAGAGGCGAATGTATGGAACGACAAGTGTTAGTTCAGACAGCTTGTCGAGTATGTTTCTTTCGTTTTCAATCAATGTAGCCGCAACGGCATCCAATGTAATTACGACTTGCACTTCGTTGCAAGCTATGAATGAAAATCATATTTTTATCTTCCTATACTGCGTCTCAATTTGATGTGATTTGTGAAGTTTCAACTTGGTGTTTCAATATAAAAATCAACGTAACGTTCTTGCCTTGTACGAGTGCAATTCCAGACTCGTACGACATCACGCCTTAGCGAGGACGATCGATTCGGCATAATAACACCGGGGACGAACGGTTTGTCGACTCGGGGCGTGACAAATTGGTATCAGAGCACAGTTATGTTTCCTCGAATTTTCGAAAGATGTTTCATTGTTGGAATGTTCGTTGCGATGGCTCGATTGAATGCTTGTCGACATGCTGCGTGAAATAAAAGTTCCATACAGGTAAGCCCGTAGATATTTTTGAAAAATACTAACGGGTTTACTCTGTTTTGTAGGAATGACTAAGAAATATAACAATCCCGGCACAACAACCCAAACCGTGGATAGTACGTCGAGCTCAAAGAGTACTGGCCCTAGCGAGACGACAATCGAGAAAATGCTACAGTTGATGGAGCTGCAGCAGCAACAGCTTCAGATGCAAATCAAAGTCCAATTTGATTCGCAGCAGAAGCAAATGTACGACCTAACGCAAATCGTAAGCAAGATGGTAGGCAATACCAAAGCAACGGTCGTGGTACCCGAGGTCCGAGGAGAGGCAAGATGTTCAAGATGAAGATGAGGAAAAAGCTCAACCGCAAATGATAAATTCTTCTTCCTTGTTCAAAGCAAAGGAGTTCCGCAAGATTAATCCACCAAAATTCAATGGCCGAGCAGAGCCTGATGTGATAGTGGGGTGGCTCGCGGAGATTGAGGACTTATTTAATCTGCTTAGCGTTGAAGGGTCCCAAAGGGTAACATGTGCGACGTTACAGCTACAACTGAGGGCTTACGACTGGTGGGTAGCTAAGAAGCAGGAAATCTACGAAGCCGATACCGACACCACGGTTTCCTGAAAAATGTTCAAGGAAGCATTTCTTGAGCAATACGTTCCTCGCACCGTCCGTCGGCAAAAAGAAGACGAGTTCATGATGTTGTGACAAGGAAATATGTCAGTCGACGATTATGACTCGAGCTTCTCGAAACTGGCGAAGTTTGTCGGCGCCTTCCTGCCCAACAAGGAAGCATGGTGTGAACGCTTCCAACAAGGCCTAAATGACGAACTGCGAAGGGACGTTATGAATCAAAGGTGTCGAACCTACCGCGAATCCTACGATGCCTCTCTCGATAGTGAGCATGTCTTTGGCCGTATGTTGCATAGAGCCGTGCCTGTCGTCCGTAACCACTTCAACAAGCGTCCTAACGATGCCGGGGGATCGGCAGTATCAAAACGTCCGAACACATTTGATAACCGGGGCCATGGCGGACAACACTGCAGCAGATGCGGTAGACGTGGGCACCGAACCACCGATTGCGTCACGAGATCTTGCTACAAGTGTGGCGAGGTAGGCCATATAGTTACATATTGTTCCGAATCAACATAAAGTGCCTATACTACAAGGCGCAAATGCGGTGCCCGTCAACCCGCAGAATCAACGCCATGGAGCTCAAGGCCGAGTTTATTCATTAACTCGGGACGAGGCGTTCGCGTCCGATACTGTTGTAACAGGTATATTACTCTACAAAAATATACCTGCTCGAGTACTATTCGATTCGGGTGCGACGCATAGTTTTATATCTACTGATTATGCGAAAGAAAATAAAATAACCATGCAATCACTAGATATGAACATTAGCGTTAGCACTCCATCGGGTGTCGATATGCCTGCGAACTTTATTTGTAGGGATGGCCACATTTGCATTGGAGAAAGAAATCTATCCTTGGATGCCGCCGTACTAGACATCAAAGAGTACGACATAATCCTGGGCATGGATTGGTTGGGCGCTTGTCATGCAACGATCGAGTGCGCGGAGAAGAGAGTGGTGTTTCGTCTTCCTGGCGAGACAGAGTTCTCATATTCGTGCGATACGGTCTCGAAGACGGCAATGATGGTATCGGCAATCTCGGCGAGGCGTATGTTGCGTTCCGGCTGTACGGGATATTTGGCATCAGTTCGAGACACGCGGAAGGATAATACAAACACAATGCAGACTGATGTTGTGGCAGATTTTCCCGACGTTTTCCCTGATGAGATGTCCGGGATGCCGCCGGATCGAGAAATAGAATTCAGCATCGACACCTTTCCGAATACGCGGCCGATATCAAAAGCGCCTTACCGAATGGCTCCAGCAGAACTGAAGGAGCTGAAGGTACAATTACAAGAGTTGCTAGACCGCAGATTTATTCGCCCTAGAGTCTCTCCGTAGGGAGCTCCCGTACTATTTGTGAAGAAGAAGGATGGATCGATGCGGCTATGCATCGACTATCGGGAACTCAACAAGACGACCGTTCGGAACAAGTATCCATTGCCACAAATCGACGACTTGTTTGACTAACTGCAAGGCACGTCAATATTTTCAAAAATCGATCTTCTTTCAGGCTATCATCAATTGAAGATCAAGTCCGACGACGTATCGAAGTCTGCCTTCCGTACTCGATATGGTCATTATGAATTCCTATTCATGTCGTTCGGCTTGACGAATGCCCCAGCCGCTTTCATGGATCTGATGAACCGAGTCTTCCGACCCCAAATTGATAAATTTGTAGCCGTGTTCATCGACGATATCCTTCTACTCAAAGAATCGAGAATAGCATGCAGAACACTTGAAGCGGTATTGCAGACTCTGCGTGAAAACAAATTATATACCAAGCAGAGTAAATGCTTGTTCTGGATGAGTAGTGTGACATTCCTCGGACATGTAATCTCTGCCGAAGGTGTCGCGGTGGACCCAAAGAAGATTGAAGCAGTGGTAGATTGAAAACGACCTACCTCGGCTAGCGATATTCGGAGTTTCCTGGGCTTAGCGGGCTACTACCGAAGATTCGTGCAGAGCTTTTCAAAACTAGCGTCGCCTCTGACTCGCCTCACCCAGAAGGGAGTAGTATTTGAATGGAGTGACGACTATGAATCCAGCTTTCAAGAGTTGAAGCAACGGCTCGTCTCAGCTCCAATTCTTGCACTTCCAGATGGTCCAGAAGGCTTTCAGATATTCAGCGACGCATCGGAAACTGACCTCGGGTGCGTACTCATGCAGAGAGATAAAGTCATCTCCTACGCTTCACGGCAGTTGAAGCAGCACGAGAAAAACTATCCGACGCACGACCTAGAATTGACGGCGATCGTGTTTGCATTGAAACTCTGGCGGCACTACCTCTATGGTATGGCTTGCAGAATCAACACAGATCATAAAAGCCTGAAATACTTGTTTACGCAACGAGAACTCAACCTACGGCAGCGACGTTGGCTCGAACTCAAAAAAGATTACGAGCTAATGATCGAATATACGTCGGGCAAGGAAAACTTTGTAGCCGCGTCGCTTAGCAGAATGTTTATGGGATCACTGGCCATAAATAATGAGATACGGCGAGACCTTGAAGCGATGGGTATCGAACTCGGAATTGAGTATCGACACCTGCACCTAGCTCAGTTGAAGTTAGGATCGAGCCTGCTTAGCAAAATAAAGACCGCATAGAAGGACGATTCATTTCTGAAGAAGATGCGCGAGCTGATTTCAACAGGAAGAGCGACCGACTTTGCGGAAGACGGAGACGAGAAAGCTCTGCATTCCTGAAACTGCCGAGCTCAGAAAAGAAATTATGACAGAAGCACATTATGCGAAGTACTCGTTACATCCTGGAAGCACCAAGATGTACAAGGACTTGCGCACAAACTTTTGGTGGCACGGCATGAAGAAAGACGTGGCTACTTTCGTGTCGCAGTGCATGGCGTGTCAGCAAGTGAAGGCGGAACACCAAAGGCCAGGCGGAGAGCTGCAGAACCTCGCCATTCCCGAGTGAAAGTGGAACAACATCTCAGATGGATTTCATTGTGGGATTTCCGAAGATGCAGCGGAGGAATGATGCGATTTGGGTCATTGTTGATAGACTGACCAAGTCGGCTCACTTCATCGCAATTAAAGTAGGATGGAGCGTCGATCGGTTAGCGCAAATCTATATCGACGAGATTGTTCGACTACACGGGGTACCGACCTCAATAATTTCGGACAGAGACGGACTATTCCTATCGCGTTTTTGGACGAGCCTGCAAGTGGCGAGAGGGACCAAACTAAATTTTAGTTCTACGTACCACCCCCAGACAGACGGTCAGACGGAGAGGGTAAATCAAATCTTAGAGTATATGTTGCGTCAGTGTGCGATCGATCTAAAGACTAGTTGGGATACGCATTTGCCGCTTGCGGAGTTTACGTATAACAACAGTTATCAGTCGAGCATTCAGATGGCTCCATATAAAGCGCTCTACGGGAAGAAGGGTCGTTCACCAATATGCTGGGACGAAGTCGGAGAGCGACAAGTGCTTGGACCGGAACTGGTGGAGCAGACCGTCAAAAAGGTCCGCTTAATCCGAGATAGACTCTGTATCGCGCAAAGTCGACAAAAGAGCTACGCAGATCTTCGCCGACGACCGCTAGAATTTTTGGTCGGGGACCATGTGTTTCTAAAAGTAACGCCCATGCGTGGTGTGATGCAGTTCGGCGTTAAAGGCAAATTGAGCCCAAGATTTGTAGGCCCCTTTGAGATCATCGAGCGAGTTGCAACGGTTGCTTATCGGATCGCACTACCTCCTGCCTTGGCTGATGTGCACGATGTTTTCCACGTCTCACAACTTCGAAAATACGTGCACGATCCAAGTCACATGGTTAGCTTCGATCAGTTGGAACTACGTACTGACTTGTCTTACTCGGAGGAGCCTATTCAAATTTTGGACCGTAAGGAGAAGATATTACGAAATTGGTCGATGTCCTTGGTCTGCGTGCTTTGGCGGAACCATTCAGTTGAAGAGTCGACGTGGAAAATGGAGGCGAAGATGAAGGAGAAGTACCCGGCGTTGTTTGTCTAATTTAAGGTCAGACCCTTGTTCTTAAGTTTTGGGACGAAACTTTTTCTTAGTGGTATATTATGTAGCGCCCCCGCTTTCGATAGGCGACGGACTTCATAATATGCTTGCGCCGAGTCAGATCGGTCGGGAACTTAGATGGCCATCTGACTCGATCGCTGAGCTGGGTAAACGATAACACCTTGCGGCATCGATCAAATCGATTTGGACGGATCTTACGAGAATCGATCCAACTAATGGAACGACTTCTGTTGGAATAAGTCCTAGATGCAGCGGACTGTGTCTCGGCGAGTGAGCTCTATATAAGAGTCCCTTCGACGGGACCGGACCGCTGTATGGTTTTCTTGGAGCTTTTGCCGCTTGATTTTGATAAAGTGCTTTCGTGTCGTTTTCTGAATGCAATCTACGAATTTCGAAGCGAAGGAATAAAGAAGGAATCCTAAATAAGTGTTGGTGCCATTGCAGGAGCTCGCGTAACTAAAGCTTGAACGTTGCGAAGCGCTTCGACGGTCGGCACGATCAAAGAACTTGGTGGGTGATTCGGCCCCTTCTTTTCTAATCTGTCCCGCAAACGAAATTTCTTTGCCTCGAATTCATTCAAATCGACGATGCCAAGTTAAATGCATACCAATCCACTAAGGTCAAGAACTCGGAAAAAACGTATCGATTTAGAGTAATCTATTCTGAAAATACAAGTTTCTCACATAAACGAGAAAGTTTAAAGTTCTAGTAAAAAGATAGACTATTTCACGTGCTACAAAATAATATGAAATGTCGATCGTGGGTTATGATGCCTCGGGCAATTTGGTGCCTACGGGACGCTAAATCGAGAGTACGGCTTTGGAGAAAATGAATCGTTGCATCAGTTGGGAGAAATGATAAATGTCGTTCAATACTGTCCGTGCTATACAAATCTGTTTGCATATATTAAACTGTTCACGCATTGGCATGGTCATGGACAGCTTGTACACAAGTTTGATTTTTCTTGAATCCGTATCCGGGGCATCGGTATCGAATCGACCTAGGGGGAATGAATAATCGTGCTTCGGCACTGATGCATTGCGGAACCGTCAGTCAGGCTTGCAACCTAGACTGAACGGGCCGAAATGCCGTTGAGATAGTCCCAAGTGGTGTGTAACAACAGTGACCGCGCATATAAGATAGTAGCATGCTCACCTATTGTCTTATGCAGGTAGTAAGTATTATCTCTGTTTTTATGCAGGGACGAGCACGGCCATGGTAAGAAATATGATAAATCGCTATGTTACTGTATACTTTATTACTTCAAAGATGGCTATCGATATGAACCGAATTCATTTAGTTCTAAATAGAAAGAAAACTATAAAGCATGCCTACCTTAACAATCAGAGTCAGTTTAGACTAGCGGGTTCGTCCCGTCCACTTAGCAAGTGTGCTAATCCCCTCCCCCAAATTCCCCAGGTGCGACGGGAGCTCTAAACTGAAGCTGAAGTACGAAGAGACGTTTTGAAGCTCTTCCTATCCTGAAGTATTTTGAAGCCAATTCAATCGAAGGCTTATGTATAAAGGGGCGAATATATGGAACGACAAGTGTTAGCAGTGTTCTAAAAATCGGCCTAGGCGCCCGCCCACCGCACCGAAAACCCCCTAGGCGGTGGGCTAGGCGGCTAGGCGGGCCCTAGGTGCCCCTAGGCGACGGGTTTTTTAAATTTTTTGATTTTTTTTGATTTTTTTTTATTTTGTTTATTCTTAGTTGTATTTTGGATATTTGTTTGGGTTTTAAGATAGTATTTGGATTTTAGAACATTGAAATTTCAAATTTCAAATTTCAAAATTTAAAATTTCAAAAATTTCAAAAAAAAAATTTCTAGGTGACCGCCTAGGCGGGCTAGGCGGACCTCCGCCGCACCGAGTCCGCCTAGCGCTTTTTAGAACATTGAGTGTTAGTTCAGGCAGCTTGTCGAGTATATTTCTTTTGTTTTCAATCAATGTAGCTGCAACGGTATCCAATGTAATTACGACTTGCACTTCGTTACAAGCTATGAATGAAAAACATATTTCTATCTTTCTATAATGCGTCTCAATTTGATGTGATTTGTGAAGTTTCAACTTGGTGTTTCAATATAAAAATCAACGTAACGTTCTTGCCTTGTACGAGTGCAATTCCAGACTCGTACGGCATCACGCCTTAGCGAGGACGATCGATTCGGCATAATAACACCGGGGACGAACGGTTTGTCGACTCGGGACGTGACAGAGCTGCTGGTGGAGGCAACTCATTGGAGCCGGAGCTGCTGGTGGAACCGGAGGAGGAAGATTCTGTGGACGATGTCGACACTAGCCGAATCGGTATATGTGGACCATCGGCCTGGGAGACTGGCTCGGTAAGGGAGGGCATCCGTACGGGGGGCTGTTGTGTTTGAGGAGGAAATAACAAAAAATTCTCTTCTGGATAGACTAGGGGAGTCGGACCCGTTGATTGTGGGAGTGGTGAAAATTCAGTTTCTACAAAGGTAACATCCCGAGTGAAAAAATATATCTTCAAGATAGGGGAATAACACCGATACCCTTTCTGACCTTTAGGATACCCAAGAAAAATACATTGTATCGCCTTAGGATCTAATTTAGAAAGGGTTGGTCGGATATCCCGAACATAGCATAAGCAGCCAAAGATTCTGAGAGGAAGAGGAAATAGCTCTCTTCCAGGAAAAAGCCTAGAAAAGAGAGTGCTACCATTGAAAACTGACGATGGCATGCAGTTAAGAAGATAACAAGCAGTAAGAACCGCATCCGACCAAAATTTCTTGGGAGTACGTGCTTGAAACATAAGACCACGTGTTGTTTCCAGTAGATGGCGATTCTTACGTTCGGCTACACCATTTTGTTGCGGTGTGTACGCACAAGAGGTTTGGTGGATGATGTCATTGCGGGCCAGATGTCTATCGAAATCACGAGATAAATATTCACGGCCATTGTCACTTCGAATTTTTTTTATTGGAATACCAAATTGTGTTTTTATTTCGGCATGAAAATTACACCAAATGTTAAACAACTCAGAATGATTTTTCATTAGATAAACAAAAGTGACACGTGAGTAATCATCAACAAAAGTAACAAAGTACTTAAAACTCATTACTGATTCAATCGGACAGGGTCCCCATACATCAGAATGTACCAACTCAAAAGGAGCGGAAGCAATTTTATTTGAACTCACCGGATAAGGAATCTGGTGATGTTTAGCTAAACTACATGGCTCACAATGAAAAAAAAAGCAAAAATATCTAAAAATGGGTACATTTTCTGGAGAGCTTGGGATGATGGATGGCCTAACTGACAATGTAACCCGAAAGGATCGAATTTCATGCCGGCACAGACAACAAAAGAAGTTGCGTCAAATAGGTACAAGCCTCCAGCCACATGTCCCTTGCCGATAGTCTTTCGAGTTTTCAGGTCCTGAAAAACACAACCATCAGAAAAAAAAAATGTTACCGAACAATGTAGTTCACGAGTAATTTGACTAATAGAAATTAAACTGAACGGGTTCCCAGGTGTAAGTAATACAGAATCGAGTGATAGTCCGGAAGAGAGACTGGCACTTCCACGGCCTCGGACAGTCAGGGAACCGCCATTGGCAACAGTAATGCCAGAAACACGGTGTACAGGTACATAATCATGTATCATACCTGCGTCACCAGTCATGTGAGAGGACGCACCAGAGTCAATTATCCACTGCTTGGGTTTGACTATGCACGCTGCTGAGTATCCAGTTGTGGATCCAGACGTAGAAGCTTCACCACGACGTTGAGCCTGGAAATCAAGAAACTCTGTATATGAGTCCGAAGTCATCTGAATAGATCGAACACCATCATTAGGGGCATCAGTCGTGATATTAGCAGCAGGTAATTTAGTGCATTGCCAATAGAAATGGCCAAGCTGACCACAGTTAAAGCAAGTACGCGGTCTTCCTCCATCATGACCACCATTTCCACGTCCTCTATCTCGACCAGCATTTCGGCCACCACGGTGGCCGCCACGACCACCACGGAATCCTGTACGAGCTGCACCAAGAGCAGAGCGATCAGCAGGAGTATCACCCGGAGTGGTCTCAACTACTTTTGCGGCCCGAAGGACACGATAGTGTGCTTCCAACAGGGACAGTACATCAGATCCAGCAATAATCTGAGAGCAAGCAGAGTCCGCATCAGGACGAAGAGAGACAAGATAAGCCATGACGTGAAGCTGCTCACGTTGAGCCCTTGCTTCATTAATATCTGACGTAAGAGGTAATACGTGTCTTCCACCGATGGTTCCATGGAATTCATCAACTGTGTAAACAGTCTACTGTCATTTGTCTCCCATTGCTCAAAGATGAGATCATTTTCTGCTGGAGGGTTGTCAGTCAGATGTTTGGACAACTGCATTCCTCGAAGTGTCTTCTCGACCTTCTTTCTCCATGTCGAGTAGCCCTCTGGCCCTTCCAACCGTCGATCGACAAGTCGAATAAAAGAAATCGTCGTGCTAGTGCCCGCTAGTGTGTTGCTGACACTAGTATCTGTGGCACTGCTATTCGTCGTAGAGTCTGCCATCTGTCAGAGATTCGACTATCGATGTGTTCTTTCCACTTGATAAACACAGCAACTTTGCCAATGCGCTAAAAACGGAGCCAGAACCGGCACACGCGCATAGGAAGCAGAGTGTGTGGATCACAAGCCATGACAGAGAGATAACCCATGTTAACCTCTGTTAGATCCTGGTGTGAAGATCAAGGAAAGAAACAAAGATTCATACACAACAAATCATATGTGTGCTCTTTGTTAAATTTTCGAAAGAAGTATTGAGGGACAGAGGTTCCAGCAAACAACAATATGTTTACCCTCTGAGAATCCTAACAATGAATTTTTTTTGGAAACCTAATTTAGGGTTTGGAGGGATTGAGTGGCGGCTGATGGAAGGAGGAGAGGGTTAGGGATTTAAGTCATGGGGGGGGCTGACAGGGCAACGGGGGTGGGGGCGGGGGGGGGGGGGGGGGGGCGGCTGACAGGGCAGCAGGGGCAGCAGGGGGGGCAGGGGCAGCAAGGGGGGGGAGGCAGCAGGTCGGGGGGGCAGCAGCAGGGTCGGGGGGGCTGACAGGGCAGCGGGGGCAGCAGGGGGGGAGCAAGTCAGGGGGGGGGGAGCAGCAGGTCGGGTGGGGCAGCAGCGGGGGGGGGGGGGGGGGGGGGGGGGGGGGGGGCGGCTAGGGTTTGTGGGAAGAGATTAGGGAGTGATTAGGATTTTGTGGAAAGATGGAGAGTGGTGGGTGACGGCTAGAATTTTGGCTCCGATACCATGTAGAGTTGGAAATAATGAGATACTATTATTGATGAAAGACTACATATATATAGGAGAGGCTAGCCTCCTCTCCTATTACTCTAAGCAATGTGGGATTAAAGTCCATTAACCAATAACTCTAATATAATACTTAACAATGCCAATAACGTGCCTGCCATTTGGTCTGTGAAAATCATACATATAGATGCATGCAAGAAGAATTTAGTTCTATTAGAACAGGCTACTAAGTAGACTATCTACTAGGCATATAAAGTTTAGTATATATGATAGCTGTAATGTGAATAGACATGGCCATGTGAAATACGGCACCTATAGAGCTCTGAGAACATGTTCATCATTCATGCGGTCCTTAAAAATACTAGGACCGAGCAGATCAGGAGCAGCTAAACATGGCCCTTACTTGCAAGACCATACAAATCCATTTGTCAGATATTTGAGGATGAGATTAACCACCATTTATCATAAAGCTTCAAGTAAACAATGCAAGTATGCCAGCTAGGATCAAGCTAAACAACGTATCTCAAATAATCTAGCTGCCCTATTTGAAGGAAGATGGCAAACGTCAAAAAGCATAACAATTATTTGATTTGCTAACCTAAATTAGATATCAGAGCACATGGCTATCAAAAAGTGTTATCAACCATCAATGACTTCAACTAATAGCACATCCCTCATGTCCAGGAAGCAGGAAAAGAAGCGGTAACACGTACCTGGAATACACTTGGATTCACCACGCTGTCCTTTATTCAAGTGGTTATACATTTGTTCAAGGTCCACAACAGCATAGCCCGTCAAAAGAAGACTTAATTAAGTCTTATTGTGTGCAACATAATGTATCTGCAAGAATAGAATAACATCTAACCTTTCAGAAGTCAGAGCTGCAACCAATCTCTTCTAAGCACTTATGTCCAGGTATCTGTTTCCAGTCAAGTGGCAAAAGGAATTTCATATTCAGAATACCACCATTGCAACCTCCATGCTCACTGGGGGGGCAACAAAAACTGTCATCCCTATTCTTATTTCTTCCTTCTGCAACTACTGGTGAATGGAGTTTAGGGAATTTAATTTCTGCTCCATCAAGTGTCCTGACATGCTCATAAGCTATTCTTCCATTAGGATATTTACAGGAAACTACATCAACCTCAGAGAGCATGCTTCCCCTGCGAATCTCTCGACAACAACATAGGCAAAGCTTGTAAGAACATTTTGAGCAGCTTCTATGAAAATTGCCAATTGAAGTTCTGCAGTAGTTGCTGTTACAAAAGGTACTATATCGTCAATCACAGTCAAGACTAACAAAAAATTGGGAGACATCTTCAAGATGTCAAGAGATTAGAAGAGCTAAGCAGATAAACACTAACGATAAAAACAACTCAAAAATAAAATCAACTGAAGAAGCCAAAGTTTTCCACAAATGATTTAAAAATTAATAATTTGGAGGGCTCATCCAGAAAGTGACTAATTTACTTGTTCAATAATTGAAAATTTTCCATAATGATCAGAGAATTTCTGATACTAAACATTAAATCTCAACCAGGTAAGAGCCAATAAGATTCTTCAGTAAGCATATATGTCTGACAAGTATAACGTACCACATAAGCTGCTCATCATGGTCATACTCTGCAACCTGAAGCTGAAAGCCAGATAATTTTCCTCCTGCCATAAAAAAAATTAATTTACAAGCAACCTTCATCAACAGAACAGCCACAACTGCCAACCTTTGTTGTTTGCCTCTATTTCAAGTTCAGACATCTCTTCCCAGTTGAGCTGCTGCACCGGTAGCATCTGACAAACAAAATAAACGGCATATTTGATTCTCCTAAATATGTTCTGGCTTGAAAGTGGAAATTTTGAAATGCACATCATTCAGAAGTCACTTTATACTAGAAGTACCAAATGTGTTGTCAAGATCATGTTCATAAATCATCAAAGAATAGGATCGTGAAACAGATCAGGGATCATAAGATCCTCTTAATTTTTAAAACTCATGGAAATAAATGAGGAAAATCAGAAACATGCATCACCAATTATTCATGACGAGATATGGACTAAAAAACTTCTTTAAATTGAATTAGGAGTCAAGTTCTCAAAAATGGTTATTGGACCTGCTTGGTCAGCATGAACTGAAATTCATGCAATAAGATTTAAGAAACTGAAACAATAATTCATGTGCGTTTGGTTTAGATAATGTAATTCAGCAAATCCCAATTCCTGAGTTTGGTTGAAAGGAATTTTAATTTGAAGAATAATTCCAGCTATTGGTTGGACATAATTATTGATGCTATCAACTTGTCCAAGTTTCCTCTTGAAGGCGAGTTACACTTCTACTATGTAACCACCTAGTTTATATATTTGATAACCAATGCTTAATGAACAATATTTTGTATCAGGAATAGACAATAGCATTAGATATTAACTAAATAATAGATCAGGTGATGAAAGAGACTTCCACCGATCAATGAACTTAAAGCCAAGAATGGTCTGGCTATTCGGATGTGGTCCAGCAGGAGAGAGAGTGTTGGAAAGAGGAGAGAAAAGGCCATATGTTATCTACCCCAAGCATTTCCCAAGTGACTTGCATTCCCAAATAAGAGAAGGAGGGTAATCAAGATCGACCTTTTGGTTTTTTGGCAGTTAAATGACTGGTTTTCAATTCCCATGTGATTCACTCGTTTAAAGAGTGAAGTTTTAGTAATTCAGATTCCAAGTGGAATTTTCCAATTTCTGATTTCCAAAAACGCTAGTAGATGACCTGTACAAATCTTGAAGATCATACACCTAGATTTCCAATCCAAGCTTAGAAAACAAGGCCTTATCTGGATTCTACATAATCCCGCTAGCTCATGATCCTCCCTTCTAAGCTAACCTCAATCTCTTTCCTTTGTAACTTTAAAAATTAAAAGTTGAAAGAGAAAATGCAAAACAATCCAGAAGATAAACCACAGAAGTTAAATAATAATGAATTGCTAACTCAAGTAAATTGTAAGCAAAACTAAAACATAATTTAATCACTATTTCTATATTTGAATATGCAAATGCAAGGGGCGAGAATGAAACAATCAATAACACCCGTAACAAAGCCTTTATCCCAAATTTGGTGCCGGCTGTTTGAATCCTTTCATCCATTCTGCTGTATTAAGGACCATTTCTTATGTAATGGTAATGAAAACAATATCATCCACGAAACGTTCAATTCATGTTAGTTTAGGCCTACCTATGTTCCTACTGGCTCCTTTACTATTATCTTATAGCTCCTCTTTACCAAGCACCTATTGCTATGCATTGCACATGTCCAAGCTACCTAAGCCGATTTTCTCTCATCTTGTTCTTAATTGCGCTGCCTCCAATTTCCTATGAATAACACCGATAGGAAACGACTTGCTATCTCCTCCAATGGTTTACATTGTCGTCGTAACTGCATTATTCATATCCATAGTAGTCCCAATATCCTTAGTAGTCTCAATACAGTTACTGCATTATTCATATCCTTAGTAGTCTCAATACAGTTACTAGAGACTTGTTTATCTTTAAAGCCCACCACAAATCTCCCTAGGAACTCTATTATAAGCTAAGAAAATCAAAAGTAATATAATATCCCGATTTTGCTATCTACATTTTTCTTTAATCATGACTTCCATAATAGATTATCTTGGCATAAACCAAACCAATTCTCTAAAATTTTGGGTTTTTTTCTTAATGTTTGGCTATTTTCTCAAATACTCTCCCAAATTGTTTTATGGGATGACTCATAATTTTGGTACCTTGATAGTTGTTACAAGTATGTATAAGAGTACTATAATACTACTCCATTCATCATGTACTAAGATACATCCATCCTTCTTCACCTTTTTCCAAAGCTCAATAGGAATATCGATCAGGTCATACCATTTTTTTTCCATTTCTTCAAAGCATCCTTAACTTCACCAATCCTAATTTTTAGGACAGAAAACAGTATCACCTATCTTTAACTAACTTTGTACCTAAATTAAACTCATAAATAACTTATCAAGATAACTCTTTACCTCTCTTTAATATTATCTTCTCTTACAGTCTTGATAATACTTGTTGGTCTTCATTCTTGACACATTAAATATGGGTCTTGATAATACTTGTAGGTCACTACTCCTCTCCATACTCTTAGCAAGCCTATAAATATCTTTTTTACCCTTCTTACTTTCTACCGCCTATACAAATAATCATAAGCCATAAATTTAGCTTCACCAATTGTTTTCTTAGCTTCCATCTTTGCTAGTTTATATTCCTTAAAGTTTTTCTTATTTCTACACTTTTATCAATCTTTATAGGAAATTATGTCTTAATTACCTTTCAGATTTCCTTGTTCCACCAACTTTTTTCATGAGTCCAACCATTGCTTTTAAAAATGTCTAGAATATCTTCTACTTCTTTCGTGATACAATACGTATTATACATTTATACCACATAGCAATAAAATCTTCTTCTGTGTACCGCTTTCCTTCCTTTATAATTGTATCCTTAAATAGTATTAAGTTCTCTCCTTCAAGCTCCACCATGTAGTTATGGATCTCTTGTATATCTTAATCTTTCTCTTCCACTTCCTAATAATAATACCAGGACCATCAACTTATGCAGGGGCGGATCCAAGGTTGGGTTGGGGTTGGGGTGGGCTCCCACCCCAAAAAAAAATTACATTTTTTTCCATATATTTATTTTTTTGATTTTTTATATGGATTTATCTACTTCCAGCCCACCCAAATTTTTGGTAGCCCACCCCAGCTATAGTTTCTGGATCCGCCCCTGAACTTATGTAGTTATGTCGAGACTGTCGAGTAAATAACCATCAACTTACGTAGTTATGTCGAGTAAATAAGCTCTCAGCTCGTATAATTTTGCAATCTTTCATGCTAGGTGTCAACCTTTTTAGGAAGAAAATAGTCTAACTAGCTAATATTAGATCTAGTCTTACAAGTAATTAAACATTTATTTCTCTTCCTAAACAAGTATTTGTTATCATAGTCATATAAGTACATGAGGCTATTGTAGTGCCCCGTCCCTACATCGTGCCCCGTTTCTGTCCACGGGGTGCGCAAGAAAGGAACATTGTGCTACCGATTCAGTTGGGACCGACAGATCGGGATCGGTTGAATCAGTCGAACGAGAACGATTGAATTAAGATTATCTTCTCGTTATAGAAAGGCTTCTTCGGAATCAAGTCTCATATTCAGCAGATTGCGTCTCGAGGATTGGCTCTGCGGCTGAGTCGGGAGAGACCTCTCGTTGCTTTGCTTTTCATGCCGCACTTGCTTTGGTTTTCGTGAATACGTTTTCGTGAATGTTTTCGATGGTTTTCATGGCTTGCGTTTTCAAACTTCACATTCGTATTGAATTCCTTGAATAACACAGTGTTCTAATCAGTTGCTTATGTGATTGCAGGTGTCGCGTAGGCGACGTCTAAGCACAGTCAACCAGTCCCTCGCTCGAAGTAAAGACTAAGGCGGGTGGCTGACCTCCTTCTCCTCGACCCTCTGTTTCAAAATCAATCATGAAACACAGAGGCAATGCTTGTCGCCATAGTGTAGAATCAATGAATTGAAGCACGATTCTTCACGAAACACTTGCTAAAGAAAACTCGGAATAACTGCATCATTAGAGTAATTTACTCTAAAAATATAAGTTTCACACCAAAAAGAGAAAAGATAAGGTTCTAGAAAAGAGATGGAATTATTTCATGATCTGCAAAAAGGGTCATTGGATAACTTGTGTACAAGGTGTAGTTTCCTCGAACGGTTGCCTAGGCCAAGGAACCGATTCGGCCCGGGAGGAACGAGTTATAGCAAGTGCCAGCAATGAATCGGCACGGGTGATTCGAAAACTTTCGCATAGGGCTCGCTACCTGCCGCGAAAGGGTCATCGTCTAACCCAGCTATAGTCCATGATGGCTTGACATTGTCAGTGACCTTCACACCATTTCACTGCTTGAACTAATGCACGTGACACGGGATGAACTTGGATAACTGCTCAATTTCATATGCTTGCCTCAAAACATGTTAACATGCAAATCGATCAGGATGGTTAGAAAGATCACCAAATAGCTAACATGTTTTATAAAAACTGCTTGAACCAAATGAAAAGCTTGGGTTTAATTAGCCACTCGCCAGTACATATGATCGTACTGACCCTCGCTCTTCGCAGGTGCTAGGAATCAAGAAGAAAGCACCAGCTAGCCAGGCGACGTTCGTACTTTTGAAGCTTCAATCGTGCGTCGAAGACTCCCGTCGCATCACTTTTGAAGACTCTATGCAACAGTCCAAGGAACATGTCGCCACCCTCGAATCCAGGTGGCTAGAATACTTTTGTTTGTAAATGAGAGATGTATGTATGTAACAGCTATCTCATCGGCACTCCTTTTGTAATCGAGTCATGTTGTAAAGCCCGTGCGGCACGATTATAATAGAGTCTGTAAATGATGTCTATTATCAATAAAATGCAAAGTTTCTCTGTCTTAATGTGTTGTTCAATTTGTTTGCGCTCTCTCTCTTAGATGTGTTTCGGATTACCTTATGACTATGCTTTGTGCAATCGCAACCTAGGTTCGCACGGCATCACGTCCGGGAAACGACTATCGATTCTTCGGAATCGGGACGTGACAGCTATGACTACATAAGGCTGCAAAATCAAGATCTTCCCTTCATCCTAATTCCATACCAACCTTTGTGTAGGCTTTCATAATCATTGTTCTCCTTTCCAACATAAAATTTTGAGTATCCTCTAATATTTATAGTTTTCTCCTCAATGTACTCTTATGTTCTTGAAATTCCTTTCTAGTATTTTCCTATGTTGTTCTGGACGCTAAGCGAGACGACAGACTTGTCGCCTTGCCTAGGCCTAGGCGTCACCTAGGAACCTGTCGGTTCTGTTGTAGGTTGAAGAAAGAAAAAAAAGAGAAACCTGCAGGTTCTATTGTATGTTTTAATTTAAAACATACTTCAATAGCTCAACTGTAAATTTAAAAGACAGAAAGAAAGAAAAAAGAACTGAAGAAGAAAAACTGTAGGTTTTAAAAAACAACAGCAGATGAAGAAGAACTGAAGAAGAAGAAGAAGAAGAAGAAGCAGCAGAATAGAAAGACCGTGTAATAAGAGAATATAATTGTCACACGATTACTTGTGTTAGATTTAGGTTCTGTTTGGTAAACCGTAAGTATTGGAAGATTTGTATTTGGACTTTCAAGTAAAAAAAAGTGAAAGGAATTCATTCACTTTCTTGTCCCCCAATAGGGGACATAAGTGTTTGGTTAGGATAGAAAAATAAGAAGTGGAAAGTGAGAAATTATGTAATAATAATAATAATAATAATTATTATTATTATTATTATTATTATTATTATTATTATAAATATTTTAATTAATTAAGATAATAAATAAATATTACTAAATAAATTAAATTATTTTAATAAATTAAGATAATTATTCATATTGACAAATTATTACTAAATATTTTATAATTAGTATATTTATTCTTACATGAATTAACTAATTAATCACTATGACATTAGTTATCTTATTCACTAATCAATTACTTTAATTACATATTTATACTATTATAAACTAGTGGAGCAGCATAACTCCCCATGACTCCTCTCCCAACCCACGAGAATCCCACCCCCATCGGCTTCATTTGTCCACAGAAAAAAAAATCATCCGTCCAAACCCCCACCCGGCCGCCTCCTCCTCGTCTTCCCGCTGTAGAAGCTCCGAGGCGTCGACGTCGGGTTCCAAAGTCATCGTTGGCGTCGGAGACGAAATCACCGCTGCCGCCGGCATCGCGTCGTGTCCTCGAGCTACTGTTGGTGCCGGAGACGGAGTCAAACGTTGCGTCCACCGCAGTATTCAACACCAACAATGGTTCTTTCCCACAAAATATGTTTACTTTTTTTTTTCTTTTTCTTTTTCCATCTTTCCCATCCCACATCCAAAGGATTTGTGAGGATGTGGGAGAAGGGAAAAGCTGGGGGACAGGTGGGGGACATGAACTGCAGCTTCAGTTTCCAAAGCAAAATTCCTGCGGTGTTTTGTGCACAACCAAACGGAGGATTTGTAAATCCAACCCGAATTCCTGGATTTGGTGCAAATCCTACCCCAATTCCCGTTTACCAAACAGCCCCTTAGGTGGGTTAGGTTTTGTCATTCACCATTACATGTTAAGTACTGACCCAATTCCCGTTTACCAAACAGCCCCTTAGGCGAGTACTGAGGCATTAGCCACATTTGCTTTCCAGTTTTTGACGCATTTCATTATTAAGAGGGGTTTTATTTTTCTAGTTCGTGGATATGATGTATGGAACATAAGTTGAAATAAGACTTCGTTGTAATTGTTGTTTCTTGGATGGTTTTCATTTTAAAATAACACGTAATTCAGTTCCGCTTCAAGTTACAATAATTTAGTCTTACACTATTTATTCAAGTTTCATAGAATATTATGTGCATGGTATACTTTGATTATTCCGCTGTTTAATTCGTAGTATTGGTGAACCAAAATCCTTGCCTTGTACAAGTCAACTTAGGCTTGTACGTATCACATCCCAAAAACTTGATATCAAAATCGAGACGTGACAATGGCATGTGACATCCAGCTTGCAAGTGAACCCCCCAACTTGATTGGATAATTAATTGGAATCACAGTTCAAAATGTAGGATCCAAGCAATGATTGTAAGATTGAAGCATGATACCATATCCGATCCAGATCAATGAGCCTCATATGATCTGGTATGGCCATGAACCTTAAGATCCTGAGAACACTGAGTTTTAACAATATAGAAATAAGTCCAGTATCAGCAAATGGAACTGACCTTTAAGCCACTGTCTACAGCTCGTCTTTGTATGCATGCTTTACAACTGCAACAGCCGACAAGAGAATTAAGTATTTGAGATGTTGAGTTCAACATGTAGTGCCTCTATGATGTTAAATGCCGAGGCTTTCACATGAGGCACTTACAAAAAGCAAAAGTCAAGTACACAAGACATTCATACAGAAATCAGAATGCTACTACAACACATTTGGTACAAATTAACATGTTTATGTAAAGATTTATGCTCTTACATTTTCTCTCAATACATTTTCCGTCCAGTTTATACTGTTACTGCACCCACCCACCCCCACCCCCCACCCCCTTTCCTCTTGTTCAAAACCAGTTATAGTCAAACACCCTCTTTAAAATATTGCTCTGACATCATTAGACTGGTATACTGGTGGTATTAACAATACATTATTCCTATAAAACTATACCTAATTATGGATTAAACATATTAATTATTTAATTTAGTTCTATCATTATACCGGCCGGTGTAAACTGACATACTGGTGACTAAGAACATTGCCGTGGCCCGTAGACTAGGCTGTTACTCAAAACTCGGCTGCAAAAGCGGCTCGGGTCAACTCAGCTTCAATAACAAGGCGAGCTTGAACAAAGAAATTAGTTTGATTGGCTTAAAAACTGAGCTTGAACATGGAAACTCACCTCTTGAGCTTGTGAACAAGCTCGATGAGTACTCGGCTCGACTCTATTAACTCACTAGGACTTGATTCGATTCTGCTCGAGTCTTTTTTTTATGTTTTAAGAGAAACCAGTTCAGCACATGGCCTAGAATTGATATCGCTAATGCTACTATTGATACTAAACAAGTCCAACTCACAGCCTAGTGGACTTTTTTATGAAGTTTGACTAGCTATAGCTGCTCACGAGCTGTTCTCAAGGCTACTTGAGCACAAGCTTGAAAATAGTTTCAAGTTCGAGGTCAGTTCAGTAAGTTCCAGCCACAAATGAGCCAAGCTTGAACATGCCAAGATCGACTGCAGCCTCACTCAAAAGAACATCTTTTGGACTAGGGACTACTTCTAAATTGTAAATATATGAAGTAATTAAAAAGTAACAGATGCTTTTGCTGACTACTAATAGCATTTGAAACAGAGAGGTATATCACCTTTCCTTGCCGCATCCTTTGCAAATCTTCCTATGACTCCCTCCCAAAACACTGGGCAACTTCTGCACAAATAAAGATTCAAGCTTATAGCATGTTCCACCAAAATCAACCAAAAAAGGGAAATTGGCAAACCTTAACCGGCCCAACCGGCATTGGCTCCACATTCTTGGAACGAATGCATCTCTTGAACAAATAATCATAACGAAACCCTAAGCCTAGTTTCCGGTCCACGATCTCCCCGTGATTGTCCGAAGCCCTAAACGGACTGGAAGAAATGCCATCACTGCATTGGGAGTGCATCTATGTTATAAAGCTATGAAGTAAATAAAAAATAACAGATGCTAACTACTAATAGCATTTGAAACAGAGAGGTCTTCAAAAACCTCACTTTTCTTCTCCACATCCTTTGTAAATCTTCCTCTGACTCCCTCCTAAAACCGTAGGCAACTTCTGCACAAATAAAGATAACAAACTTTTAGCATAATGATAACCACCACCACCCCCCCCCCCCCCCCCCCCCCCCCCCAACAAAAAACCCACAAAAAAAGGCTAACCTTAACAGGCATTGGTGCCACATTCTTGGACCGGAAGCGTCTCTTCAACAAATAATCGTCACCAAACCCTAAGCCTAGTTTCCGGTTTACGATCTTGCCGGTATTGTCCAAAGCCCTAACCGGACTTGCCAGACTGGAAGATATAGCCATCTCTCCGTAGGGGGGGTGCATCCATGTTAGAAAGCTATGAAGTAAATAAAAAAGTAAGAGCATGCCTCCAAAAACCTCACCTTTCCTCGCCACATTCTTGTCTCCCTCCTAAATCCATAGGCAATTTCTGCATATATAAAGATTCAAACTTTGAGCAAAACATCATACAATTCCAAACCACCTCCACCCCTCCCCCCACCAAAAAAAATGTCAAACCTTAACCTGCACAACCGGCATCGGCTCCGCATTCTTGGACCGGAAGCTTCTCTTCGACAAGCAACCGTCACCAAACCCTAACCCTAACCCTAATTTCTGGTCCACGATCCCGCCGGCATTGTCCGGAACCCGAGCCGGACCCGCCGGACTCGAAGAAATAGCCATCACTCCGTTGGCGAGCTCCATCCTAACCTCCGTCTCTCTCTCCTTCCCCATCCTCTTCCCTCTCCTCTCCATCTGCCTCCTGATGGCCATTTCCATCAGCTCCTCCGGCGGCTTCTCGGAGCTCCGATTGCGCTTCCGGAGCATCTCTCTGCTCTTGATGCTCAAGTAATGGTGCTTGCAGAAGACGACACCTGGCATCGCACGCCGGCGGCAACGCCACTTCCGGCCGTCGGATCTGCGACACCGGAGTTCATCGGGGACGTCCGCCTCTCCTTCTCCGTCGGAAAACCGCCGTCTCTTCATCGTAAAACCGCTCCAGAAAGACTGCAGGCTGTTTGGGTGTAGAGTTGAGCTGTGTTTGAGAGAGTACAAACATAGAGGAGTTTGGATTAGCAAGGACTGCTTAAATGCTTCCCAATGGTGCATGCTACATTGATGCATGGACACCCGAAAAAATTTGTACCGTGTCACTTAGAAAGGACTATAGGCACTTCAACAAATTATTTAGAACAGTTCAAAATTTTTGCTATTTATTTATGAGTTTGTTATTTAATTTTTTTTAAGGCCAATTCAAAATTTTATTTTAGGACTGTCAACAAAGTTTAGTCCTATCATAATATAGAATTGTCAACAAATTGACAGTCCTTTAAAAAGTTACGACTGTCCTAATTGAAACTCAAGATGGATAGAATTAGCAAATTAGTTCAATCACATGTACTCTTCTTTTTTTTTTTTTTGCTTTAGGGCAGTCCAATTTTTTGCTTAAGAACTGTCAAAAAGTTGATAGTCCTACCATAATGTAGAATTGTCAACAAATTTACAGTCCTATAAGAGATTAGGATTGTCAACAAAGTTGACAATCCTAATTAGAACTCAGTGTCAGTATAATAAAGCCTCCAATCATTTAGGACTATCAACAAACTTGATAGTCCTAAATTATGATAGGACGGTCAGCTAGTTGACAGTCCTAAATGGAACCCAATGCCAACATATGTTTTGGCTCACAATCCTTTAGGACTGTAAAAAAATTCTAAAGTCTTGCTAATATACAGGATTGCAGAAAATTCTACAGTCCATATATGTCACGCCCCGCTCCCGTAGGAGCGATCGTCCTCGCTAAGGCGTGATGCCGCACGAGCCTAGATTTATGCTCGTGCAAGGCGGGTTCCATAACGATCGATTTCATCGGCGGCAACGGGGTCGTCGCACAGAAGTCCCAAGCAGAAACATTGAACATGCAGCGAAAATTTAGAACCAAACACAAGTTATTCAAAAGAACTCTTTTATTGATATTGAACAATTAGATTACAATATGCTCAAGGCCATGATTACAAGTCTCTCATGCTCACTTTTCTCTCAATACACAAGTCACTCTGCTCTCTCTCATCTCTCGATACAATGCTTCAGCCAGCGGAAGCTTCGGAAGGCAATGTCCATACATTATGTTCCGTATAAGTCTTGACTTCACGCGGCCACACGCTTCGAGTCGCCAAGGAACTCCGTGCCTCGACGCATCCAAGCGAGTTCCGAGCCACGAGCTTCTACCTGTGCCTGCACATAAAAACTGTGTGGGTGTCAGTACTTGTAATGCCCCGCTCCGCACGGTGCATTATGCTGAGTCGTTGACTCGAAGAGTTGCGTTGACCCGATTACGTATAGATGCGAATCGATACAAAGTGTTAAGTTGTCCCGAGTAATGCATCGAACTAAGTCGATGCAAAGAGTTGCCTTGTCCCAAAGAATGCATCGAGTGAATCGATGCGAAGCGCCGCGTTGCCTCAAAGGATAAGTGCGTTGAGACGGCTCGAAGATTCTAAGAAATCGAATCGACCAAGGCGCAAGTCCGAATCGATACAAGTATTGATTTTAGTTGGTTTCATGTGCAGGCTATACGTTTACGCTGAAATGTTAGAGGTCGATCTTTTGCCTTATTCAGCAAGGGGTCCGCGAAAGCAAATCGTCGCCTTGCGACGGACTGAGGCGTTGGCACGGTAAGCCCAAATCGGACGTATAATTCAATAAGCACGAAGTGCTCGAATGGCTAAGTCAGGAGAGTGGCCGTGTAACAAAGTTATGAAATCGAGCCGCATCGACTCGACAAAACGACAAAGGCGTATCGACTCAAGGTGGGAGGATTGACTTCTTTTTACTCCTTCATTCGATAAGTCAAATATATCATTGTATGCTGAGTTAACCTATCAATGCTACAGGCGTGGCTCGATAGAGAGATGTCACGACCCGCTCCCGAATAACTGGATACGAGTCGGACACGCCCAGCCTTTGTTATTAGAATAACAAAGTAAGCTGTACCATTCTAGGGAAACTAACCAGATATCAAGACAAGAATGAAACACATCATCTATAAAATGTATCCCAAAGTAAAGTACAATATCAGAATTTATTATATTCCAGAATGATAGAAAGTCTACTAGTCTCAAATACATGGAAAATAATAGGAAATCTAAGGGAAATCTCTAGGCTTCTGCAGCCTCTAAGTCATGAGCTGCACCAGCTAGCTCTCCTGCATCAATAGGCTCCTCGCCATAGAATGTATCGCATAAAGCCTCCAACTCACCTGCAACATATCCTATCCAGGAGCGGAGCAAAGTATATCCAAAGAAATGAACATGTACATCATGGTATGAATCAAGAAAACAGGAATAATGTAAAGTATAAGAAATGAGAGCAAGACATGAACTGAATAGGAATACTGAAAGTAAAACAGGAAAACCTGGTAAGAGTCCTGAACATGAAATACAACATGAATCATGAAATACAAACTGAACATGAAATACAGCCTGAACATGAAATACAACCATGAAATCCTAAAATACAATACTGAATCCTGACATGTGCAATATTTGAAATACTTCTAGATTGTGATCGTCTTGGGTAGATGCAATGATAATGAAATGGTACGGCTTTGGCCCCGCGTGCACGGTGCGGGACCCAAGCTATTCACATGAGTAGTAACAGGGTTTGATCACATATCTATAGTATTTTCCCTCCAAGACACAATGAAACATGGAACATAAAATCAGACAATATCGTGAACTATCGTGTCATCAAGGAGATACAAGGAAGAATAATGAAGACATGAGAAATGAACAATTCAGAGGAGTATACTTGCCTATCTTCGGGTGATCAAGAAAGAGTGGTAGAGCTGGATATCCTCCTGTTATATGATTTTATAAGTTGATCAATAACAGACTAAATCTAATTGGTTATCAAATGATTCTTATCAAGAAATACATGTTTTAGTCTCTACTTAATCCATCCTATAATTCAGTCTCCACAATCTATAACATAATCTAATCACTTATTAAATAAAATCTAGTTACTCTATATAATTCAAGTAATATGATTCCTGCCTAAACTAATAACTAGCTAATCAATATTTAGATGAACTCTTCATGTCAATACCTTAATATTGAGAGTAAATAGATAAAGGAAACCATGTCATTCAATACATATCCTATCAATTGCTTCTTACTGTTATGACTCCAGGTTTGTGGGTTCCTAAACTTGATAGTGATACCAAGATTGGAATGTTTGAGTCATAATCCAAACATACACAGGGTCAATACCAGGAATGTTCTAACCAACTTAAATCCTAACATTTGCTTCTAGGCCAGAGTATCTTATTCCATCCCTTAACAGTGTTGAATCCCTTCATTAATTTCTCATCTGTTCAGTCCAGGTTATGGTGTGGAACTAACAGGCTGCTAGTCAGGAAAACACATCCTGGTTCCAGGATATGAGTATGAAGTCAATCTTCAGGGACCCACAGCTATCAATCTTAGCTATACTAGGCATAAACCTATGTGCTATACTCCTAGTCAACCTTAGTTCTAATATAGCAGTTAATCCAAGTCCAGTAAACAGCAGGAATCTGAACATGCTATTTAAAACTCCTGCATTCCTAAGAGATCAACACAGGGGATTTTCTACATAGCTTCTACTTAGTATCAAGAAATACAATATTTCTAAGTAATCATAAAAGTCTCTACTGTAAGCCTCTCATCTAAATGAATAGGAATACATGTCCAAATCCCATCCAGTCCCAATTCCAATATCCTGCACCTGTCTCTCCATAATCCTTCAGATAAAAATTATGGACAGTTCAGAAACAGTGGCAGGATACTGCATTTAAACATTCAGACATCACCCAGTCTCTTTCAGGATTAACCTTCAGTCCAGTTTCCAATCTTACCAAGTTATTCATCTAAACCATGTGCAATAGGTTAAGGTATTCGATTATGAAGGTGACAGTAGCAGGAGTGGTAGGATACTACAAATGCATCCATATATCACTCAGTCTAAAACAGGACAGTGCCATACATTCAGTCTAAATTTGTGAAATCTGGAGTCACTTCTTCAAACCCAAATGCAGGCAACCAACTTAGTCAAGCCATATCAACACATGAATTATAACCCCAGTTGTAAACAATATCGAGACCATCCTTCCTACTGTACAGCCCAACCCCCAATTGCTAGATTGTTTAAAAAGTAAGGCAATGTCCAAACACTAACATTATGTGGGCATTTGCAAGAAGTAAAACTGAGAATTACTAATACCAATTAAATCCTGATATTCATGAGCTAAGGATTGCAATCTCTCTCCAGAACCTCATCTACAAGATATTAGCTCTGGATTTGATTGTCATATACTTGTCTAAACTGATGTAATTCAGTCTAAACCTCAGTTCTAATTCAGATGAGACAGTCCCAAGCAGGACTGGTACAGTAAGACCACATAGAGTTGATACACATCAATTTCCTGTTGGAGTCACTGTATCAGTCCTCATCAGAACTTGCATATGCTAATCTGAATTTTAAGAACTTGATATAACTATATGAAAGCATTAATTAGACTCAAATAACATCTCAGTCTAACAAGAGCTAAGTCCAACAATCTTAACTTCACCTCTCCAGAACCAAATCAGTGAATCAACAGAATCCAAAACTTCCCATAGAGTTATGAACCTATACACAAACCATAATACCATGTCTACAACATTCTAAGAAAGAGTATAACAAGAAGGTTACCTGAATTTGTAAGGTCAGATATCACAACAGAACACGAGCTCACTGCTACTTGTTTCGATCTTGATCCTTGGAACCCTGCTTCGAGTATTACAAGGAGACAAACACAGGAACTAATTATGATCACACCCATTCTTAATTTAGGTCTTCAGTAAAATTCCAAAGTCAGGAGGAAGATCTTCAGATTCAAAAACTTACCACGGTTGAATCAAGAGTTCTGGTATGAAGAAGATGGAAGTTCAGAAAACAATAAGAATCAGGACACTCTCCATCATTGTTCTAAAGAATTAAAATAGAACATTAATACTCTTATCACAGGAATCACAACTCAATTTGATAACTCTGAATCTAACTTACCAGTTCTCTGATCTCAAGTGAATTGACGAAATCAACCAAGAATTGATGGAGGAGTTAAATTTCGATCCAAACTCTGAGACTACATCTCAACCAATCAACAAGAATCGAAAGAATTATGAATCCAGGAGGTTCAAACAAAAGTAGATCTCACCTCCAAATCAGTGGTGGAATTGATTGAATTAAACTCGAGATAAACTCTGAAACAAAATTCTCGATCAATTACCATACGATCTAAATATTGCTGAGCAAGGAAAAACGACACAAGACTGTTACCAGGGTTGATGCCGTCCTGGAAGGTCGTCGATCATCCTCCTAGCGCCATGCCACAAAGCTTCTGATTCGAATTGGGGAAGAACTCTCTCCAGGAAATAAAATTTTTGATGTGAGCAGGAATGGAAAGAAATGGAAAGGAACCGATCCTTAAATAGGCCGTTAGGAATTTTTGGGGGGAAACTCGAATTTGGCAGGGATCACATGGCTCAGCTGTCATTCGGTTAGAGAACCCTCTCCTCAAACATTTTGAATTTGAAAAAGTTTTAAAGGAGAAGAAAAGGGAACTGATGAGTAAAAGCTAAAAGAATTTTCAGGGAGGCTCATGAAGGTTCAACATAGAAGTAACCTAGGCTTCCTTACCAGGCCTTTGGAATGGGCCTTAAGGAGTGGGCTAAACAAAGAAATGAACTTAAGGAAATGGATTAATGTTGGGAAGCCCATCTCCTTAGAAATCAGGAATTCATTTAGCCCACAAGTATTTAAGGTGTTACAAATTTAAATTGTTAAAACAAAATAAAATAAGGCTAAAGGAAGATTTTTAAAATTCAAGATAGTGGAGTTACAAATCTCTCCCCCTGAAAAATTTTGCCCTTAAAATTCAGAAGTAATCCAAAATTGATTCACGAAACACCCCAAATTATTTATTGAAATCTGGAAATTCAAAATACAAGAATACAATCAAGTGAACAATGTAGGATAGCGTTCTCGCATCTCATCCTCGTGCTCCCATGTGGACTCTCCCGGAGAGTGGTGCCTCCATATGACGCGAACAAGAGGAATGCTATGGTTCCGCAGTCGCTTCTCCCTCCGGTCCAAGATCTCTACTAGCTGCTCCTCGTAGGTCAAGCTCGGGCCCACCTCCAGCTCAGAATAGTCCACTATATGGCTCGGGTCTGGAATGTAACGTCGAAGCTGAGATACGTGGAAGACGTTGTGTACTCCCTCCAAGCTAGCTGGAAGCGCTAGTCGATACGCCACCTCGCCAATCCGTGCTGTCACCTCGAAAGGCCCGATGTACCTCGGACTGAGCTTTCCGCCTCTGCCGAACCGAATGACGCCTCTTGTAGTGCCCCGTCCCTACATCGTGCCCCGTACTCTGTCTACGGGGTGCGCGAGAAAGGAACACTGTCGCTATCGATTCGGTCGGGACCGATAGGTCGGGATCGGCCGAGTCGATCGAACGGGAACGGTTGAATTAAGACCCATTCCTCGTTATGGAATGTCTTCTTCGGAACCAAGTCCCATATTCAGCGGGTTGTGCCTCGAGGATTGACTCTGCGGCTGAGTCGGGAGAGACCTCCCGTTGCTCTGCTTTTCACGCCGCTTGCGTTGGTTTTGGCTTTGTTTTCTGAATGCGTTTTCGTGAATGTTTTCGATGGTTTTCATAGCTTGCATTTCGAACTCACATTTCCTATCGAACTCCTTGAATAATGCAGTATTCTAATCGGTTGCTTGTGCGATTTCAGGTAATCGCATAGGCGACGTCTAGCGCAACCAGCAAGTTCTCTCGCCAAAGTAAACTCAAGATGAGTGGCTGACCCTTCTCTTCTCGACCCCCTTCTTAGGCAAATTGATAGTGTTGTTGCGGATGAAACAATAAAACCAAGGGCACGAACATGATGAAAATGAACAAGTTTCAAAGAGAATGTAGGCTATATCTTCATAACTAAAAAGAATTGTCTTTGCACGGTCATTGGACAACTCGTGCACGAGGAACGGCTTCCTCGAGCGATACCCCGAGACACGGGATCGTTTCGGCCTAGGAGGAAGTAAAAGATAGCTGTGCTCGACGAAAGCAAACAATATGGTTAGTCGGGAGAACTTGCAGTGGGGCTCGCTACCCGCGCTGAAAGTGTCGCCGTCTAACCCAGCTATAGTCCAAATATGGCTTGTGATGCCAGTGACCTTCACGAACACGAATTCGCATACGAAATGATAACAACTGACAGGAAAGAACATTGTGAGTCTCAAAGGCGCGGCACGGTCCGCCGGGGGTAAGTTCCGAAATAAATTACATTATGCTTGTCATTCTCACTTAAAATTCATAGGGATGGTTAGAAACATTCATGAACTAAGTCATATAAACTCATTCAACCAAATGAGAGCTTGGAACTTAACTTGCCACGCACCAGTACAAAGTGTAATGTACTGATCCTCGCTCTCCACGCAGGTACCCCGAACTACGAAGGGCGTGCCAACTAAAGCTCAAGGCGGCGTGCAGTCTTTTGAAGCCTCGTCGGTGTGAAGGCTTGTTTTCTGGAATTCCTTTTGAAGAAGACCCGCACATCAGTCCAAAAAAAAATGACAACTCGACTTCCCGCCATAGCAGGTGGAAATATGTATTGGTTTTTGCTTGTATAAAAGGGTGTAATGTATTGGAACGACTATCTCATCGGCGTTCATTTTGTAAGTCGAAGTCATGTTGTAGCCCGCGCGGCAATGATTGTAAAGGAGTCTATGTAAAGTTCTTATTATCAATGAAAAAGTCTATTTCTACTTCAAATGTGTTGTTCAAATCCTCTGCGTACTCTAAATTGATGTTGTGTTTCGGATAACCTTATGACTATGCCTTGTGCGATCGCAACTTAGGTTCGCACGGCATCACGCCCGGGGGACGACTATCGATTCGACGGAATCGGGGCGTGACATAATGGTATCAGAGCACGGCTTTACATCCTTTGGCCTCGCGTCTAGAGTTTCAAACCTTTGACCACGCAACGATGAGATAAGTTGTTCCATACAATGAGTTCGTAATAATTTGAGACTGATGCGTTGCCTTCGTATCGCAGAAGTGGCGGAACCTACGGCCGAGCAAGAACAGAGCGCTTCCAGCGGCTCTAGTAGCTCGCATCGTCCGTAGGCCGGACCTTCTAACGATACAATCGAAAGGATGCTGCGCATGATGGAGGCGCAGCGGAACCAGTCCGAGAGCCGACATCAACGAGTAGAGGAACGACAGGCCCAGTTCGAGGCTCGCTTCGACGCGCACATCAAACTTCAACAAAAGCAGATGGATACCCTGCAGCAGATCGTCCAGACGTTTGCGGCCAACGGGAATTCTACGACGGCACCTACCGTCACCGTACCTGCTACCACCGTGCCGACGATTCCACCCATTGAAGTCGACACGGCGGAGCCCGAGCTTCAACCTGCGGCACCAAAGAAGTACAACTTCGAAGTGTCGGAATTCAAGAAGGCATGTCGCACCTCTTTCAGCGGCACCGAGGGTCCCTCCATTGCGATCGACTGGCTGGAAGAACTAGAAGACCACTTCGAGCTCCTCGGCATCGAAGACTCAAAGCAAGTCGCCTGCGCACAACTTCAACTACGGTTGAACGCGCACGACTGGTGGGCCGTGCGCAAGCGAGCGATTCGACCGGATAATACTACCGTGCCGATCCCTTGGGCCACGTTCCGCAAGGCCTTCGAACTCGAGTACCTTCCGTCTGCCGTTCGCCAAGCAAAGGAAAACGAATTCATGTCATTGAAGCAGGGGAGCAGGACCGTACAGCAGTACGCCACAGAGTTCAACAAATTGTCTAAGTTCGCTGGTGCGTTTCTGCCTACTAAAGAGTGCCGCGTGCGACGGTTCGAAGTGGGACTGCGACAATCTATTGGTGCGCATGTCGGCGTCCCGGAGTACAAGACCACGGGCGAGGCTCTGAATCACGCTCTCCGCCTTGAGAGCCTGCATCCTTCCGGTGCCGACAACGTTGTGCGCCACTCCAATCACAAACGTCCTGGCTATACGGGAGACAACAACCACACAGCAAAGCGTCCGAACAACGGAGGCTACCAAGGACAAAGCACTAGGTCTCGTTGCACAAAATATAATTACGTCGGACACGATGCCAGCGAGTGCCGAACCCTGAACATCGACTGTCACTCTTGCGGGAAAAAGGGACACTATGCTAAAGATTGTCGTTCCCGACCGCAACGACAAGATGCGCTGCCACAATCAAATCATCAAAATCGAGGCCCAGTTCCTCGACCTCCTCCGCCTGCCCAACCAAACCATCAAGACAGGCGTCCGAATGCACAAGGACGCGTCTACGCCTTGACTCGAGATGAAGCGCTTGCCTCAGACACGGTCGTGACAGGTATACTTAGTTTTAATAATGTGCCTGCTCGCGTACTATTTGATTCAGGTGCTTCGCATAGTTTTATAGCGGCGGACTTTGTCGCCGAGCACAAGTTTCCGTTAGTATCATTAGACCTCGACCTTAGCGTGAGCACACCTTCGGGCACACCAATACTCACTAATTCAGCCTGCACCGACGGGATTATCTGTATCGGCGGTCAAAAGATCGGACTGGACGTGATGGTCCTAGACATGAATGACTTCGATATCATTTTGGGGATGGATTGGCTCGGGCCGTGCAACGCAACCATAGACTGTGCCAGGAAGACGGTCACTTTCCGCATACCAGGAGTGCCTGAATTCTGCTTTTCGTGTGGTGAGGCGTCGTCGACCTGCATGATGATCTCGGCAATCTCTGCTCGGAGGATGCTGCATTCTGGGTGCGAAGGCTACTTGGCGTCCGTCCGAGACATACGACAGGATGGTGCAAACGTAGGTCAGACCGACGTTGTGGCAGAATTCCCTGATGTATTCCCGGACGAGCTACCCGGCATGCCTCCCGACCGAGAGATCGAGTTCAGCATCGATACATTCCCCGATACTCGACCGATTTCCAAGGCCCCGTACAGAATGGCTCCCGCCGAGTTGAAGGAACTCAAGGTCCAGCTACAAGAATTACTCGATAAAGGGTTTATTCGGCCTAGTGTTTCATCGTGGGGAGCGCCCGTATTGTTCGTGAAGAAGAAGGATGGGTCCATGCGTCTGTGCGTCGATTACCGAGAGCTTAACAAGGCCACCATCCGAAACAAGTACCCATTGCCCCGCATAGACGACCTATTCGATCAACTGCAAGGCACCTCGGTATTTTCGAAGATTGATCTCCGCTCAGGCTATCATCAGCTCAAGATCAAGTCGGACGACGTACAAAAGTCAGCCTTTCGCACTCGGTACGGCCACTACGAGTTCCTGGTGATGCCATTCGGCCTAATGAACGCCCCTGCCGCCTTCATGGACCTAATGAATCGGGTGTTTCGACCCTTCCTTGATAAATTTGTGGTAGTCTTCATTGACGACATTCTTGTCTACTCGAAAGACAGGGCGCAGCATGCAGAACATCTGCGGACCGTGCTCCAGACACTTCGAGAGAACCAGCTATATGCGAAGCAGAGTAAGTGCGAATTTTGGCTCAGCAGCGTGTCCTTTCTTGGTCACATCATCTCGTCCGAAGGCATTGCAGTCGATCCGAAGAAAGTGGAAGCCGTTGCTGATTGGAAGAGGCCTGCGTCTGCTAGCGAGATTAGAAGCTTTCTTGGTTTGGCGGGATACTATCGACGCTTCGTGAAAGACTTCGCGAAGATTGCATCGCCACTGACTCGCCTCACTCAAAAGGGAGTCGTGTATGAGTGGTCGGATGACTGTGAAGCTTCATTCCAGGAGCTAAAACAGCGGCTGATTTCGGCACCCATACTCGCACTTCCGGATGGGCCAGAGGGTTTCCAGATATTCAGCGATGCTTCAGGCCAGGGCTTGGGATGTGTGCTCATGCAGCGGAACAAGGTGATATCCTTCGCCTCCAGACAGTTGAAGCCGCACGAGAAGAACTATCCTACGCACGACTTGGAGTTAGCGGCGATTGTGTTCGCGTTAAAATTGTGGCGTCACTATCTATATGGCGTGGCGTGCGCGATCTATACCGACCACAAGAGCCTCAAGTATCTCTTCACCCAGAAGGAACTGAACTTACGACAGCGGCGCTGGCTCGAACTAATCAAGGACTATGACTTGACGATCGACTACACTCCGGGCAAGGGAAATGTGGTGGCGGACGCTCTGAGTCGGAAATACCTTGCCTCGCTATCCATCGACCGCAGACTACTACAAGATCTCGAAGAAATGGGCATCGATCTCCGGGTTCGATTCAGGGATATACGGTTGGCGCAGCTGCAGTTAGAGCCGAGTTTGCTGGAAAAGATCATGGCCGCTCAGAAGGATGATCCGTACCTGAAGAAAATGTGCGAGCGAATTTCAACAGGTAGTGTGACCGACTTTGCGGAAGACAAGACCGACGTGCTGCGATTGAATGGCCGACTATGTGTTCCGGATGATTCTGAACTACGAAAGGAGATTATGTCGGAGGCGCATCACGCGAAATATACCTTACATCCAGGCAGTACCAAGATGTACAAGGACCTCCGTACGACTTTCTGGTGGCACGGGATGAAGAGAGATGTGGCGCTCTTCGTGTCACAATGCATGGCCTGTCAGCAGGTGAAAGCTGAGCATCAGCGACCGGGCGGGGAGATGTAGAACCTTGCCATTCCAGAGTGGAAATGGGATCATGTCACGATGGACTTTATTGTTGGCCTGCCGAAGACACCACGGGGGAGCGACGCCATCTGGGTCATCGTCGATCGATTAACCAAGTCGGCGCATTTCATTGCCATTAAAGTTACTTGGAGCGTTGATCGGTTGGCGCAGATTTATCTTGACGAGATCGTACGGTTGCACGGAGTTCCAGTATCCATCGTCTCTGATCGGGATTCACGGTTCATGTCGCGATTCTGGAGTAGCCTTCAGTCGGCGCTGGGTACCAAGTTGCAGTTCAGTTCAGCTTACCATCCACAGACCGACGGCCAAACAGAGCGCGTTAATCAGATTCTCGAAGACATGCTACGGCTCTGCGCAATCGACTTCAAATCAAGCTGGGACGTCCACTTACCGTTGGCGGAATTTGCATATAACAATAGCTACCAGTCCAGCATCCAAATGGCGCCGTATGAAGCCTTGTACGGTCGGAAGTGCAGATCGCCCATTTGCTGGGATGAAGTCGGGGAACGGCAGATACTCGGCCCGGAGCTGGTAGAACAGACGGTGCAGAAAGTCAAGCTAATTCGGGAAAGACTAAAGATTGCACAGAGTCGGCAGAAGAGCTATGCCGACACCCATCGAAGACCGCTTGAGTTCTGTGTAGGCGATCACGTGTTCCTGAAGGTGTCGCCTATGCGTGGAGTTACTCGATTCGGCGTGAAGGGGAAGCTGAGTCCGAGATTCGTTGGGCCGTTCGAAATACTCAAGCGGGTCGCCCCGGTAGCCTATAAGATTGCCCTACCACCAGCGCTTGAAGGTGTACACAATGTCTTCCACGTCTCCCAACTGCGGAAGTACGTGCACGACCCTAGCCACGTGGTGGATTTTGGCCAGCTAGAGCTGAAATCTGACTTATCCTACGTCGAAGCGCCAGTTCAAATTTTAGAACGCAAGGATAAGCTACTTCGAAATCGGGCGATCCCTCTCGTTCGCGTACTCTGGAGGAACCATGCGGCAGAGGAGTCGACATGGGAACTCGAGTCAGAGATGAGGGAAAAGTTCCCTTCATTATTTTCATAGAGGTAGGTTCTATTCTTAAGTTTCGAGGACGAAACTTTTTCTTAGTTGGTTATGGTGTAGTGCCCCGTCCCTACATCGTGCTCCGTACTCTGTCTACGGGGTGCGCGAGAAAGGAACACTGTCGCTATCGATTCGGTCGGGACCGATAGGTCGGGATCGGCCGAGTCGATCGAACGGGAACGGTTGAATTAAGACCCATTCCTCGTTATGGAATGTCTTCTTCGGAACCAAGTCCCATATTCAGCGGGTTGCGCCTCGAGGATTGACTCTGCGGCTGAGTCGGGAGAGACCTCCCGTTGCTCTGCTTTTCACGCCGCTTGCGTTGGTTTTGGCTTTGTTTTCTGAATGCGTTTTCGTGAATGTTTTCGATGGTTTTCATAGCTTGCATTTCGAACTCACATTTCCTATCGAACTCCTTGAATAATGCAGTGTTCTAATCGGTTGCTTGTGCGATTTCAGGTAATCGCATAGGCGACGTCTAGCGCAACCAGCAAGTTCTCTCGCCAAAGTAAACTCAAGGTGAGTGGCTGACCCTTCTCTTCTCGACCCCCTTCTTAGGCAAATTGATAGTGTTGTTGCGGATGAAACAATGAAACCAAGGGCACGAACACGATGAAAATGAACAAGTTTCAAAGAGAATGTAGGCTATATCTTCATAACTAAAAAGAATTGTCTTTGCACGGTCATTGGACAACTCGTGCACGAGGAACGGCTTCCTCGAGCGATACCCCGAGACACGGGATCGTTTCGGCCTAGGAGGAAGTAAAAGATAGCTGTGCTCGACGAAAGCAAACAATATGGTTAGTCGGGAGAACTTGCAGTGGGGCTCGCTACCCGCGCTGAAAGTGTCGCCGTCTAACCCAGCTATAGTCCAAATATGGCTTGTGATGCCAGTGACCTTCACGAACACGAATTCGCATACGAAATGATAACAACTGACAGGAAAGAACATTGTGAGTCTCAAAGGCGCGGCACGGTCCATCGGGGGTAAGTTCCGAAATAAATTACATTATGCTTGTCATTCTCACTTAAAATTCATAGGGATGGTTAGAAACATTCATGAACTAAGTCATATAAACTCATTCAACCAAATGAGAGCTTGGAACTTAACTTGCCACGCACCAGTACAAAGTGTAATGTACTGATCCTCGCTCTCCACGCAGGTACCCCGAACTACGAAGGGCGTGCCAACTAAAGCTCAAGGCGGCGTGCAGTCTTTTGAAGCCTCGTCGGTGTGAAGGCTTGTTTTCTGGAATTCCTTTTGAAGAAGACCCGCACATCAGTCCAAAGAAAAATGACAACTCGACTTCCCGCCATAGCAGGTGGAAATATGTATTGGTTTTTGCTTGTATAAAAGGGTGTAATGTATTGGAACGACTATCTCATCGGCGTTCATTTTGTAAGTCGAAGTCATGTTGTAGCCCGCACGGCAATGATTGTAAAGGAGTCTATGTAAAGTTCTTATTATCAATGAAAAAGTCTATTTCTACTTCAAATGTGTTGTTCAAATCCTCTGCGTACTCTAAATTGATGTTGTGTTTCGGATAACCTTATGACTATGCCTTGTGCGATCGTAACTTAGGTTCGCACGGTATCACGCCCGGGGGACGACTATCGATTCGACGGAATCGGGGCGTGACACCTCTGGTTGGTGAGATCTTCAGGAACACCTTATCGCCAGCTGCGAACTCCAATGGCCGTCTGCTGCTGTCCGCCCAGTGCTTCTGCCGATCCTGCATAACTCTGAGACGATCCCTGATCAGTCTGATCTTCTCAGCTGAATCTACCACCATCTCTGGCCCAAGCAAAGCTCTCTCGCCAACATCGTCCCAAGATAGCGGCGTGCGACACCTCCGTCCATACAATGCCTCGAACAGGGTCATCTCGATGCTAGCCTGATAACTGTTGTTATAGGCAAACTCTACAAGGTACAAATGGTCCTCCCACGAATCGCCGAAGTCGAGTGCGCAAACCCGCAGCATGTCCTCCAGTGTCTGGATGGTCCTTTCAGATTGCCCGTCTGTCTATGGATGATAGGCGGTGCTGAACTTCAGCTGTGATCCCAAGCTCATCTGTAGACTCCTCCAAAAGTGTGATGTGAAGCGGCTGTCTCGATCTGAAACGATGCTCACCGGCACCCCGTGAATCCTCACGATCTGATGCATATAGAGGTCTGTGTAGGTCCTAAAAAATCAAGTTGCATCAATCAACAAAATCAAGAAATCAAAATATACATCATCTTGTTGAATTGCGCAGACAACAGATTGCGCAGCCAACCGATTGCGCATTCTAATTTGCGCACACAACCGATTGCGCAAGCTGACGTGGCAGAAGTCATCATTACTAAATCAAATCAAATCTTTTCTGACAACTGACAGCGCGGATAACAAGGAGTCTGTTCGTTTCCTGCGCCGCACAGTGCTCGAGGACGGCTGACAGCTGGCAGCGCAAACCAATCCTGCGCAGTTTGAGCTTGCGCAAACCATGTATGCGCAATTCAACTCTGCGCAATCTATCAAACGTAACTGTTAAGTTACACGTGGCATTCATGCCATCGATTGTTCATTACGTGGCAACTGTTTATGCACGATCATGCGCATTTCTATCAAATCATGCCATGTGTCCATGATAATCGGCCCACGATCCAGTAACTATCTGCGCAAATCAATGTTGCGCAAACCAATGCTGCGCAAATCATCATGCGCAGTCCAAAATAACTGAAAGTTAGTTATTTCCAGAACTCTATAAATAGAGTTTCAAGTCTTCAGAGGAGAGATCAGATATCAAGATCAGAAATCAGAAATCAGAGAGTCCAGGAGTTCTTGCCAAAGTGCTGCTGCATTCTTCCGAGACTTTTGTCTTCAACCTCAGAGGCTTTTGCCTTCAGTTTCCAGAGTTGTTTTCAACTTCAAAGGTTTCGTCTTTACAGTTCACATCGTCCAAGGGATAAAGCAATCGTCATCGAGATTGGATTCCTACAGTTGTAATTTTCCCAGAATTCTTGTAATCTTTATTACAGTTTGTATCAATAAAGTTCTATACTTTTGTTTTTGCAAACAAAATGGCGACTCTGCTGGGGACAACTTTCTCCTCCGACGAGGAAGTAGCAACTCAATGTGACGTAGCGTCTATCGGGAAGACGCAGAAGACCCTGGTTGTCAAGGTCAACCAGACAGCCTACGAGGCAATGCTCAACTCCAAGACCACTCCCCGTACTGCAGCCACTTCTGCCAAGAGCAAAGTGCGCTCAGTTTGGGTCTCCAAGACTGCTGCACAATCTGGCAGTTTTGCCACTAAAGGTGCTGCATACTCTGTTGCACAATCTACTAGTCAGAATACTGCACAATCTGCTAGTCAGAATACAGCACAATCTGTTGGCCAGTCTGCTGCACAAACTGCTGGCCAGTTTGCTGCACAAACTGCTGTGTCAACTGTTGCACAGTCTGTCTCAGCAACTGCTGCACAATCTGTTGCAGTCAAGACTGCGCAATCCATTGCAAATGTTGCGCAAGCTACTTCATATGCTGCCTTGTCAAAACAGAAGACTCCTATGACTCTGGCGCAATTGGCAGTGGCTTTTCCTGCGCAAAACAGCATTCCAGCAACTAAAGTGCATCCTAAACACTCTAAAGCAAGGACTCCTACTTCTGTGACCAGAACCAATGCACTCTCCACTCATGCGCAAATCACTTCTGCGCAAACCAAGGGAAACAGCCCTTTGGCTAAATTCTCTCCTTCTCATAATCAAGAGAAAATATCTGATTCTCCTCTTAAACATCATGCTGTTCTAGCACAATCTACTGGGGGTAGTCCTTTGGCTATTCCTCCTCCTTCTCAGATCAAAGGAAAAGGCCCGTTGGTCTTTTCTCAAACTTCCCTGTCTCATGACTTGGAAGACAATAGAGGGAAATGCTCTTTAGTTATCCCTTCTTCTCAGAACAAAGGAAAAGGCCCTTTGGTCTTTTCTCAGTCTTCTTCGATCTTTACTGAAGCAGATCAAATTGCACGTGTTTCAACACCCGTCAGCACAAGATCTCCTACAAACAAAGATTCTTCTTACCTTCATAACAAAGAAACTTGCACTGATCAAAGAGGTATTTTGCCTACCCCAGTAGCAGAATTCTAAGACCTCCCAACTTTCAAAATATCCCGTTCCAAACAAGGAAAACTGTTGGTGTCTCAAACAGAAACCCCTGGGGGTGAATTTGCAGACCTACGAACATATCTTAACAGGCCAACTTCAGCAAAACGTAAACAGCCAATGCCGAAGGTTAAGCCTCAAAGACAAATCTCCAAGAACATAAATTCTGATACTTATGCCAATGAGATGAGTACTTCCTTGTATACACAGGGGACAAAACATTTGAAGAATCGGAATCATGTTCCAAATATTGTTAAAGAACACATTCCTCGAACTTTTCCCCGTCCCGGCATGGTTTCTGATCTTCGAGAACATCTCAGACAAAAACGGGATAATGTCTCAACTCCTTCAAATCAACCATCTGATCATCATTGCAATCATAAAGTCATCATCCAATGTTGTTGTCAAACAACAAAACGATCTGTCTTCGATCGTCTGACTTTTGCTAAAACTGAACCAATGTCAGAAGAAGACGAAGTGTTGTACGCTTCTGTCAATATGGCTTCCCGAGACACCGGGGGTAGAAAGTGCTCCAAACATGGTAAGCCTCGCAGACCAAGCCAACGATATTTGGATTTACTCCAAGAATCCTCTGAAGGAGTATTTCAACATACTCGTTCCCACAGCCGAGACACAATCGGTCAAAGGAATCTTCCTCAAGATCCTTCAGCTTATCTTCCTACTTTTCAGTCAGGAGACGAATCTTTCTCTGATTATGATGCATATAGTGAAAGCTCTGAACAAACAGTTTCGTCTACTGTACCTAGAGAAGTGACAGCATATGTTGTCACTGATGATCCAGATGCTTCAACTTTCGTAAACCAAGAACAGCGAATTGTTGCATTGGAAGACAAACTGAAGACCATGGCTGAGATGGTCGCCAGTATGCATTCTATCATTATGGCACAACATGCTACCCCACCAACTGTACCGGCTGCTATAAACCCTGAAATCATAGCTTCATCGGTGCCTGTCAATACTGGGCTGGGGGTAGTACCTCCTCAGATGCCTCCTGTGCAAGTACAAGTTCAAACTACACCCAGTCAATCAGGTGCTGGGGGTAGTGCTTATAATGCTGTCCCTCCTCCTACCACGGCTCCTTCCTCTTCATCTGAAGATGCTAATGAAGCAGTCAAGCTTTTACGAACTCAGTTTGAAGCTTTCAAAGAGAAAGACAACCTGCAAAGGTTGGGAATCAAACAGCCATATCCCGTCGAATGGAAAGAAGTTCCATTTCCTCCCAAATACAAGATTCCAACAATCGCTCTCTTTGATGGTAGTACCTCACCAAGTCAATTCATCAATCACTTCGAGGTAATGACTGTTCAACTTCAACCAAGCGACGCTCTTCTTACCAGAGTGTTCGTCGGTTGTTTAGCCGGCGTAGCATATGACTGGTACAGAAGTCTGCCCGATGGTTGTATCACTTCTTTCTCAGGTCTCAAGCAAATCTTTCTAGAACGATTCTATGAGGGTTTCAATGACATGACTATGTCAGCCCTAAATAAAATCAAACAGAAACATAACGAGACTGCAGAGAGTTTCATTGAACGTTTTCGCCGAGAAGCCCTGAAAATGCCTCCAGGGACTCCTGCTGCTGTTACTATAGATACTTGTAAGGCAAATCTCTTGCCTATTATCAGTATGTGGACAGGCTCAACTCAGTTTCAAGACTGGCCATCCTTCATTGTTAATGCCAAAGCAGCTGAAGTAAGTGCTGATAAATTCAAACAGTTGGGGGTACAAATGTCTTAACCCCGATCGGGATGAACATCAAGCGTCAGGCGGTGGAAATCGCCAAAACAACCGCAAGAACAAAGAGACTCTGAACATTAATCTGAAAAGCAAAGAGTCTTTGGCTGTCAACGTAGCTCAGCCTACGTCCACTTCCACTCCTTCTGCACCACAGCCGAGGGAACCTCGTCCTAAGGTAGAGTATTCTTTTGACGAGAATGACACGGCAAGTATCTTCGATTGTTTACTCAAAAGCAATAAGATCCAGCTCCCAGACCCAAAGAAACCTGATGAAGTCGGTAAGACCGATCATCCTAAGTACTGTGTTTACCACCGATTCATTGGACATCCTACTAGAGCATGTTATGTGCTCAAGGGCAAGATTCAAGAGCTTGTTAATGCTGGAGTTGTTACTCTGCAACAAGATGAAAAGACTGTCACTGCCAATATGGTTTCAGTTCAGTTCGGTAATTTTCCCCCGCAGATGATACAGCATGGTGTCATTCCTATTCCGAAAACTACTCTTGAGATTGAAAATATTCCTTCTCCACCAAATGAAGGTCTCGTTCCTTTGTCTCTAGACAATGGCGAGGTTATGTGGATTCACCCCGATCTTACTTCAGAGTTCGAGGATTCTTCTTCTTCCAAGAAGAAAAGTCGCTCCAAAGGCAAGACGAAGATTTGCAACATGGTATCTTTTGATCCCATAGTTGACGAAGAAATTCTATTAGGCACCAGATCAGGAAAGCCCTATTTGAAGGATTACCCTGAAACTCAAGAGAATCTTGCTTCTTCTTCTGAACCTACCTCAACACAACCTGCTCTAGCTGAAGAGAATCCTGCTGCACCTTCACCAGTTGTGATTCCTATTCCTCCTAAGCCAGTGACTGCTGATAAAGGCAAACAACAAATCCGCTTTGACAAACCTTTGAAGAAATCGTCTCCTACAGGACTCGAGAAGCCTTACAACTTCGATATATTGGCTCAACTAGCCAATACCCCAGCAAAGTTGTCTATCTTTGAACTCTTGCGTCTTTCCAAAGAGACTCGAGAAACCCTCAGCGAAGCTCTTATGCAAGCAGAAGCTTGTCTAACCTTTCTCAAAAAGCCCGAAGCAGAATCAGTCTCTTGTAATAGTGTTCAGGAATTCATTCCGAACATAACTTTTATGCAAGATGACATGCTGATGGAAGACAACAGGCATGACCGTCCTCTTTACTATACAGGATATATCGATTCGATGAAAGTCGATCGTATTCTGATAGATCCAGGGTCTGCTCTTAGTATCATGCCGAAGACAATGCTCGATGCTTTGAAAATTCCTGTGCATAGTCTCTCCACTACAATCACTACCATCCTTGGATTCAATCAAGGAAAGAGTGAACCTTTGGACAAGATTCGCCTAAAACTTCAAATTGGCAATCTTCGCACAAAAGTTACATTCTACATTATTGACAATTTTGGTTGTTCTTACAACGCTCTATTGGGGAGACCATTCTTACACGAGCACAATGTTGTTCCATCAACCCTTCATCAATGTTTCAAATATGTTGATGACAAAGGCGTAGTTCGTAAGGAGGTTGCGGATCTTTATCCCTTCAAAGGTGTTGAAGCATACTGCAACGACGCTCGGATGTATAAGGATGAATTCATGAAAATCGTGTTAGCATTAGACACTGAAGAAGAACAAGAAGCGACGCCTAAAGACACTCTAATCATACCCGTCAAAGGGCGAGTTTCTCATCCTCAATCTTCCAAGCCACTGGCTATTCACTTATCAGCTCAAAAGAAGTCAATTGATGCTGATCAAGATCAAAGGGAGCTCACCTCTTCTGAGCCACTTGTTATCGATTTACGTCGTAACAAGGACAAAAAGCAGCTCACTTCTTCTGAGCCAATTGTTGTTGATCTCATTCGCAACAAAGAAAAAAAGGAGCTCACTTCCTCTGAGCCACTTGTTATCGACCTCCGTCGTAACAAACCGCATCCACATTCTTCTTCTCCCCCTCTTGTAATTAATCTGACTAAGCCTGCTAAGGCCAAAGGTCCTGTTGTAAATACTGATGTACAAATCAATGAAAAAGCACCTACTTTCCAGTATACTGATGTTATTTATCATACTAAATACTATTTAGATATGTTAGATAGCTTCCAATCAATTACAATGGGAGTTGTGCAATCTCTTCATACAGAGGTCTTACTCGAACACTCAGATGATTCATACTTTGTTGTCTCTTCTCGAAAGAGAGGCGAAAGTCCAATAATTTTTATTAAAGGACCAGAACAAAAATTCAGTTATACGGATGACAGTAAACTTAACGACACGGGGCGTATCCAACTCCATCGTTATAGTCAACAATCAAAAGACATCATTCAGAAAATGGGTTATGATTTCAAAAGTGGCTTCAATTACGGTAAGGGTAGACGAACTCCTATTCGTACAACTGTTCCGAAAGGAAAGTCAGACATGTATTATAGCAGGAATAAGAGAGGTCTCGGATATGCTTCTCCTCCATTGTTATCCCCAGCAGTCTCCGAATCCGACAGTGAAGAACGCTCTAACTCATCTGATTCCAGATCTTGGGATTCTGATACTAGCATTGGTGAAGTCCATAGGTTGGTCGTATCATCTAACATGGTCTCCGTTGAACTTCCAGAAGACTATGACGAGAATGTGGAAGAAAATCCTGAAACAGATCCTTGGGCTCAGCATATGGACAATCAGTGGGTACTTCGCTTTGAACAACGTGAACCACCTACTGAAGATCAATTAGTTCAAGTTGATGTAGGAGAAAGTAGCTCGCCTCGTCCAATCTTTATCAGCAAAAATCTTCCAGAAACAGACAAGGAAGAGTTGATTCTTCTTATTAAAGAATATATCGATGTCTTTGCTTGGAGTTATGAAGACATGCCAGGTTTAGATCCCAAGATTGCTACACATAAACTGAACATTTTGCCTAACGCAAAACCTGTTAAGCAGCAACAGCGACGCTTCAAACCAGAAATGATGGATGCGATCGATGACGAAGTCAAAAAGCTCATTGCTTGTGGCTTCATTCGAGAAGAACAACATCCTGATTGGGTAGCCAATGTCGTCCCAGTTCTGAAGAAAACTGGCAAAGTTCGAGTCTGTATTGACTTCCGGGATCTTAATGAAGCATGTCCAAAAGATGAATTTCCTCTTCCTATTACGGACGTCATGATCGACAATACTTGTGGGTTCGAACGAATATCTTTTATGGATGGATTCTCTGGATACAATCAAATCAAGATGCATCCTGAAGATGAAAAGCATACTTCTTTCCGCACTCCTCGTGGTGTTTATTGCTATACGGTGATGCCATTTGGTCTTAAGAATGCTGGTGCAACTTACCAACGTGCTATAAGTACTATTTTTAAAGATCATCTTCGCAAAACTGTTGAATGCTATGTTGACGATATTGCTGTCAAAAGTCGTCTAAAGGAAGATCACCTCCAAGACCTGAGAACTATCTTCAATCTCATGCGCCAACATCAACTCAAAATGAATCCCACCAAGTCGTTCTTGGGTGTCTCTAGTGGCAAATTTCTCGGCTTCGTCATTACCTCTAAGGGTATACACGTAGATCCCGAGAAGATCAAAGCCATTCAAGAGATGCGTCCTCCACGCAACTTAAAAGAGCTACGAGGATTCCAAGGTCGACTTGCATACATCAGGCGATTCATTTCGAACTTGTCTGGACGTTGCAGACCATTCACTCAACTAATGAAGAAAGGTGTATCTTTCGTTTGGACTGAAGAATGTCAACAAGCATTCGATGATATCAAGCGATATCTCATGAACCCACCAGTCTTGGTGCCACCTATTTCTGGTATTCCGTTCTTAATGTATGTCCGTGCTATGGATCATTCATTGGGTGCTTTACTTGCCCAAAAGAACAAAGAAGGTCATGAACAGGCCATTTATTATCTTAGCCGTACTATGATTGGTGCTGAACACCGTTATAGTCCAGTTGAAAAAGAATGCTTGGCTCTCATGTTTGCTGTACAAAAGACGAGGCATTATATCATTGGTCAAACTATTCATGTTATATCTCGAGTTAACCCTCTCCGGGTACTTATGAAGAAACCAAGTACACTTAATTCTCGGTTGGCTACATGGGCAATCCTGCTAGCTCAATATGACATGGTGTATGTTCCACAAAAGTCTGTCAAAGGTCAAGCGCTGGCGGACTTTTTAGCGGCTCATCCTGTACCTGAGACATCTAAGCTCTATGACGAAATTCCAGACGAAACATTGGAAGTCAACATGATCTCCGAAGAATTTCCAACCTGGCATTTATTCTTTGATGGTGCATCAAGGATTGGACCAAATGGTGCTGTTGTGGCAGGTGTTGGAGTGGTCCTCGTTTCTCCAGACGGATCAACTATCCAAAGAGCCTACTCTTTAGATGAACCTTGTTCTAACAATGTAGCAGAGTATAATGCTCTACTTATTGGCCTTCAGTTAGCTAAACAACTGAACGTTGAATATCTTGAAGTATACGGTGATTCTAAACTGGTTGTTAATCAGGTTAGAGGAACCTATGAAGTACGTCATCAAGACCTAGTACCTTATCATGAGGCGGCAATCAATTTAGCTATATCATTCAAAGATTTCTTCATTGACTATGTGCGGCGGGCTTGCAATACTGAAGCAGACGCTTTAGCCAATCTTGCAGCTGTCTTAGCTATCCCTATTAAAAGACAGCAGGTGGTAGTTATCTCCAATCGAGAACTGTTCTGTATTGAAAATAATCGTAATATTGAATTCAGCAATTTTGCTGAAGTTAATGTTATCGATGATGACTGGAGAACTCCTTTTATCGACTTCGTGGTACATGACATACTCCCCGAAGATCCTAAGGAGGCTACAAGCGTTCGTCGACGATCTCTCCGATTCTATTATAATCAAACTACTAAAACTCTCTATCGGCGAACTTATGACGGTCTTCTTTTACGCTGTCTCGCTGGTGATGAAGCTAAGCAAGTACTGCGTGAAGCTCATGACGGTGTATGTGGAGCACATCAGCCTGGTCCTAAGCTACAGGACCGCATTAGACGCATGGGTTACTACTGGCCCTCTATGGTATCGGATGCCATTGAGTATGCAAGGAAATGTCGAGCCTGTCAAATCCATGCAGACTTCATTCATCAACCATCAGAATTTTTACACCCGACGGCTGCTTCTTGGCCTTTTGAAGCTTGGGGTATGGATATCATAGGGCCCATTAATCCTCCTTCTTCTAGAGGACATTGGTTCATATTGGCGATAACGGACTATTTCTCCAAGTGGGCTGAAGCTATACCACTGACTGAGGTTAAGACTAGCAGTGTCATCAACTTCGTTAAACACCACGTCATCTATAGATTTGGTGTACCCCGAAGAATCGTTCATGATAATGGACCTCAGTTCATCAGTCAGAAGTTCACTAGATTCTGTGATGATCATCGGATTGATAATGTTGCTTCAACAGCATACAATCCTGCCGCTAATGGTTTAGCTGAAGCTTTTAACAAAACCATCATTAAACTCCTCAAGAAGTTTGTTTCCACTAACAAACGGAACTGGAGCGAGAAACTTGGCGAATGTCTTTGGGCCTATCGAACTACAGTCCGTAATCCAACAGGCTTTACACCTTTCTCTTTAGTGTATGGTTGTGAAGCCGTTCTTCCTTTAGAGCTGCAAATTCCTTCTTTAAGGATTGCCATCGCTAACGAGCTTACTACAGAGAACAACGATCTTCTTCGACTTCAAGAGTTAGAAGCGTTGGATGAGAAGCGATTAATGGCTCAACAGCATATTGAGCTATATCAAGCCCGCATCTCAAAGACTTCCAATCGCAAAGTTAAAGTTAGAGCATTTCAACAAGGAGAACTTGTTCTAGCAGTCAGACGTCCTATGACTATGACTCATATGAGCAAAGGGAAATTCGATGCGAAATGGGAAGGTCCCTATGTTGTAAGCAAAGTCTTCTCAAATGGAGCTTATCAACTTTCAGAGCTTGATGGTCGAATTGCCATGATGCCTATCAATGGCAAATTTCTTAAGAAGTATTTTGTATAAATGTAAATGCTTGTAAAATCGTCAAACAGGATCAGGTTCATAAATAAAATGCAAATTTTATTTCATCATATGATAGTACATAATATTAAAGGTCACTATCATCTTTTTCTATATTCGGACGCGGGCCACTGCCGTCCTTCTCGAAGACATGATCAGCAAAAGAGCTAAGAACCTCCTTGCTGGAACCCACGAGAAATTTGCAGGCGGCCATCCTCATGGCTTCTTCTTCTTCAGTCTTTCCTGGTTCGAGCAGGAAGTCCAAGATATCCCGTGGCGGCTGGGGTGCAGACGGACCTTCGCCCGCTTTTGCCTCCTTCGGCTGGATTGGATCGACAGGGCGCTCTTCAGTGCCCTTCTCAACCTTTGGGGCGATCTCGGCCTTCTTAGATGCTTCTCCGGACGACATTTTTATGTTGAAAAGCAGAAGTGTTCATTCCTGTCAGATTTCTGCTATATTTATAGACAGAAGTTCTTCAAATAACGAAGCGACGGTTCATCCGTTCATTTATCACATTCATCAGACGGTTCATCCGTTCATTAATGCCTGACGGTTCATCCGTTCATTTATCACATTCATCAGACGGTTCATCCGTTCATTAATACCCGACGGTTCATCCGTTCATTTATCATATTCATTTGACGGGTTCATCCGTTCATTTATCATATTCAACCGACGGTTCATCCGTTCATTACTATCACCTGACGGTTCACCCGTTCATTTCACCTGATGGTTTATCCATTCATTTCCATTTAATGGTTTACCCATTCATCACCACTTGACGGTTCACCCGTTCATTGTCATTCATCATTTGACGGTCTTCCCGTTCATTCATTTCACAAACATTGACGGTTCATCATCGTTCATTATCTATATCAGCAACTGGTTGTTTTCGACTAAGTTGTCAAGTCGAAGTAATAATATTCAATATATTCTGCCATGTCCATATTACCTCTGAGCAGATATAATGAATATAATTATTTTCTACAAAATTATCAAAAAAATATATTATGTCTTGCACCTCTGAATATATTTTCTATCTCTATTATTTATATCTAATAAGATATGCAATAAATAATGGAGCCACAACAAAAAAATGTCTTTTATTTATGGAAATATGAGACATTACAAAAATGCTTCCATAGCAGCAAAAGCAAAGATACAAAAAAGTTCTAATCAAGAAGGAGGAATAATTAAATTGTCGATTTGCTGCTTCAATGTCCGCAGCTCTTCTTCATGTGTTGATTCTACTATTTTTTTTGCTTCCTCCATCCCATTTTCTTCATCAAAGATAGGCATATCTACTGTCCTGCGGGTAATTTCAGCACTATGAGTCTCGTCATACTCATTTTTCTCCTGAATTAAGGTATTGAGTTGTTCAATCATAAATCGTTGATTGGCAGTTTCTTCTTCAAATTCCTTCTGAAGGCGAATAATTTCCGCTTTCAATTCAGCAAGCCTTTGTCCTTTGTTCTCAGCTGCCAAAGTAACTGATTCTATCTTTGAGTTGAATTCAGCTGACTTTGCAGAATGAGCTTCTAATAGGTTCTGAAGGTTTATCCTTTCCATATCAGCTTCTTGGGCTAGTCGTTCATATTCAGCTTGCACCAGAGAGTCTATATTCTTCTTCTTGAGCTCTTTATATTTCCTTATGGATACCTCCAACTCATCTAATATATGTTCAAGAAAAACGGCTTGGGCTTCGTCTCCTTGGCCTCTTATGGCTTTTATCAGGAAAGAAGTGGGGTCCCTAACCATAATGAAGTTAGTTCCTTCCTTCTCTATCATTTTACGGACAAGAGATCCCAATGACTCAAAGAAACATCTGGTAAAAGATTGGACAACTTGCTGATTGATGGCTATGGTTCCAGGAGTCGAAGCTACCCCTATTGAGGATGGAGTATTCGGTTGCTCAATCCTTTGCTGATGAATGATAGGCTCTTTAAACAAAGGAGCCAGAGTAGAACTAGCTGCTCCTCCTGTTTGTTCTTCTGCAAAAAAGTAAAATTATTATTTTACTAATTTGCCAATAAACAAAAAGATCAAATTAAAAAAAAGCAGTCTTACCTTGATTGGATCTAACAACAACTGCATTTCCCGCTGGAATAGACTCCCGTTGAATGGAAGTAGCTTCAATTGCGACAGCTTGGCTGCTGCCCGCTTCAGAGCCGCAAGATAAGTGATGGCTACTACTAACAACTACCGTTGGAATAGGCACCATAGCCAGGTCCCTCGGAGGTGTTGGTAGAGTATCAAGACCTGCAAGAACTACAAATGAAGATATTAGATATCAATCTATTTTAAAGAAAGAAGATTGTTAAATATCATTTTATACCTTGGGGTTCGGTAGCGGGACTCTCTTGCTGAACATCTTCACCAGCCACTTCTTCAGGGGATACTTCTATCTCGACGTCTTCATCAGGGTTAACAACCTTTTCTACTAACGCCTCTACTTCAATATCCTTTTTAGGATCTGAAGCATCGTCGGCGGTTTCAAGAGATATGTGTTCTTCGTTGTCCCCTTCAGGATTCTGTATATACTTATCAATATTTCCAGACGAAGAGCTTTCTTCATCCTTATCTTCTTCTTCTTCTTGGGCTACATTCCCACTGTCAGTTGCGGTGAGATCCTCCTGCAGGCTATAACAATCTTCTAAAGCTTCGATCATTTTATGCTCTTCTTCTTCACGAAGAGTCTTTGGGGTAGGAGGAAGCTGAGTCGTCGCCACGACAGGTGAAAGGGGTCGTGTAATATTTAGCTCTTCTTCAATGATGTTTTCTCTGAGTATTTCAACTTCAGTTCTGGGGTCAAGATCTCCCCTTTGTTCAGTCTCTTCAAGGATTTTATTCCCTGATTCAGAAACAGGGGTGGGAGATGGCATTATAAATCCTGCTGCAGCATCTACTGAAGTCAGGAGTTGTTTGGAAGGAGAGGCTTCTAAATTTCTTCTGGTAACCAACTTCTTCTTCTTTCTGTGTAGAGGTCTATCGGGACTCTCTACATTTATTGGTGCTGTTTGCTTCTGTACAGAAGTTGGTGTAGTAGTAAATTCTTGATTTGTCTCGGCTAGCTGCCGAGATTGGGATCTTGTAGTCACTTTATCAGAAGAATGCTCCAAGACCAATTTCTTCTTTGCTGCAGGAGCAGGAGGCTCCTCTCTTCTTCTTTTCTTGGCAGGAGACTTTCCCACTCTTAGAGAGATCCGCATTGCTGCGTTTATCTCTTGTTGGAACATCATTTCTCTTGAAGTTTCTAGGGGTTCATCCGCCGGTTCGTTTGCCTCATCATTGGCAGGGATTGATAAAGCTATCCTCCCTTTCCTTAATCTTATCGCAGAAGCAAAACTATCGGCGAGATTAAAGTTCTCGACAAAAGTATTTGCAGATGTGTAGAATACCGAGTATGTAAAGAGCATCCGAGGCCCTTGAGGAGTGCTCTTTGGTGGCATAGAGAAGGTAGCCTTTGTGTCACGGGCATTGTAGTAGGCCCAAGCTCGGGCCCCGTCAATCAAGAAACCCTTGCCCTGAAGGCAGGTGATTGCGTTCCCTACGTGGAACTGATCATACCCAAATTGTCTAGCAAAACGGCTAGGGAGGTATGGTTCCAAAAAGCATTCTTCTTCAAAGCGGTATACTAAATGAGATGGTCGAATTGTCTTCAACCATTCAAAGGCCACACGGTTTAAGGGCTGCAGTTTTGAATCTACCATGTTGGGTGGCATCTGGTCATGACCGGCCGGGAGAGGCGCGCAACAGAAGTTCCATCCTCTGTTCAAATTTAAAACGAATCTGCATTCACTCAGAGAGGTGTACTTCCATTTACCCTGAGAATATCTGCGCAAGAAGCTGCCATCTACTGGTCCCATACCAGGGTCCATTAAAGTTGGATAGTGGAGGAGTAACCATCCAAAGAGATAAGTGTACGGCATTTCGAGACGGGGGAATTCTTTCTCTCCCTTTGCCTTCAGCATCAAGTCAACATACAAGCGAAGACTCGCATTTAATCTGCAGGTCATTGCCGATAACAAGTCAACCTTATAACCGAAGACTAGCTTGACGGCAGCAAAAAGTACACCGCGATGAAAACGGTCCACTGCACTAGATCCCGGGACCACGAATCGTCTGAGCCAGTGTGTCAGAAACCCTGCTAACTGGGCTTCTTTGGACATGGGTCTGTAACCCATTCTCAAAAAACTCTCCAAAATGTCACCTTTCTTTAAAGGTGGACATTGATAATCATCCTTCATTTCCTTATCATAATGTTTACTTTCTTCCATCATCTTCATGACTTCCGTGTTAATCAGGGGTTTGAAAAAATGAGGGTAACATTTGTCATTTTCCTTGGTTTTCTTCTCTTCAATATGATTTAAGAACAAATATGGCAACCACTTCGAAGAATAGCAAGTGTTGGCCGTAGCACTCTTATAGTACAAAGAGCAAATTTTGTAATGGCATAGCAGTTCTTCAAACACTGCTACCATTTCTGCATTTTCTTTTCTGAGTTTCTCTAACTCGTCATTTGTGGGAACAAACTCCTCATATGGAGCATCCGCCATGGGCAAGTATGAGATGTATTTCATCTCGTGGAGTGCAAACCCCATCTCTCCACCCGGGGTCATGAAGGTTCCTGTTCTGTAATTGTATCGCTCAGCCAAGGCCAAAAACATTTGAGGGTTAGGAGCAAACCCGTATACAGTGGCATGCACTGCTTGAAACAGGTTAATTTGTTGAAGTTTATCTTGGAAGGTTGTCAGAACCCAATTTGCAATGCAATTCCATCGTTTGTAATCTGGATTCACTAATCCAGTCATTCTGATATCCTGTTCAGGGTATCTTCCTTCTTCCTTCGCAAATTCATTTGCGAATATAGGGGTTCTGACGGGCATCAGCATAGAGGAGTTTTCCGGTGGGATGCAGCTGGGTCTTAAACCTCTCAACATAACACTGTATCTGTCAGAAGAGCTGTAAAACATATCTTTCCCGTTAACCTTCTTTACAAAGATCTTCCCTGCACGAGCATCCTGGAGAAGGGTGATGTTCCAATCCATTTTCCTTGGGTAGCTCGCATGAGCGTACCGTGACAAAGGAAGGCATCGAGCAATTTTAGGAATGAAGAATGATCTGTCTTCCCGGTGGACTACCATCTCCTCCATCATTGGCCTAGGCTGGGAGACTTTTTCAAAGGCATCACCAAACAAGAATAAGGGTTTCTTGTGGATAACAGCATCTGCTGATTCCAGAGGCTGTCCATTCATTAGACACATTAAAGTTTCGTTGTCCTGAGAAATCAATATTGCTTGACGAGAAGTCGGCAGATCGTATTGAGGATAATGGACGTGAGACAAATCTTCTTTATATTCAGATTCAGACAAAGTTCCCACAAAATGTTCATAGTTTGGATCTTCATTGGTTTCAACTGCATTAAAAACAGATGAAGATCAGTACAAGTCAAAAATTCTATTTTTTAGACAAGCAAAACAGAAGAGTACACAATCCTCAGATTGTGCTAACATGGATTGCGCAACATTAGTTTGCGCAACATAATAGGGTGCGCAAACCAATCGATTGCGCTGACATTCAGCACAAAGCAATCGATTGCGCTGACATTCTGTCAGCACAATTCGATAGATTGCGCAGGATTACAATCTTCATAAAAATGAAGACTGACTGTTTATGCAACCAAAAAAACCTAAAAAGGGTGGCGCAAGTTGAACTCATCTCTAAAAAGAAATGAGTTTCGAAGATTGGTGGAAGTCAAAACACCCTAAAAAGGGGTTTCGATCGGTTTTACTACCTATCAGAGCAGGGTGCGCAGACTCATGTCGAGATGCTCGCCGAGCAACTCTGTCAGAGGATTCGGCCGGAGCTTTTCCCTTCGCAGCGGCGGTGGCGGCAACATTAGATCGTCGGGGCGCCATGGAAGTCGTCGGAGAAAGAAGACAGAAAGGGTTCGGGAATTTTTCTCTCAAAAGCACGAAAGAGGCAAAGTAAAAAAATGAAATGAAGAAGTGGGCTATTTATAGCCTTTGAACTACGAAACGGCTGCCTTGGATTGTGCCTAAGATCGGGGAATACTTCGCTTTGCGCAGACAACCCATCATCATGCGCAACTTGATTCAAAAATTCAAAAATTCAAAGTATTTCGAAACTTTGAATCAAATCAACTTTCGAAAACTTTGAAGGGGGTCTTGTAGGTCCTAAAAAATCAAGTTGCATCAATCAACAAAATCAAGAAATCAAAATATACATCATCTTGTTGAATTGCGCAGACAACAGATTGCGCAGCCAACCGATTGCGCATTCTAATTTGCGCACACAACCGATTGCGCAAGCTGACGTGGCAGAAGTCATCATTACTAAATCAAATCAAATCTTTTCTGACAACTGACAGCGCGGATAACAAGGAGTCTATTCGTTTCCTGCGCCGCACAGTGCTCGAGGACGGCTGACAGCTGGCAGCGCAAACCAATCCTGCGCAGTTTGAGCTTGCGCAAACCATGTATGCGCAATTCAACTCTGCGCAATCTATCAAACGTAACTGTTAAGTTACACGTGGCATTCATGCCATCGATTGTTCATTACGTGGCAACTGTTTATGCACGATCATGCGCATTTCTATCAAATCATGCTATGTGTCCATGATAATCGGCCCACGATCCAGTAACTATCTGCGCAAATCAATGTTGCACAAACCAATGCTGCGCAAATCATCATGTGCAGTCCAAAATAACTGAAAGTTAGTTATTTCCAGAACTCTATAAATAGAGTTTCAAGTCTTCAGAGGAGAGATCAGATATCAAGATCAGAAATCAGAAATCAGAGAGTCCAGGAGTTCTTGCCAAAGTGCTGCTGCATTCTTCCGAGACTTTTGTCTTCAACCTCAGAGGCTTTTGCCTTCAGTTTCCAGAGTTGTTTTCAACTTCAAAGGTTTCGTCTTTACAGTTCACATCGTCCAAGGGATAAAGCAATCGTCATCGAGATTGGATTCCTACAGTTGTAATTTTCCCAGAATTCTTGTAATCTTTATTACAGTTTGTATCAATAAAGTTCTATACTTTTGTTTTTGCAAACAGTCTGCAAGCTTCTCGATCGACAGCCCAACCTTGAACGGAATGAAATGAGCAGACTTCGTCAGTCTGTCCACGATCACCCAAATAGCGTCCTTGCCACTGGGAGTTCGCGGTAATCCAGAGACGAAGTCCATGGTAATGTGCTCCCACTTCCATTCCGGAATAGGTAAAGGCTGGAGTAGTCCTGCTGGTCTCTGGCGCTCCGTCTTGACTTGTTGGCACACAAGGCATCTGGAAACAAATCTGGCGACCTCTCTCTTCATCCCATACCACCAAACATACTCCCGCAAATCCTTGTACATCTTGGTAGATCCAGGATGTATAGAATACTGCAACTGGTGGGCCTCCTGCATCACCTCCTCCCACAAGTCCTTGGGCACACACAGCTAGCTCCCGTGCCTCAAGGATCCGTCCTCTGCAATGGTGAAATCGTCGAGCAAACTCATCTCCGCCTGAGCTCTAAGACATCGGAGTCCCTCATCAAGAAGCTGGGCCTCCTTGATCCTCTCTAACAACCCCGACTGTATCTGCATATGCATCATCTGTCCCCCATATCCTGGCAGAACAACCTCAATCCCAAGGCTTTCAAGATCCTCCAAAAGATGCCGGTCCATGGTGAGATACATAGCAATAGGATATCGACTGAGAGCATCTGCAACCACATTCGCCTTCCCAGGGTGGTACTGCAGACTGATATCAAAGTCCTTTATGAGTTCCAGCCATCTGCGCTGCCTCATATTCAGCTCCTTCTGAGTAAAGACATACTTCAGGCTTTTGTGGTCCGTGAAGATGTCCACTCGCTCTCCATACAGGTAATGCTTCCACAGTTTCAAGGCAAATATGGCTGCTGCAAGCTCCAAGTCATGTGTAGGATAATTCTTCTCATGGGGCCTCAACTGTCTAGAAGCATAAGCTATAACCTTCTTGTTCTGCTCAAAGCACACATCCCAAACCCTTCCCTGAAGCGTCGCTGTAGATGACAAATCCTCCTGATCCTGACGGCAAGGCTAGAACTGGCGCTGTCGTGAGTCTTCTCTTCAATTCTTCAAATGCTGACTGGCAGGCGTCGCTCCAGATGAACTCCTCGTCCTTCCGCGTAAGCTTCGTCATAGGCTCTGCTATCCTGGCGAAGTCCTTCACGAACTTCCTGTAGTATCCTGCTAGCCCCAGAAAACTACGAATCTCAGCTACTGATGTGGGAGGTGCCCAAGCTTCTACTGCTTCAATCTTCTTGGGATCTACAGAAATCCCCTCTCCTGTCACCACATGCCCTAAAAACTCCACCCGGTCTAAGAAAAACTCATATTTTGAGAGTTTCCCGTACAGCTTCTTCTTCCGCAGTATCTCTAGCACAATCCGCAGGTGCTCCACGTGCTCCTCCTTCGTCTTCGAATAAATCAGAATGTTGTCAATGAAGACTACGACAAACTTGTCCAGATATTTGTGAAAAACTTTATTCATCAAGTTCATAAAAAATACGGGGGCATTGGTGAGTCCGAACGGCATCACCAGGAACTCATACTGGCCGTATCAAGTGTTGAAAGCTGTCTTCGGAATATTCTGCTCCCGAACCTTCATCTGGTGATACCCCGACCAAAGGTCAATCTTGGAAAAGACCCTCGCTCCACTCAGCTGATCAAACAGCTCGTCAATCCGCGACAAAGGGTACCTATTCTTGGTGATGTTGTTGAGTGCACGATAATCAATGCATATCCTCACCGTCCCATCCTTCTTGGACAGGAAAAGTACCGGTGCTCCCCAGGGTGAAGCACTGGACCGAATAAATCCCTTGCCCTCAAGCTCATCAATCTGGGCCTTCAACTTTGTAGCTTCCTTTGGGTTGATCTTGTAACAATGCTGGGATTTCGGCGCTGATCCAGGCACTAGGTCGATGCTGAACTCCACGTCTCGATCTGGCGGCAATCCTGGCAACTCCTCGGGGAAGACGTCGAGATACTCTGAAATCAGCGGATGCGACAACTCCTGGTCTTCTACAATAGCTCCGAAGTAGACTCCTCCTGGCCTCTCTGTAACTCGTCTGCTGATCTCGAACTGTGGAAGTCCTGACGGGCTGAAAGTCACCTTCCCTTCATGGCAGTCTATTACAGCAAACTGCTTGCTCATCCAGTCGATGCCGAGGACTACGTCGAATCCGGGCAATGGCATCACCAGAAGTCGAGCCCTAAGTTCTCGTCCAGCTATAGTGATAGGGCAATCCACCACCTCACTGACTGGCACAATCCCACCTCCTGTCATAATCTGACAGTTCCTCCTAGTGGGCTTGGGTGTGAAGCCGTGTCTATGCAGAAACTCATATGATACAAAGCTATGTGTGGCTCCAGAATCAAATAAGGAAATGGCAGGAAATGAATGAATGCTAACAGAACCTGTGATGACATCTGGAGTTGCCTCCTCCTCAACTGCGGCCAAGATGTAAGCATGTCCCTGCTGTGCTCCTCCCCTCTGCTGCTGCTGGTGCTGTGCAAACCTCTGCTGCTGGGGTGGTAGAGGTCCTCCTCTCTGGGGTGCAGGTAATGCTCTGGGTGGTACAGGCGGTGGTCCTCCAGCTCCTCGGGGTCCTCCTGCTAGTCTGGCTGTAGCCTGAGCGCAGTCCCTCATCTGATGTGCGTCTGATCCGCAGAAGAGGCAAAGTTCGAGCCTCTTGCGACAGACCTCCACGTGGTGTCCCGGTCGATAGCAATATGTGCAAGTGATCCCCTGCTGCCTCTGATGCTGAGCTGCTGGAACTCTGGCAGGACGATGCTGAACTGCTGCCTGCTGATGCTGCCTCGCCGGAGTCTGTATCTGCACCCTCTTCGCTGGCGCCTGGTAACTGCTGCTGCCGACGTCCCTATCCCTCTTGGACCTCGGGTCCATCTCCTTCTCGACTGCCTGGACGATCTTAAGGATGCTAGTGTAGGTAGTCGCCTGGCTAATAGCTACCGCATGCCGCAGCTCCCTGTTCAGACCCTTCTTGAATCTCCAGGCCCTGTCCTCTAGATCTCTAACTAGGCTCTCAGCGAATTGGCTGAGTCTGGTAAACTCCGAAGTGTACTCTGTGACCGTCATAGTCCCCTGCTGTAGCACCTCGAACTGCATCCTCAGCTCATCCCTCTCCACCTCTGGATAGAACTTCTCCTTGAACAGTGTTTTGAAAACTGTCCAAGATACATAGGGCTCCGTCAACTGGGGCTCCTTCCGGTACCATGTCCTCGCCAAGTCGAAGAGTCGCATGCTGGCCACCTCCACCTTCGTATCATCTGGAATGTTCGCCAACCTCAAGGTCCTCTCTGCATTCTCTAGCCACTCGTCTGCATAGAGAATCCCCTCGTTGCCCCAGAAGTCTAGCGGGCAGAGGTTCTGGTACTCCTTCGCCGTCCCTGGTCTCGGTCCTCGTGGTGCTGGAGGTGCGACTGGTGCTGGTGCTGGTGCTGCCGGCTCTCTGGTCCTCAGCGCGTCGACGACAGTCACTCTGAACTGCGCTACCTGATGGTTCTGGGCCTCCAGAAAGTGCTGAAACATCGCTATCACCTGGTTGCCGTCAAACGTCATCGTCGGCGGCAGTGCTGGAAAGATAGGAGGCGCTGGCGGAAGCTGATCTGCCTGGACATCTAGTGCGGGCTGCTCTATACCGCCTGCAACTCCAGAACTGCCTGCAACTCCAGTCTGATCTGCGGTCTTCCTTGTGGCAACCATCTTGCATAAAACGAAAACTTCGTTGAACGACAAACCCAAAAACCTAATAAACAATGTTTTTATAATAATCAATGTACCTGAAAACATGATAAACCTGATATACCCTTAATTCCCGATTTTCCTATGTTGTGTTCAAGTTTCCCTAATGTAATCAAGTCCTCTAATAGTACGCTAATACCTAGGTACCATTAGGATAGACCTGTATGGGCCACCACTAAAAACATATCACGACCCGCTCCCGAATAACCGGATACGAGTCAGACACGCCCAGCCTTTGTTATTAGAATAATAAAGTAAGCTGTACCATTCTAGAAAAACTAACCAGATATCAAGACAAGAATGAAACACAGCATCTATAAAATGTATCCCAAAGTAAAGTACAATATCAGAATTTATTACATTCCAGAATAATAGAAAGTCTACTAGTCTCAAATACATGAAAAATAATAGAAAATCTAAGGGAAATCTCTAGGCTTCTGCAGCCTCTAAGTCATGAGCTGCACCAGCTAGCTCTTCTGCATCAATAGGCTCCTCGCCATAGAATATATCGCATAAAGCCTCCAACTCACCTGCAACATATCCTATTCAGGAGCGGAGCAAAGTATATCCAAAGAAATGAACATGTACATCATGGTATGAATCAAGAAAACATGAATAATGTAAAGTACAAGAAATGAGAGCAAGACATGAACTGAATAGGAATACTGAAAGTAAAACAGGGAAACATGGTAAGAGTCCTGAACATGAAATACAACCTGAATCATGAAATACAAACTGAACATGAAATACAGCCTGAACATAAAATACAACCATGAAATCCTGAAATACAATATTGAATCCTGACATGTGCAATATTTGAAATACTTCTAGATTGTGATCGGCTTGGGTAGATGCAATGATAATGAAATGGTACGGCTTTGGCCCCGCGTGCACGATACGGGACCCAAGCTATTCATATGAGTAGTAACAGGGTTTGATCACATATCTATAGTATTTTCCCTTCCAGACACAATGAAACATGGAACATGAAACCAGACAATATCGTGAACTATCGTGTCATCAAGGAGATACAAGGAAGAATAATGAAGATATGAGAAATGAACAATTCAGAGGAGTATACTTGTCTGTCTCCGGGTGATCAAGAAAGAGTGGTAGAGCTGGATATCTGTCACGCCCCAGAACCAGAATACTGGAGAGCGGGGACAGACATAGCCAGCTACGTATAACGGAATGGAATCCACACCGCTATACGGTCACGACTGTCTAGATATGTGAGGGTTTCACTACAATCCATCAGTCTCTTAAGGTCATAAAATAGCCTATTGTCTCAATCTCAACCAACTAATAATAGTTACAAGATGTCAGACCACCAAATACACAATAGTAAGGCGTCACATACATTATATATTCGGAATGATCATGAAGCTAGTCGTTACAAAGTGTGAGGACTAGCAAGAGTTCAGTCATACATGATCAACCCCCGGGGCTTGTCAATCATGTTACAGCCCGTAGGCGGACAGTAAGTAAGTACAATCGAGCTAACACTTGCTCGTCGGCTAAACGCCTCAAAAGAATAATTTACAATATTACAGTGGGAGAACAAAAGAAACCCACTCGATGCCCTGGTTACGCCTGGTGACTACCATCGGGCTGGAAAGCAGGGAGATCCTTTGGTGCTGCTCCGGTATCTGGCCATACAAAACCAGCTGGATCAGACCCCAGAAAGAGCAAGTGCCACAAAGGAGGCTTCACTTAAGAACTAAAACCAACAAATCATTATCATTCAATATGTAAGAAAACAATAATAAGTAACACAGATTGAGGTTTGTGCACTACCAATGCACTTATCCCAATCAGAGAATAATAATTAAGTGAGGCATCATTGACATACGAAAACTGGAGAATCATGCTAAATAAAATATAGCTGGACAATATATGAAGAGAAAACGAAGGTACTATTCCGGAAGCCAGGTTACAATCCTTAAACCAAACAAGGACCGAGATTGTAATCCTTCGCCTGAACAGAACTTAGTCTCTGATCATTTATTGCTAAAGGTGCCAATCATTAAGGTGAAAAGAAGAGAGTACAATGATAAAAGTGACAATGAAGAGTACAATGTGCTGGAGTGACAATAGAGTACAATCGTTATAGTAACAATCTGGAGTGACAATCATTATAATGACAATCTGGAGTGACAATCATTATAGTGACAATCTGGAGTGACAATCATTCAATCATTCTGGTACAATCTTGCAATCAATCACTTCTAGACAAAACTATACTGGACTAGACTCCATCCAAGCAATCACGGCCAATCATTACCTACGGCTTTCTACATTAACTAACTAGGGTTATCACAATCCTAGTTACTAGCAAGATGCAATGAGATGCTCCAAGTAGTCACAGGCCCTGTAGCTATCCAGGTTATCCAGGCGAATATTATAGTGACAATTTAGAGAGTATAATACATAAGAGTGACAATAGAGTTTAATCATTTTAAGTGACAATGGCGGGTGCCCCACATAACAGTGGGCTGGAAATGTGCCCTACTCGTCGGCAGGCTACAAGTCCAAACATTTGCGGCCGGGATAACGGGATCGCATGTAACTGGGGAACATCTTTTCATGTCTAGTGAATTATACTAGTCATTAACCTTAGTCCATTTCAGTAGGTACTCCTGACCGTGGTACTCAGGAGTCCCCTCCTAGACATGATGCAAGACAGGACTGGATTATTTGTACAAGCACAATCGTCCACGGTGTCCAAGTAATTATACAGGTCATGTCATGTCAGGTAGCCGTCGTAACAGCTTATCGGATATATCATGTCAGGTCATCATGCCAAGTGTACTTGTCAGGAGTGCGCCACGGCGGGCCACTATCAGGTCATGTCAGGTTACTTGTCAAGAGTGTACCACTACGGGTCACTATCGTGTCATGTTCAGGTATCATTCCAAACATCTTAAACAAATCCATGATTATCAAGTTCATGACAAAAGGCGTAAGGATATAAAATGGACGTAAAATATCTAATAAAATATCAATACACAGGGCTATAGGAGAGCCATACGGCTAAGGCATATGCGGCCAGGAATGATCTCATGCGGCTGGAAAGAGAACAGCCCATGCGGCTAATAGGGTCAGGCGCATGCGGTTAGTAGAAGCCCATGCGGCTGGAAAGAAGTGGGTCTATGCGGCCAGCGGAGGAAGGTTCTCATGCGGCTAGCTGAGTCGAGTTCATGCGGCCATGAGAGGCAAGGGCGCATATACGGCTAAGTGGAGAAAAGTTCTCGTGCGGCCAGCGGGGAGCAAGGCCTATGCGGCTCAAGAGAAGCGGAGTCTTATGCGGCTAGCTGAGACTGGGGTACTGCTCAAGCCTATGCGGCTCAGGACGAGTGGGTAAATATGCGGCCGGTCAATCATGCGGCAGGAAAATTCTCATGCGGCTAGGGTATCACTTGCCGCATGAAATATTCATGCGGTCAAGTCAGCACTGTTCTTCTCTCCCAAATTTTCGAGAAGAAGAACACCATGAAAGCCAAGCTCCCAAGTTCCATAACTCCATCATCCGAAGCCCAAATCCGAACTTCTATAGGTCAAAATGGGGCAGAATGAAATTCTTTACAACATAGAACTCTCAAAACTCAGAAATAACAGGATTAAGTAGATCAAAATTCAAGAAATCCGAAAATGAAATAAACTTAGATCTACAAGAATCTAGCCATAAAAATTAGAAATGTCAAGTACTAAAGTGTTTTAGAATGTAGTAAAGAAGAGAATGAAGCAATAAAATCAGAGTTCCTCCATAAAGCAAGTTGCACTTGCCTAGACCCCTCTCTCCCTCTCTGGTAGGTAAGGAAGTAAATGAGGAAGAAGAAGATGATTAATGAAGAGAGAGAAAGGAGAAGGGGTAATAAATGGTAGTGGTGGTGGTAGGTAGGGGTTCACCCCTTGGTCCATGATGAACCAAGGCAAAAACCAAGCCAAGCCAAACCGAACCAACCAAGGAATAAACCAAGCCCAAATAAACCAATGAACCATTAAAACCAATTAAACTATCAATGCCAATAAAACCAAGTCAGTGCAAAATAAACCAAGATAACTAACCATGAATAAATAAAATATGGGTCCAAAATACGTATACGTACACTAAATACGTATCACGAATTTGGGACATTACAATATCCTCCTGTTATATGATTTTATAAGTTGATCAATAACTGACTAAATCTAATTATTTATCAAATGATTCTAATCAAGAAATACATGTTTTAGTCTCTACTTAATCCATCCTATAATTCAGTCTCCACAATCTATAACATAATCTAATCACTTATTAAATAAAATCTAGTTACTCTATATAATTCAAGTAATATGATTCCTGCCTAAACTAATAACTAGCTAATCAATATTTAGATGAACTCTTCATGTCAATACCTTAATATTGAGAGTAAATAGATAAAGGAAACCATGTTATTCAATACATATCCTATCAATTGCTTCTTACTGTTATGACTCCAGGTTTGTGGGTTCCTAAACTTGATAGTGATACCAAGATTGGAATGTTTGAGTCATAATCCAAACATACACAGGGTCAATACCAGGACTGTTCTAACCAACTTAAATCCTAACATTTGCTTCTAGGCCAGAGTATCTCATTCCATCCCTTAACAGTGTTGAATCCCTTCATTAATTTCTCATCTGTTCAGTCCAGGTTATGGTGTGGAACTAACAGGCTGCTAGTCAGGAAAACACATCCTGGTTCCAGGATATGAGTATGAAGTCAATCTTCAGGGACCCACAGCTATCAATCTTAGCTATACTAGGCATAAACCTATGTGCCATACTCCTAGTCAACCTTAGTTCTAATATAGCAGTTAATCCAAGTCCAGTAAACAGCATGAATCTGAACATGCTATTTAAAACTCCTGCATTCCTAAGAGATCAACACAGGGGATTTTCTACATAGCTTCTACTTAGTATCAAGAAATACAATATTTCTAAGTAATCATAAAAGTCTCTACTGTAAGCCTCTCATCTAAATGAATAGGAATACATGTCCAAATCCCATCCAGTCCCAATTCTAATATCCTGCACCTGTCTCTCCATAATCCTTCAGATAAAAATTATGGACAGTTCAGAAACAGTGGCAGGATACTGCATTTAAACATTCAGACATCACCCAGTCTCTTTCAGGATTATCCTTCAGTCCAGTTTCCAATCTTACCAAGTTATTCATCTAAACCATGTGCAATAGGTTAAGGTATTCGATTATGAAGGTGACAGTAGCAGGAGTGGTAGGATACTGCAAATGCATCCATATATCACTCAGTCTAAAACAGGACAGTGCCATACATTCAGTCTAAATTTGTGAAATCAGGAGTCACTTCTTCAAACCCAAATGCAGGCAACCAACTTAGTCAAGCCATATCAACACATGAATTATAACCCCAGTTGTAAACAATATCGAGACCATCCTTCCTACTGTACAGCCCAACCCCCAATTGCTAGATTGTTTAAAAAGTAAGGCAATGTCCAAACACTAACATTATGTGGGCATTTGCAAGAAGTAAAACTGAGAATTACTAATACCAATTAAATCCTGATATTCATGAGCTAAGGATTGCAATCTCTCTCCAGAACCTCATCTACAAGATATTAGCTCTGGATTTGATTGTCATATACTTGTCTAAACTGATGTAATTCAGTCTAAACCTCAGTTCTAATTCAGATGAGACAGTCCCAAGCAGGACTGGTACAGTAAGACCACATAGAGTTGATACACATCAATTTCCTGTTGGAGTCACTGTACCAGTCCTTATCAGAACTTGCATATGCTAATCTGAATTTTAAGAACTTGATATAACTATATGACAGCATTAATTAGACTCAAATAACATCTCAGTCTAACAAGAGCTAAGTCCAACAATCTTAACTTCACCTCTCCAGAACCAAATCAGTGAATCAACAGAATCCAAAACTTCCCATAGAGTTATGAATCTACACACAAACCATAATACCATGTCTACAACATTCTAAGGAAGAGTTTAACAAGAAGGTTACCTGAATTTGTAAGGTCAGATATCACAACAGAACACGAGCTCACTGCTACTTGTTTCGATCTTGATCCTTGGAACCCTGCTTCGAGTATTACAAGGAGACAAACACAGGAACTAATTATGATCACACCCATTCTTAATTTAGGTCTTCAGTAAAATTCCAAAGTCATGAGGAAGATCTTCAGATTCGAAAACTTACCACGGTTGAATCAAGAGTTCTGGTATGAAGAAGATGGAAGTTCAGAAAACAATAAGAATCAGGACACTCTCCATCATTGTTCTAAAGAATTAAAATAGAACATTAATACTCTTATCACAGGAATCACAACTCAATTTGATAACTCTGAATCTAACTTACCAGTTCTCTGATCTCAAGTGAATTGACGAAATCAACCAAGAATTGATGGAGGAGTTAAATTCCGATCCAAACTCTGAGACTACATCTCAACCAATCAACAAGAATCGAAAGAATTATGAATCCAGGAGGTTCAAACAAAAGTAGATCTCACCTCCAAACCAGTGGTGGAATTGATTGAATTAAACTCGAGATAAACTCTGAAACAAAATGCTCGATCAATTACCATACGATCTAAATATTGCTGAGCAAGGAAAACGACACAAGACTGTTATTACCAGGGTTGATGCCGTCCTGGAAGGTCGTCGATCATCCTCCTAGCGCCATGCCACAAAGCTTCTGATTCGAGTTGGGGAAGAACTCTCTCCAGGAAATAAAATTTTTGATGTGAGCAGGAATGGAAAGAAATGGAAAGGAACCGATCCTTAAATAGGCCGTTAGGAATTTTTGGGGGGAAACTCGAATTTGGCAGGGATCACATGGCTCAGCTGTCATTCGGTTAGAGAACCCTCTCATCAAACATTTTGAATTTGAAAAAGTTTTAAAGGAGAAGAAAAGGGAACTGATGAGTAAAAGCTAAAAGAATTTTCAGGGAGGCTCATGAAGGTTCAACATAGAAGTAACCTAGGCTTCCTTACCAGGCCTTTGGAATGGGCCTTAAGGAATGGGCTAAACAAAGAAATGAACTTAAGGAAATGGATTAATGTTGGGAAGCCCATCTCCTTAGAAATCAAGAATTTATTTAGCCCACAAGTATTTAAGGTATTACAAATTTAAATTGTTAAAACAAAATAAAATAAGGCTAACAGAAGATTTTTAAAATTCACGATAGTGGAGTTACAAGAGATAAACGTAGTGCGTGTCGAACACTAGATAGAACAATTGAAATGAATCGTACGACAAACGTACGAGTCATTATAGAACATTGGATATCGCAAAGGCGAGCGCCTCGATACGCAAGCCTCAAGAACGTGGGATAACTGTACTCGGCGAGTGCCTTAGTGCACGAACCATATCGTGCCTTCGTGCACGAGTTAGAACGGCTAGAACATTGTGTTGACACAAAGTCACAGTCAACCAAATATTGATAACATTGACTAAATAATACTTGTGATAATTCAATACGACACACGACGACTACATCCAGCTCAAGCCAGACGACAGCTCAGTTTTGCAAATGCGAGTCATTTTTCGAGTCTGTACTTTTATATTTATTGAGTCTAAAATGATTGTAAGCTGAGTTATGTTGGGCTCTTGAGACTCAACCCATAACCTATCCAAATCCATAAAGCTCCACATCCAAAATCAGCCCATTGGACCCTTGGACCCATTCTGTGCTCTGGAGACAGAGTTCGGGCCGAACTCTGCCTCCACTCAGAGTTCGGGCCGAACTCTGTCCCCTAAAAATCAGCACCCTAATTTTTAGGACTGGCTGGTTGCTAGTTGTCCAACGACCAAATATTTGAAAATTTCTACCAGAATTCTGGCCGAATTCTGCCTGTTAAAACCCTATAAATAGGCCAAAAATTCTCTCATTTTCAATCATCCAATCTTCTCTTCTCTTCTCTCTTAAGCTCAATATAAGCCATACCCTTCTTCATCTACTAGCCACAAGTTTCCTAAGTCTCGAGTGCTCAGCATCTCTCAGTTAGGAGTCTTGTACAAGAGTTCAAGAAGTAGCTTAAAAATTTCTAAGCATTGCCACTGCGATCCAGTGTAAGAAGTTGACGTGCTCTTATGAAGAAAAGGCACGAGATGTAACTACTATTTCACAAATAGTAGATTTAATCCTGAGCTAGAGTTCTCAGGCCTGGACTAGTCCTCCACGAGGGAAACCAGGTTAAAATCGGCTGTGTTTGCGTATGCTTTCTTGATCCTTATTTATTTCCATATTTACTCTGATTAGTTTTTCTTGTGAAAGAGTTTAAATTTTTTAATTGGCTATTATCGCTATAAACTCTATTCACCCCTCTAGAGTTGCCATCTGTTCTTCAATTGGTATCAGAGCTCTGTTTTCTTTACAAAGACTTACATTCTAGAGCTGATCCATGGCAACCACACAATCCTTGATTTCCAATCACGGTGAAGGACAGTCCACTCATAGGCCTCCCCTATTTGATGGAACTAACTACACGTATTGGAAAACAAGGATGAGCTTTTATCTCAAGTCGCTAGACTTTGACCTGTGGACTATCGTCACTGACGGTTACAAAAAGCCCGCCAGAATAGTTGTCAATGGTGATCTCGTTGAGAAATCACATGACAAATATTCTGACGAGGAGAAGAAACAGGCAAGTCTAGACGCGAGAGCTATTAATGCTTTATTCTGTGCTATAGACAGGAATGAGTTCAACAGGGTATCTACATGCACCACATCTCACGAAGTATGGAGACTTCTAGAAGTGACGCATGAAAGAACCACCCAAGTCAAGAAATCAAAGATAAGCCGTCTCACTCAAGAATATGAGGCTTTCAAGATGAAGCCAAACGGGACGATCACGCAAATGTTCACAAGATTCCTCGACATCATCAACCCCCTATCTTCGCTCGGCAAGCAATGTTCAAATCACGAGAAGATTCGCAAGCTACTTAGGGGGCTACCAAAAATTTGGAACCCTAAGGTGACAGCCATCATAGAAGGAAATGATCTCACAACCATGTCCATGGAGACCTTAATGGGAAAGCTAATGACTCATGAGCTTGACCTCAAGGACTTCGAAGAGCCTGCTCCTAAGGCTAAGGAGATCGCACTCAAAGCTCACCGACGAAGGGCTGAACCCGAAGAGATGGATGACGACAACTCAGAAGATGATGATCAAGCTCTCATGGTCCGCAACTTCAAGAGATTCCTTCGCTTCAATCGAAGAAAGAAGGAACCACAAGAAGATGGCGAAGAAGAGCCAACCTGCTACGGTTGCAAGAAGACTGGATACGTCCGAAAAGACTGTCCATTCTTGAAGAAAAACAACCACTATGAGAAGACATACAAGACGACCTCCTCAAAGAAATATGCCAACACAAGCATTTGGCATGAAAGCGAAGCTAGTGACTCCGAGGAAGAAAAGGACTCTCCTCAAGATACGGCTAATATGTGCCTAATGGTGACGTCCGACAAGGTATCAAACGAAACTCTTGACGACTTCACTTTTGATGAACTTGGCGATGCTTTCACCGATTTACTTAATGATCACAAAAAGGTCATTGGTAAATACAAACATGCCAAGGACAAAATCAAAAGTCATGAAGTCGAAATACAAAGACTTTCTCTATTACTTGATAACATTAGAGACACTTCACCCACGGATGTCACTGATGAGGTATCTAAGCTTAAAATAAGCTTACATGATGCCGAAGTACGTATTGAACAACAAACACAAGAAATCACAGCACTCAACACGGAGCTTGCAGAAGAAAAGAGTAGACACAAGATTTCTATTACTAAGATGCATGGCTTGAATGCTAAGGTTACTGAACTGCAAGATGTCTCTAAGAAACTAGAGACTAAATTGGGAAAACAGGTTGCTCAACCTCAAACCCAACATCATGAGACACACACAAAGCATGATACTTCTCATACTAGTCACCCACGTTATCCACCTACAATACGTAACCATGCTTACATATATACACACTTTCACAAAGGACACAAACCACATGCACGTAGAAATAATTATCATATGTCACAAAATCATCATGCTACACATAGAAACAATCATCACCATGTTGCACAAAGACACAATCAACATCACTCTACATATAGAAATCATCATGTCATGCCATATAGACAATATCATCATGCCATACCATATAGACAATATCACCATACCACTCCAAATAGTCATTATCACCATGCTGAATCTACATATCATCACACTTCTCCTCATTACTCTGCTTATATACATCATCAGCATGCTCCTAATGTAAATAGAAATGCTATATGTACTTATTGTAGTTTACATGGACACATTTCACCATAATGTAGAATTAGAAGATTAGTAGATAGAAAGATATATGCATGGTTTCCAAAAACTAACTTTTCAGGACCCTCAAGAACTTGGGTACCAAAGGTCACATCTACTCTTGATGTAGGTGAACCTTCCCTCCTCAACTAAGAGTAAGTGGATTCTCGATAGTGGATGCTCGCGGCATATGACGGGAGACGCAAATCTTTTCGCATCACTATCGATGAAGAAAGAAGGATATATATCCTTCGGCAACAACCTAAAAGGTTATGTTATAGGTAATGGTAATATTGGTCATCCTCCCTCTCCCATAATAAAGGATGTCTGCTTAGTGACCGAGTTAAAGCATAACCTGCTCAGCATCAGTCATCTTGCTGACCATGGATATGACATTAACTTTGGACAAAACAAATGCCTTATTTATGATAGGTCAACGGGAGACATCGCTTTTGAAGGGATAAGAGAGGATAATATTTATATTTTTTATATGTCTAGAAATACTAACAATGCAGGTAGATGCCTATATGCTCATAAAGATGAACGGTTACCATGGCACCAGCGTCTTGGTCATGCCAATATGGATACTATATCCAAGCTATCGACCAAGAAGCTAGTTAGAGGCTTGCCCGACATCACATTCAAAAAGGACACCGTATGTGCCGAATGTGAGTTGAATAAGGCAACCAAGTCATCGTTTCATTCCATAAACTCTGTAAGCACTACTAGACCTTTGCAACTACTCCATATGGATTTATTTGGCTCTAGTAGAGTAGCCAGTCTTGGTGGAAAACTCTATGCCTTTGTTATTGTTGATGACTTTTCAAGATTTACTTGGGTTTTCTTTCTTGCAAATAAAAGTGATGCTATTTCAATTTTCAAGATTTTTGTTAAGAAAGTACAAAACGAAAAAGGCTACATGATTACTCGTATCCGAAGTGATCATGGAGGCGAGTTCGAAAATTCTGATTTTGAAAAGTTTTGTGATTCAAATGATTTTGATCATGAGTTTTCTTGTCCAAGAACTCCTCAACAAAATGGTGTTGTGGAGCGGAAGAATAGGACTCTTGGCGATATGGCTAGAGTCATGTTGAACAAGTTTTCACTTCCGAAATACTTTTGAGTTGAAGCTGTCAGTACAGCATGCCACATTTTAAATAGGGTACTTATTCGTCCTATTACGAAGAAAACACCCTATGAGCTTTGGTTTGGGAGAACCCCAAATATTTCTTATTTTAGAGTTTTTGGCTGTAGATGTTTTATCCTTAACACCAAAGACAACTTAGGCAAATTTGATGCCAAAGCTGACGATGGTATTTTCCTTGGCTATGCTGCCAAGAGCAAGGGATATAGAGTTTTTAACAAATGCTCATTAATTGTGGAAGAGTCTACAAATGTGACTTTTAATGAAGATAACAGTACAGCAGCTACTCTTGATGATGATATTGAGCCATCAACGTCTACTCCAATGAACACCACAACCGAAACCAATTCTCTGGAGAGCTTGCCAAAAAAATTCTCTTTCAAGCCATCACATCCAGAAAATTTGGTAATCGACGAGGTTTCACGTGGAGTAACCACTAGATCATCATTAAGAGACTCTATTGCTAGCACTACCTTTGTTTCGCAAATTGAGCCTAAAAATATTTTAGAAGCTTTTAATGATGAATTTTGGATTTCTGCTATGCAAGAGGAACTCAACCAATTCGAGAGGAGCCAAGTATGGGAACTCGTTCCTAAACCGGCTAATCACTCAATTATTGGTACTAAATGGGTTTTTAGAAACAAAGTAAATGAAGATGGTTCAGTCACATGCAACAAAGCTCGTCTAGTAGCCCAAGGATACAACCAAGAGGAAGGTATCGACTACGATGAGACGTATGTTCCTGTTGCTAGATTAGAATCCATTCGGATGCTTTGTGCATTTGCAAATTTTTAAAATTTTAAATTATTTCAAATGGATGTTAAAAGTGCTTTCTTGAATGGTTTTATTAAGGAGGAAGTTTATGTAAAACAACCCCCTGGCTTTAAAAATCATAAATTTTTCGACCACGTGTTCAAGCTAAAGAAAGTGCTGTATGGCCTCAAACAAGCCCCTAGAGCTTGGTATGAACGGCTAAGCAATTTCTTGTTTGAGAAAGATTTTTCAAAAGGGAAAATTGACACTACACTTTTCATAAAATCTTTCAAAGACACTATTCTTTTAGTACAAATATATGTAGATGATATTATTTTTGGTTCTACTGATGAAACTCTTTGTCAAGATTTTGCCAAGTGTATGCAGACCGAGTTTGAGATGAGCATGATGGGGGAGCTCAACTACTTTCTTGGACTGCAAGTCAAACAAATGTCAAATGGAACCTTCATCTGTCAGTCGAAGTATACAAAGGACATGCTGAAGAAATTCGACCTTGACAACGTCAAACCAATCAGCACTCCTATGGCTACTTCAACCAAACTTGAACCAGATGATAGTGGCAAACCCGTAGATCAACGTAAGTATCGAGGTATGATAGGCAGTCTACTCTATCTTACTGCAAGTCGCCCTGATATTATGTTTAGCGTTTACCTGTGTGCTAGATATCAAGCAAATCCTAAGGAATCACACATGACCGCGGTTAAGCGTATCTTTCGATACCTTAAGGGTATGGTTACAGTGGGCCTATGGTATCCCAAGTCAACATCATTTGACCTCATTGATTACTCTGATGCTGACTTCGCCGGATGCAAGGTCGATCGTAAAAGTACGAGTGGTACGTGTCATTTATTAGGAAAAGCTTTAGTCTCTTGGTTTAGCAAGAAGCAGAATTCTGTCGCACTATCCACAACAGAAGCTGAATACATCGCAGCTGGGCATTGTTGTGCACAAATTCTGTGGATGAAGCAAAACCTTGAAGACTATAATTTATCTTTCATGCATATTCTAATCTTTTGTGACAACACTAGTGCTATAAATCTGACTAAGAATCCCATTTGTCACTCACGCACGAAGCACTTTGAAATTCGTCATCACTTTTTGTGTGATCATCAGCAAAATGGTATGATTAACTTAGAATTTATTGACACTGATCATCAGTTAGCAGACTTCTTCACAAAACCATTATCCGAAGAGCGCTTCAATTTTCTTTGTCGTGAACTTGGAATTTTAGATGAAGCTGTTATAAATTAAAATTAACCTGCGTAAATATCAAATATATCGTGATAATCTTATGATGAACTTGCTATGGGTACAAGCCGAAAGGGCCCTTCTGACAACAAGACGTAAAAGCCTAAGCGACACGGTGCACTAGTACTCAGGACTACCGCTAGCTGGGATCCGGCCCCTGCAGCTAACCAGTGGCAGCTTCAAAATATTAAATTTAATATAATTCCTTGTTTATTATATGGTTCATTTTAATTTATCACATGCTGAAATACTATGATTTCAATTTCATATTGCTGCTTCAAACTCACTTTCTGTTATTCTTTTGTTTACTAATTGGATCTTTCCTATCTTTATACTCATATCTTATATTGGTTTGTCTATTACTTAACCAATATTTTTCTGTTTCTGCCTGATTCATGTTCTATGACCAGGACCCGGAATTCGGGCCGAACTCTGCTCCTACCAGAGTTCGGGCCGAATTCGGCCCTACTGTTCCAGAACCAGGAACAGTCTCAGCCGTTGATCAAGAATTAGATCCAATGGCCATGATTAGGTCCGACCAAGAGAAACCCTTCCCCTATATTCGGTTTCTCTTCCCTCTCCTTCTTTCTTACCACCTTTTCACCTTCTCAAACACAATTCTTTCAAAACCCTAACCCTAATTTCTCCTCTTTAGTGCTCCATTCTTCCCCAAACTCAAGGAGAAGGCTTATTTTTCAATTCTCTTCCATTTTTCATCACTAGTTTGAGGTATAATTCCTTACTTTTTTATATCTCAAATTTCTTTTATTATCCTCTATCTATTGTGTTATGGCTCCGTGATTGCTCAACCGCGGGAAGAGACTTCGGACTGAGGGCGCATCCTCGTCGAATGCTCCTCCTCTAGTTGAGCCGCCCGTTGCACCACCCGTTGCACCGGCCATTGAACAACAACCACCAATCCATCCGTTGTTCAATCCTCCACGTCCCCATGATCCAAACACTTACGACGACCGAATTTTTGTATTACTAGACGCCTCAAATGATTGGTTTAGTGATTTTCGGACACGTCCAGTATTTGCGGGACACCCCATCAACTTTACTATATTCTCACAATATGATGCACTATTTCATGACCTTTGCCTTGATGAACTCATTACCTCAAATTCGGTCATTTATTGTAGTGCCATTCAAATGTTTTACTGTAACTTAACCCATGATGACACTCATATTTATTCACGAGTTGCGGGAATTGATATCTCCTTTGATGATTTTGAATTGGCCGAATATCTTGAACTTCAAGAGCCAAATTCTTGGAAAAAGCTGGTTGAGGCTAGATCCTTTATCTTTCCCGAAGGAATTTTACTAGAAAGCTTCAAGGACGAACTGTGTAGCCCTCACACACGTCCTCGTAAGCTTTTGGCAAAATTCCTCAATCCCTATTTCTATGAACTTCATCGGATCATTTTCAACACCATTCTACCCAAAGCGGGTTCTACCGATAAAGTCACTTATTTTGAGATCTCGGCCTTATACCATCTCTACTTCCATGTTCCCTTTAACCTTTCACGCACAATGATGGATTGGATGATCAACTGTAGGAAGAAACCAAGATATTTGGTTTATGCATTATACCTTCCTATGATCTTTCGTGCATTCCATGTACCGCTTGATGAGTGTCCATTCTTACCTGCCCCTGCCTTCCTCTCTAAGGCAAGGAGGCTTCATGCGGCCGTTGGCTCACCGATCGTATCTGAGCATTCTGATGATGAGCCAGATGCCCCTCCTCTCGGACAGGATCCTCCTCCTGCCACTCTCGAGTCTCTTCAGACTATGCTCCGAGATCGTTTCACTTTGGAGGACGATCGATTGACTCAGCTGGATTATCGGACCACCTTGTAGATGAGTGCTATCAGCAACTCGCTGCATGATATTTGGTATTCCATGTCTCGTCATCCTTCCATGCCCATTCCTATGGAGTGAGACCCAGGTCGTGAGGGATTCCATATCGATGACCCTTGGGTTCATCGCTACATGGATCCGGATGCGGCATTTGTGGACCCACGTCGCTCCTTTACTGATGCTTTGGACGACGCCGGGCCTTCTCATGCTCGATGATGGATATGCACTACTTTTGATGATGCTACTGAGGATCTTAGACTATGGTTTATGCATTTTGCTTTAGTTATTTTTATGTATTTGGTTTGTAGTAGACTTATTATGAGTTATGCTTTTGAGACTTTGGCGGTTCTATTATCAGTTTCTATGTCATTATGACTCTTGGTTATTATCTTAGTTTATATGCAGTTTCTTCTCTTTTGGGTGTGTTTGCCAGTTATTATTTATATATCTCATATTGCTAAATGCCAAAAGGGGGAGATATGTGTATATTCTATTCTGTTTGGTTTATATGTGCTTTTGGAAGAATATTATTAATAGGCCAACAAGATTCACAGCATTGTTTATGGGGGAACTATTCTTAAGCTCGGCACTAATTATAGGGGAGCTATGTCGTTATATGTGTCCAGGTATGGATATTGAATATACAATTATTATTTTGTCAATTATCAATATGGGAGAGATTGTTGACACAAAGTCACAGTCAACCAAATATTGATAACATTGACTAAATAATACTTGTGATAATTCAATACGACACACGACGACTACATCCAGCTCAAGCCAGACGACAGCTCAGTTTTGCAAATGCGAGTCATTTTTCGAGTCTGTACTTTTATATTTATTGAGTCTAGAATGATTGTAAGCTGAGTTATACTGGGCTCTTGAGACTCAACCCATAACCTATCCAAATCCATAAAGCTCCACATCCAAAATCAGCCCATTGGACCCTTGGACCCATTCTGTGCTCTGGAGACAGAGTTCGGGCCGAACTCTGCCTCCACACAGAGTTCGGGCCGAACTCTGTCCCCTAAAAATCAGCACCCTAATTTTTAGGGCTGGCTGGTTGCTAGTTGTCCAACGGCCAAATATTTGAAAATTTCTACCAGAATTCTGGCCGAATTCTGCCTGTTAAAACCCTATAAATAGGCCAAGAATTCTCTCATTTTCAATCATCCAATCTTCTCTTCTCTTCTCTCTTAAGCTCAATATAAGCCATACCCTTCTTCATCTACTAGCCACAAGTTTCCTAAGTCTCGAGTGCTCAGCATCTCTCAGTTAGGAGTCTTGTGCAAGAGTTCAAGAAGTAGCTTGGAAAATTCCAAGCATCGCCACTGCGATCCATTGTAAGAAGTTGACGTGCTCTTCTGAAGAAAAGACACGGGGTGTAACTACTATTTCACAAATAGTGGATTTAATCCTGAGCTAGAGTTCTCAGGCCTGGACTAGTCCTCCATGAGAGAAACCAGGTTAAAATCGGCTATGTTTGCGTATGCTTTATTGATCCTTATTTATTTTCGCATTTACTATGATTAGTTTTTCTTGTGAAAGAGTTTAAATTTTTTAATTGGCTATTATCACTATAAACTCTATTTACCCCCTCTAGAGTTGCCATCTGTTCTTCACATTGAAAGACAATAGGCGAGCGCCCTAGCGCGCAAGCCACGGATATTGAATGCTAAGTCATAGAACATCGAAATTACGGTCGAAACATGCCTACGTGCACGGGATAATAAAAGATGGCTTCATTACGAGAGAATGCAGTTGTGGCATGAATGTGGCGGAACTGTCGGATATGACATAATGCCTCGAAAGGTGTTTGGGACCTTCGGGTCGTTCGGTTGACGAGCATTGAGTTGAGGCATGATGCCATTGAAACATTGAAACGAAGTATGAAACATAAGAACATATAAAGTTAACCGAGAAATACGAGATGATAATGCGGCATGGTGCCCTTCGAAATGTTCGCGGCCTTCGGGCGTTCGTCGAGAACATTCGGGCGTTGTGCCAATTGAAATAGAGATAAGCGAACTTGCTTGGTTGTATGAAAGATAAGATTCATTGCATGGTCAAATGGACTTAAAGATATAAAAACCAGTGCATGGGTATTCCCTCGAACGCGGCGCGTCAGGGCGCTGGGACCGTTCGGCCTAGGAGGGATTCGTTTACGGTATTGTTGGTGCACTTCATTTAGATGGGTAGCGACCGTCTGGTGAATGTGATAAGCCACTTGCTGCGATTATTTCGATGGCCTCTGATGTTGGTTAGCAACCGCACAGAGGTAACATCGTCTTATGTTTCGATTCGATAAATATAAGTCCATTCTAGCCCGGAAAGCTAGTGACCTTCATATAGTTAAGGGCGACGGGTTTGGAAGTGCAAGGTATACGTATATCCTGCATGGATGGATCCGAATAGAGAGCACTTATAACATGACAGGGAAAAACGGATGGGCGTATTCACCTTGCGTCGGTGCAAGGGCGAGTGCGTCGACTTAGTAAGAGTCGCGCCACGAATCAAACACGAGAATGCTTGCTTGTCTATTCAATTCGATAACATGCTTGCTATGATAGCATGCTTTACGCTTTCGAATATGCCATAAAATTGACCCTAAGGAGAACATAGCAAGATCATAAGCTAAGTTGCATGATTCAACATAAATATTAAAATGTCGGTTTGGAAAGAAGATCTTTGCTTCAGTACATGCGAGGACGAACGTACTGATCCCCCACCAGCTTCATGCAGGGTGCAGGGAATGGATTGCCCGCGGCAAAGCGTTGCTTGAACGCGTTGAGGCTTGGAATGCCGAAGCGTATTGAAGCGTACGATCGCTTGACGCTCGGACTCGCGACAGGATTGATGCGGCAGAGATATAGAAGGCATGATGTATGAAACGGTGAAATCCTTTGTGGGCAAGAGAGAACCTGAGTGTTGTAGCCAACCTGGCAAATTCCGTTGGGCTATCGAAAGCCTTTGTAATCTGATTTCGAAGATCAATAAAGAGATTTGTTTCGTATACTCTGTTTTTCTTTCGTTGTGAATATCAACTCAAAAGATAACCATTTGAGAACTTGTCATCTTGCCTTGCACGAGCGCAACTCCAGGCTCGTGCGGCATCACGCCCCCTGCGAGGACGATGATTCGGGTGATTCCGGGTTGGGGCATGACAAATTGGTATCAGAGCTCTAGGCTCAATTTTCTCTGGACGCTTGCTTCATTTTAGTTCTAAAAGTTGCCTACCACCAATCGAAATCACTCTTGACTCTACTCGATGCCGCACTGGATGTTCCATATAATAAGTCTAATACAAATCATGAAATTTTGCCGTGTGTTGTTTGAAAATTTCATGGTGTTTGTTGGAAAAGTCGAAAAAGGTTTGTTGCTGCAAGTGCAACAAGTTGCGAGATGTGAATTCAAGGATTTGTTGCTACAAATGCAACACGTCGTGAATTGCAAGTTGAGATATTCATTGGTTGCAACGATCGATATGAGAAACGTTGGTTGCATCGATACAATGATAGTCGTGGAATGTTGCTGCAGCAATTGCCACGCGTTGATTGTAAATGATGCGTTGAAAAGAAAAAAATGAAAGTTGATATTGAATGTGTCGAACGGATTCACATATCGATTTCGAATGTGCGTTTACGATGAAAAGCGATAAGTCAATATCGAATGTGTTGAAACGGATTTGAGCATTGACTTTGAATGTCGGAAATGAAATGTTGCACGATGTGCAATACGTATCGAGAATAAATCGTTGCACGAGGTGCGGTAAATATCGAAAGTAAATCGTTGCACGATGTGCAATGCTATTGAAAGTAAAATATTGCACGTGGTGCAACGCGTATCAAAATAATCGATGCACGAAGTGCAACGGATATGGTAAATGAATTTTTGTACAAGATACAACGGAAGAAAAAATAAAAGTTATAAATCGAGAAACAAAATCGGTTCGGTTGTACGCCGAGCTGTGTTGGCAAATGAATACATTGGCCGAATTGCGTCGGATTTTGATTAATCAGAGTTACGGTTGTGATCAAGCACGATCACTGTGGAAATCGTAAGTCAGAAGAGATCGTCGGTTCGTAAAGAAGTACGTTGCGACGGAAGTAACTTGATTTCCGGGTGGTATATGGCATACCACCGATGCAATGAATAGCTCGATTTCGAGTGGTATATGTGATACCACTTGTGCGATAAATTGCATCGACGTTTTATGAGAATTGCGGAAAGTTTGTCCGCAACAGACGAGATAGCACCGAGTCTCGAATGAGAATTTGTACGACGCCATGTTGATGCAAGTGTTCTTCGATGATCGGTTAGAACGGTAAGGCGGGACTTGTAATATTGAATGATACGTCGGTTGAAAAATGTATGTGTCGGTCGAATGACGGGAACTAGCGAAACGATTATGCCTTGAGGCAACAATCGGATCGACGGGATAGAAAACTCAAAACGTTGAAATCGAACCGCACGACTTGCGATCCCGATTGAAATATTAGGCGAGACGAATCGAATCGCACGACTTGCAATCTCGATAGAAATGTTCGGCTAGACGAATCGAATCGCACAACTTGCGATTTCGATAGAAATGTTGGGCGATGCGAATTGTAATTGAATCGCACGATGTGCGACTTCGGTGAAGAGTTGGTTGACGTGAGTAATCGTGCCTAAGAAATAGTTGGTTACGTTGCGACGAAACTCATTTGAGTACGACTGAAAACACGCAAAACTTAGAGGGTGAGATCGTATGACTTGAGGGTTCGATGTTGGATAATCGGTAACTCAGTTACGCGATCGAAGTATAGCGGAATGCGGCAAATCGGAGAACGAGTCGATGCGTATAGAAAAGTTCGTTGTGAACTTGGATATAAGCGATGCGAGTTAAGTTGACGTTGAAACGGATTCAGAGTTGACCCTTACGTTATCGAAATGGATACGACGTATCGAGATCGATACGTAAGGAAACGTAAGCGATGTGAGAATACAAAATAGAGTGTGCCTCGCGCTATAAAATTTTATAAGTAACGATACGAGAATGAAACGAACTGGTTGATCATGAACTTTGTGATTTATCAAAGACGAGACTATAAGTCATCGACGATTGCTCGATGCGTATAGCATCTCGTGTGTCGATCGCAAAATAAGATACACTCGAACTCGATACGAGCAAATGTTTCATAAATTGCGGAATCATCGACGGCAGTGCATGACTTTACTCGGAGGATAGCTGCGCATCAGTTGCGCCGATAGAAGTGGTCATGTACGGATTTGGGTAGTCGCATAGAAATCGTCGGAACGTAATTTGGCTCCAAAATAAGATATAGTATGGTTCGTAGTAAACTGTCCTTCGTTAATGATCCACAATTATCGAGCGTAGCTTCGGGGCAGCTGACCCTAGAAGACTTGACCGCCAAATCAAATTGAATGTTGCAGACCATAAGATGATCCATCGATATCGCATATGAGATTGCATCGATAACAAATACAATATGTGCATGTTGACATAAGTCTAGGCGATCGAGAATTGTTGGAACAACTTTCGATTGAGAATGATATAGTTAGATTTAAGCATTCGTCGGATGAATGCTTGAATGGTTATGTTGGTCGACGATCAAACTAGAAATTCACCAACGAACTTGGTTATTCGGATAGGCGATTGCGAGATTCGTGCGATGTACGAGAGAGAACGATAAGAGAATGACTTACGAGTTATGTTGTTAGATTTGAATCGCCTTGTAATTGAGCTTGTGTGAATCGAAATTATGTTCGATGTTGCGAGACGGATAAGTTGGGAATTTGGCTAGTGAATTCCTACTCGTTAGGAATCGAACGTAAGACGTGTCATAAAGACCTCGTGTCAAGGCGATCGTTGTCTTGAGCACCGTCGCCTTGATGTAAACTATTGTGTCGGATAGATTGTGGCCTTTGTGCAATGTCAATTTAAACTTACGTCGGGAGAAGCTGAGCACGGTGTCTAGGTAAGTCACCTAACAGACGTAGTCCTGAATGTTGATGCTTTTGCAAGTCAACAAAAGAGAATCATGTCGAGATATGATACGAAGTAGAACATCAAAAATCGTTGGATAGTGACGCCGAACGCAAGACGTTGCTGTGACTCATTGCAATCGGATGCGCGACGGCTTAATGCGACGCATAGAATTGATAGTCCCGATGAAACGTACAAAGTGAGAAATGCGATTTTTGAATCGCATCGTGTGCCTTAACTTTTGTTGGCGAATCGCGTATGTATCAATATACATGTGTGCTAGAATTGCGAGAACAAGTAATAGAGCCAAGTCCGATCGAGAATACGAGATGGCAAGCTATTGAGAATAAGAATTACATGTTTGCGTTGTTCCGATATCTTACAAATGAGCTTGGCTGAAATGCATATATTGGTGGGACGCCTAAAATATGTGTATGATTCCAAACTAAGTTGTACGATCCAAACGATAGTGAGACGAGATCATGGAGCGATCTATTGAAACCTTTGGAAATTTAGTATTAGTTTCGGTTCGGGACGAACCTTGTTTTGAGTGGTATATTCTGTAATGCCCCGCTCCGCACGGTGCATTATGCTGAGTCGTTGACTCGAAGAGTTGCGTTGACCCGATTACGTATAGATACGAATCAATACAAAGTGTTAAGTTGTCCCGAGCAATACATCGAACTAAGTCGATGCAAAGAGTTGCCTTGTCCCAAAGAATGCATCGAGTGAATCGATGCGAAGCGCCGCGTTGCCTCGAAGGATAAGTGCGTTGAGACGGCTCAAAGATTCTAAGAAATCGAATCGACCAAGGTGCAAGTCCGAATCGATGCAAGTATTGATTTTAGTTGGTTTCATGTGCAGGCTATACGTTTACGCTGAAATGTTAGAGGTCGATCTTTTGTCTTATTCAGCAAGGGGTCCGCGAAAGCAAATCGTCGCCTTGCGACGGACTGAGGCGTTGGCACGGTAAGCCCAAATCGAACATATAATTCAATAAGCACGAAGTGCTCGAATGGCTAAGTCAGGAGAGTGGCCGTGCAACAAAGTTATGAAATCGAGCCGCATCGGCTCGGCGAAACGACAAAGGCGTATCGACTCAAGGTGGGAGGATTGACTTCTTTTTACTCCTTCATTCGATAAGTCAAATATTTCATTGTATGCTGAGTTAACCTATCAACGCTACGGGCGTGGCTCGATAGAGAGATAAATGTAGTGCGTGTCGAACACTAGATAGAACAATTGAAATGAATCGTACGGCAAACGTACGAGTCGCTATGGAACATTGGATATCGCAAAGGCGAGCGCCTCGGTGCGCAAGCCGCAAGAACATGCGATAACTGTACTCGGCGAGTGCCTTAGTGCACGAACCATACCGTGCCTTCGCGCACGAGTTAGAACGGCTAGAACATTGAAAGACAATAGACGAGCGCCCTAGCGCACAAGCCACAGACATTGAATGCTAAGTCATAGAACATCGAAATTACGGTCGAAACGTGCCTACGTGCACAGGATAATAAAAGATGGGTTCATTACGAGAGAATGCAGTTATGGCATGAATGTGGTGGAACTGTCGGATATGACATAATGCCTCGAAAGGTGTTCGGGACCTTCGGGTTATTCGGTTGACGAGCATTGAGTTGAGGCATGATGCCATTGAAACATTGAAACGAAGTATGAAACGTAAGAACATAGAAAGTTAACGGAGAAATACGAGATGATAATGCGGCATGGTGCCCTTCGAAATGTTCGCGGCCTTCGGGCGTTCGTTGAGAACATACAGGCGTTGTGCCAATTGAAATAGAGATAAGCAAACTTGCTTGGTTGTATGAAAGATAAGATTCGTTGCATGATCAAATGGACTTAAAGATATAAAATCCCGTGCATGTGTATTCCCTCGAACGCGGCACGCCAGGGCGCTGGGACCGTTCGGCCTAGGAGGGATTCGTTTACGGTATTGTTGGTGCACTTCATTTAGATGGGTAGCGACCGTTTGGTGAATGTGATAAGCCACTTGCTGCGATTATTTCGATGGCCTCTGATGTTGGTTAGCAACCGTACAGAGTTAACATCGTCTTATGTTTCGATTCGATAAATATAAGTCCATTCTAGCCCGGAAAGCTAGTGACCTTCATATAGTTAAGGGCGACGGGTTTGGAAGTGGAAGGTATATGTATATCCTGCATAGATGGATCCGAATAGAGAGCACTTATAACATGACAGGAAAAAACAGATGGGCATATTCACCTTGCGTCGGTACAAGGGCGAGTGTGTCGACTTAGTAAGAGTCGCGCCACGAATCAAACACGAGAATGCTTGCTTGCCTATTCAATTCGATAACATGCTTGCTATGATAACATGCTTTATGCTTTCGAATATGCCATGAAATTGACCCTAAGGAGAACATAGCAAGATCATAAGCTAAGTTGCATGATTCAACATAAATATTAAAATGTCGGTTTGGAAAGAAAATCTTTGCTTCAGTACATGCGAGGACGAACGTACTGATCCCCCACCAGCTTCATGCAGGGTACAGGGAATGGATTGCCCGCGGCGAAGCGTTGCTTGAACGCGTTGAGGCTTGGAATGCCGAAGCGTATTGAAGCGTACGATCGCTTGACGCTCGGACTCGCGACAGGATTGATACGGCCGAGATATAGAAGGCATGATGTATGGAACGGTAAAATCCTTTGTGGGCAAGAGAGAACCTGAGTGTTGTAGCCAACCTGGCAAATTCCGTTGGACTATCGAAAGCCTTTGTAATCTGATTTCGAAGATCAATAAAGAGATTTGTTTCGTATACTCTATTTTTCTTTCGTTTTGAATATCAACTCAAAAGATAACCATTTGAGAACTTGTCATCTTGCCTTGCACGAGCGCAACTCCAGGCTCGTGCGGCATCACGCCCCCTGCGAGGACGATGATTCGGGTGATTCCGGGTCGGGGCGTGACAGTACTCAACTGTACTGGTGGAGTGAGCTCCTCGCCCACCCATACATAACCGACATGTTCATTTACTTTGTGTAGCTTAATCCCTTTCGATTGTCTTTCTAGTCTTGCCTTAGGATCAATTTTAAGACTACGATGCCTGACCAAACTGACGTGCCACGACATGATCGTGCTATAATGCCAACGTCTATTTCGATCGAGGCAGTGCCTCATCGCTTATGTACTTGACCGAACTTCAACTCGGGACGGCAGGGTCGTGCCATACTCTATTCGTGACTTCAATATATTCGAAATAGTACTTTGTCGAGGAGCAACTTATGCAAACTCGGCCGTGCCAAGACTTTCACTTAAACTCAAGTGCCACTAGACCAATTCTCGTACCAACGATGTTAAGGGGGCGGCTCGTGCATGTAATGCCTCGCTCCGTACGAGGCATTTGGTTGGCTTGTTGGATGGGATCAGAATATTGGACCGTGACTTGTGTTGGAGATCAAGAGAGTTGAGACTGATGCAGTCTCACTTAGCTGGCTAGACGAATTAAGTGTTGGAACGTGGCTCGCTGGTGGAGCTACGCTTAGGGAGAATGTGTATAACCAGAATAAGAAGACCCTTTTATGTAGGCAAGTGGAACTGTCCTCCTTCTTCCTTATTCCTGCATGCTTAATAAATGGAATAACGTGATGCTATGAACATGTCTTTAATGTCTCTTACCTTGAATGTTGAATAATTGCGATGCGATGCTTTAGTTGCTAAATCGATAGAGATGCATATGCTGGAAATCATTGAATGAATAACACATGAACTTTGAATTGCTGAATGAATCACACTCGAACTGCTAATGTAACATGATGTCTGAGAATGAATTGATAATGTCCCTTATGCTTAATGTTGATGAAATGAATGAATCACTTGAATAATGAGCTGCTGCTTGATTGATACATGAGAAAAGAATTGAATATACTATTGTTCTTATGAAATAAAGAAAATGCTACAGGTCCCTTCGAAATGAATGAATGCTGTTATTCCTCCTTAAAAGGAACGTAATAAAAAATGTTGCAATGAAACAAACAATGAGAATTGATGAGGCTTGGGATCGTTGAGATCAACAAATAAAATGATGGTAATGTTGGGAATGAATAAGTCATTGAACATGACTTGAATGAGATGAATGATGATGCACTGTTGTCTTTACTTCAATATTTTATCATGCATTTTATGTTCACGATTGAGTTGGACACGCATTCGCATGGTCATAGGACAACTTATACATAAGAGATGGGGATATGTTTTCTCGAATGGTACCCCGGGACGTTAGGACGATCGATCCGGCCTAGGAGGAAACATTGGCGTGCCAGTAGGGGCACGGATTTTGCGAGGCATCCTTTGGGGCTAGCTACCTTCTCTGGAGTCATCGCATTACCGATGAAGACCTATATGGCAACGTCCGTATGGTTAAACACCAGTGACCATATAGTCAGGATGTATGCTAATGAATGTTTTGTGCAGGCATAGTAAGTATATCTTCTAACCTGTATTTGATGCAGGTACGAGGGAGTTGGCTATCGGTAAGAAAGCACTCAAATGTGATATACTCAATATATGTGTTATTTTAACTTGCGTGCTTAATGTGCCAAGTAAATGATGCTATGTGTAACCTTTCAATATAAGAACCTGCTTAACATGTTAAATTCAGTATGCTAGAAAGATGCCTTGTTATAAACATTGTCCAATCATAACATACATGCTAAGTGATGCTTAAAGTGAGAATTGTCACAACATGTTTAAGATGTTAATGTTAATGATACCTCAATGATGCCTTTGCATGACAACACCAAGAATGTTATAATGATATGTCCACATGAATATTACAAAGAATATGTTTACATGCTTCACTATGATTATTGCCCATGAACTGTAAACTGATGCTAGGTCCCAAATAGAAAGACCATTCTAATAAATGCTTGCTTAAATGATTACTTAAATGTTGGTTTAGGCGAGTGGGTTAGATTCTGCTCGCCAGTACATAGATGATGTGCTAACCCACGTTTTGTGGGCAGGTGCTCGTGCTTGGGATGTTCTGCACATGATGATTGGCTTGATTGGTCCCGCGGCATCGAAGATTTGTTGGGCATACAAAAGCTCTCCTTGTACAAGATGATGTCTTCTATTTATAAAGGGCATAATGTATGGAACATTTTAATCAGTTGTACCAGTGAGTTGTAAGCCAAGTCGGTATATCGAGTTGTAATCCAATGTATCCAATATCAAAAGTAAGCTGCATAGCAGTGTTCAGTTGGCTTCAATATAAAAGTAAGATGTGTTGTAAGCATTGTACTTCAATACAAGTCTTGTACTCTTCTTTATTTATCAATAAAAAGAATAAAGTTCCGTATATCTCTGTGTGACTATCCAGTTATTCTTTTTTTTACCTCCGCTGCTATAAAGAAATGATGTATTTTCATTCAATAAGAAAGATTGTCCTCACTAACTTCAATTTGTCTGTTTCTGCCGCTGCGATGTGCTTCTATTTGAAGATTATCATTTATGTACCATCTTTACCTTGTACAAGTGTAATACCAGACTACGACATCACGCCCAAGCGAGGACGATCGATTTCAAGAGATAAAATATGTGAATAAATGACTCTACGAATCGGGGCGTGACAGTGCAGGTCGTGCCAGTAGACTTGATCATGCCATGAAGTTGAGGCCGTGCCTCCCAAGTACCGACCAGACTTAACCAAGTTGCCTTACGGCCCTTCCTGATTTAAACTCGAGACGAGACCACATTCATGCCGAAGCACGTATCTTTGCTATAGACATCTCTTAGACTCCAGATTTATGATGCAACCGTGCACACCTTAACCCGTGCCGACTCAAGACTTGTGCTTGCAATAAGCATGACTTGATAACCCAACTCATAACTTGCTAGTACTCGACGCAATCCAAAGGCATACACGCAGATAGCCGCTCTTGTCGACATATCTATATGTGTAACGCCCCAGTCCCAAAATACGTAGGACCAAGTACGTAAACATGCCAGCTGTATTCATACGAAATACGTAGGTCTCGTATGAATACATAAGCTGTAAAATACAGTAATCCAAGACAACTAAATCTCATCCACAATGAAAAGAATAATAATATGAATATCAACTCGAATATTTATGATACAATCGTTGGACGGAGACAAAGTCCACTACCAACTATCTCAATGAAAGAAAATGTACAATAAATCGAGCGATAAAAATAGCAAGACGAACCAAGCGCAATTGTCTTCGAAGAAATGGAGAAGACCACGGCCTTGGCTAGAATACCTGCGGAAAACATGAACACACACCTGGGGAAAAACCAGGTCCTCAGAGGGACGTAACAAGATACATAAAAATAATACCATGTTGAACTGTAAATGATACATGATAAAGAAAAGACCACATGCTCCAACACAATGGAACCTAACCATCTAGGTGTAATACAAGTCGAAAACTATACTGGAATGTATAAGTGGGTAGGAATAAAGCATAGCATCCACTAGAGGCTTTCGCATGAACTAGTATACGTCTCTGACCGTATCTGACGACGTGGTCAGGGCCGTGCAATAGATATATCCCCTAGTTCATACTTTGCATCGCTAGCATACCTCCTGACCGTATCTGACGTCGTGGTCAGGGCCGTGCAATGGATATATCCTCTAGCGACACACCCATAACATGGAAACCATGAACCCATAACCGGGCAATCTAGAAGGCTTTGGGCTAGCTCATACGTCCCAGTAGTTTTCCCCGCCCATGTATCACACAAGTCATATCCATGTCTTGGCGATCCATATCTCTATGCAAGTCGCTATCTAGACTCCGCTAATCCATAAATGAACCGACACACGAACCGCCCGTATCGGTAGCAAGTCGAATACGTAGGTTCGTGTCGACTCAATGATCCTCACTCATGTGTCGTGTATGAGACGTGTCAACAAGTCAAAGAAGTTATGAAGCATAACTTCAACACACCGGAAAAGTCCGCTACCACATATGGTCCACACACACACACACACGAACATCGATATACATATCGATGACACCCAAGTCATACTTGGACATACTCTTACTAATGTAAAAACACTAGCAACATATAAAATATCATGAATCAAATATAAGTACAAGATGGCAAGGTATCTTGCCTGGTGGGTCGCCTGGGGTGGTGCGATGCTCTAACAAGTCCTGCTTGTCCAATAGTCAAGGTCGTTGCACACATGATCCGATTCGCAAAGAAATAGGAACGTAGGATCAGTCGTTTTCAAGATTTGACAATATAAGAGAATTTGGAGTAAATAATTACTTACACTAGTTTTAGAATTTATTTCATAAAATTTTGGAGTCTAACTTTTATTTGTAAAATATTTTACATAACTAAAATCAAGAATCGTTTTAGGTAAGAAAAACTAAGTTCGTAAAAACATGCTTTTTAGATAAAACTATATTTATATATGAAAAATATTGAAGTAATTATTCGAAATATTTAGAAGTCATTCATGGCAAAGGAAAAACTGCAACTTTCGAAAATAAAGAATTATTTTGTTGCTAAAACTGTATAAAAAGTCTTAGACGAAATAGCACGTCATAATATATTTTTATTAGTTAAAAGTATTTGTTTATTAAATATTTATTTGCTTAATGCAACACAATATTAAAGATAATAATAATGGTATTAATAAACCTTTTAGCAAAAATCTACTTATATGTAAAAATTACCAATAATGGTAATAATAATAATAATAAAAATAAGATTAATAATAATACTAATAATGATAATAATATATTAATAATAATGATCACAATCATAATAATAATATTAATAATAATAAACACACTAATAATGATAATAATAATAATAATAGAAATGATATTAATAATAATAATAATAATAATAATAATAATAATAATAATAATAATACATTTTAACCTTTAGAACTCACTTCCCCAAATTACTCAGAGAGAGAGGGAGAGAAAGAAAAGGGTTTGGGAAAAGGGATCTCACGAGGGGGTTGTCGGCGGCTTCGGCCGCTGGGGCGGCGTCGCGCTCGAGGACGCGCGGCGGCTGCTCGCCTGCAGACGGCGGCGGCGGCGGAGGGACCTCGTGCGGGAGGCTCTGGCGCGCGGCCAGGCAGAGACAGCAGGGGAAGAAGCGGCGGCGGATTTGGTCGCCTGGCGCCGGAGCGGCGGTCGGAGGAAGTTGAGACCGGCGGGTGGAGCTCCCGGCATGGTTGACCGGAGTGGGCGCGGGTTCGTTTGGGCGGCGGTGAGCGGGTGAAAGGAGATCGGAGAGGGCGACGGATGATTGGCGGCGGACTGGTGGAGGAGAGACGGGAGACTCGTCGGGGTGGTCGCTGCAGGGATGCACGGCGAAGTCGGGGACGCCGGAGTTTGGGCGCGCGCCGTACGCGGAGGCGGATCCGACTTCATGGCCGGCGGCAGAGAGGTGAGAGGGGGCGAGCGACCTCTGATGGCGGAGGGATTTCTCCGGCGGCTTCCAGCGCGCACGGAGGAGGACGCTGGAGACGGCAGATGCTGGTCGCCGTGGCGCTGTGTCTCGCCCGACGGCGCTGTGCTCGCCCGGGCGGCTCAGGTGAGGGTTCTCTCCCTCTCCTTTACTTTTCTGGTGGTTTGTGGTGGGGATGACGGTGGTGATGGCGATGTCGATGGTGGCGGTGGCGTCGATAATGATGGTGGTTCTGGTGGTTGTTGTGTCGGGGTGCTGGGGGTGTTCGGTCAGGGGGAGTCGAAAAAAGGGTTGGGCGTGGACTACGGGCAGTCGAGGGAACCATGGTGGTGGTGCAAGTGATGCGGGTGGTGGTGACAACGAAGATGGTGGTCGTGAGAGATGGCGGGGAGCTTTGCCGAAAATCGAGAGGTTGTAGGGTTAGGATTTGATTGGATTTGGCCGTGTCGGGTGTGTCCGACACGGTGGTGGATGTGATGTATGTGTAATTAAAAATAATGGAGGAAGGGATATACACAGACACGATGCACCTGCACCTTTGTGGAAAATTTTGGATGATAGAGTTCATGGAAGAGTACCTGCCTATATATATAGGATATGGGAATACCCATTGGATAAGGATTAGGATTAGGATTTAAACCCAGTTAGATAATTCACCTATTAATTTAAACCAATTTAATAAATTCAAATCCAAACAAAATCCAATTTAAATATAATTTAAAATCCATCTTTTATTTAAAACCCATTGAGATAATTTAAATTCCAAATGTAGTTATTGAGTTAATCTATTTAAATAAATCTAAAAATTAAATCAAGATTTAAATTGCCACCATAACTTTCAAATATATTTTTCAAAATACCATTAATAATAATTTCGAAAATAGTAAATATTTTTAAATATCTTTTCGAATAATAAAATATTAATATTAAATATATTTCGAAAATCACAATAAATATTAATATGAATAGTTTTAAACTACATTTAATAATTTAGATAAAACAATTATTAAACATAAACAATCAAATCTTTAAAATACCTCTTTACTAAATAAATTATTATAAAAATAAAATTTGAAAATAAACATGAAATAATTTTCTAGTTTTCTAAATTATCACTAGTCAATAAGATAGCATTTTATAAATAAATAATAAACTTGCCTTTAATAAAAATAATTATTATAGATATATTATTTTGAAACCCTTTACCGATAATAAAAATAAAAATCAATTTTCTAAAAATATGCACCTCGCACATATTCGCACTCGACGAGTAATATGAAAACGTAAATTTTCGTACGACGTACAATACGACTATGCGACGTATAAATACAAAAAAAAAAATTCAGTACTAAAATATAGTAGAAATTTAGGGGTTTTACATCCTACCCAACTTAAAAGAATTTCGTCCTCGAAATTAAGAATTTGTAGGGGGGTGAGAAGACACGAGGGGTATTGGGGAGGAATAATCATTACGACGTCCAACGCAATCATGCAGTAGGAAATCGCGACTTCAATAACGACGAGAGTAATCATAGGTTAGCTTAAGAAGGAAGATGAGTACGGGTTAAAGTTAAAACAAGATATCAAACAATAAGGAATATTACGGTAAGAGAAAATAAATTAACGTTATGGCTTGAGAGTAGGTCGAGGGCACGATTAGGAGAACGATTAGATTCGCTTCTAATTTAAGTGATTAGGAGGGTCGAGAAAAGGACGAGTAGTTTAGGATAGCAATATCGACTGATAATAATCATATTCGATATGAAGGCTAGAGAAGGTTCTAGTACAACGCCTTCGTCCTTTTAAAATAGGTGAAGGCGAAAGCAATAGGGAGTTCAAAAGACGATATTATTGAAAGCAATTCGTGGTGCAAAGACGACCGAATAATTTCAAAAGAATTTGTCAAGGCAGTCGTGGATGGGATTCTAGAGGACAAGTTTTGCTATGTCCCCACCCACGTAGAACGATAGATAAAAGCGAACCAAAGTGCACTCGGTTGATCAGACCATCATGCACCGGTTCTGATTAGACCATATGTTAGTGGACATGCCCAATAACATATGTCTTGATACAAGCCTGATAAAAGAATAAGCTTGCAAAAAAAAAAAATTATTAGTCAAGATAGTAAAACATAGGCATGAGAGATTAAGATTTAAAGAAGGTAGAATGATTCTAAGTCATACAGTCGTCCTATAGTCTTCTTGTCCAAGTCTTTGGTTAGCTAGACGGGTTAGGTCCTCTAGATTCTAAGATCTAAATAAGCTTGCTAATATAGGTCACTAAGTCAAAGGGGTTGCTAGTTCATAAGGTATTCTACCCAACTTAAAGAATTAAACTAATGGTATTTTGGGACAATTAACTAGTAGGGTCAATCTCTAGCAAGCACGAAGGGAAGATAGGTATAGGGATGGAGGAAGCAAGCACGATGCAATTGATGAGTCAAACGGTAGATAAAAATCAAGAAAAGAGGTCAAGTATGTGGATGAGATCCTAGACTTCTAATCTTATACGCAGGCTTGCTTGGTACGGTAAAGTAACCAAATAATTTATCTAGACCTGCATGGGCCACCACAAAAACATGTAACGCCCCAGTCCCAAAATACGTAGGACCAAGTACGTAAACATGCCAGCTGTATTCATACGAAATACGTAGGTCTCGTATGAATACATAAGCTGTAAAATGCAGTAATCCAAGACAACTAAATCTCATCCACAATGAAAAGAATAATAATATGAATATCAACTCGAATATTTATGATACAATCGTTGGGCGGAGACAAAGTCCACTACCAACTATCTCAATGAAAGAAAATGTACAATAAATCGAGCGATAAAAATAGCAAGACGAACCAAGCGCAATTGTCTTCGAAGAAATGGAGAAGACCACAGCCTTGGCTAGAATACCTGCGGAAAACATGAACACACACTTGGGGAAAAACCAGGTCCTCAGAGGGACGTAACAAGATACATAAAAACAATACCATGTTGAACTGTAAATGATACATGATAAAGAAAAGACCACATGCTCCAACACAATGGAACCTAACCATCTAGGTGTAATGCAAGTCGAAAACTATACTGGAATGTATAAGTGGGTAGGAATAAAGCATAGCATCCACTAGAGGCTTTCGCATGAACTAGTATACGTCTCTGACCGTATCTGACGACGTGGTCAGGGCCGTGCAATGGATATATCCCCTAGTTCATACTTTGCATCGCTAGTATACCTCCTGACCGTATCTGACGTCGTGGTCAGGGCCGTGCAATGGATATATCCTCTAGCGACACACCCATAACATGGAAACCATGAACCCATAACCGGGCAATCTAGAAGGCTTTGGGCTAGCTCATACGTCCCAGTAGTTTTCCCCGCCCATGTATCACACAAGTCATATCCATGTCTTGGCGATCCATATCTCTATGCAAGTCGCTATCTAGACTCCGCTAATCCATAAATGAACCGACACACGAACCGCCCGTATCGGTAGCAAGTCGAATACGTAGGTTCGTGTCGACTCAATGATCCTCACTCATGTGTCGTGTATGAGACGTGTCAACAAGTCAAAGAAGTTATGAAGCATAACTTCAACACACCGGGAAAGTCCGCTACCACATATGGTCCACACACACACACACGAACATCGATATACATATCGATGACACCCAAGTCATACTTGGACATACTCTTACTAATGTAAAAACACTAGCAACATATAAAATATCATGAATCAAATATAAGTACAAGATGGCAAGGTATCTTGCCTGGTGGGTCGCCTGGGGTGGTGCGATGCTCTAACAAGTCCTGCTTGTCCAATAGTCAAGGTCGTTGCACACATGATCCGATTCGCAAAGAAATGGGAACGTAGGATCAGTCGTTTTCAAGATTTGACAATATAAGAGAATTTGGAGTAAATAATTACTTACACTAGTTTTAGAATTTATTTCATAAAATTTTGGAGTCTAACTTTTATTTGTAAAATATTTTACATAACTAAAATCAAGAATCGTTTTAGGTAAGAAAAACTAAGTTCGTAAAAACATGCTTTTTAGATAAAACTATATTTATATATGAAAAATATTGAAGTAATTATTCGAAATATTTAGAAGTCATTCATGGCAAAGGAAAAACTGCAACTTTCGAAAATAAAGAATTATTTTGTTGCTAAAACTGTATAAAAAGTCTTAGACGAAATAGCACGTCATAATATATTTTTATTAGTTAAAAGTATTTGTTTATTAAATATTTATTTGCTTAATGCAACACAATATTAAAGATAATAATAATGGTATTAATAAACCTTTTAGCAAAAATCTACTTATATGTAAAAATTACCAATAATGGTAATAATAATAATAATAATAAAAATAAGATTAATAATAATACTAATAATGATAATAATATATTAATAATAATGATCACAATCATAATAATAATATTAATAATAATAAACACACTAATAATGATAATAATAATAATAATAGAAATGATATTAATAATAATAATAATAATAATAATAATAATAATAATAATAATAATAATAATAATAATAATAATAATACATTTTAACCTTTAGAACTCACTTCCCCAAATTACTCAGAGAGAGAGGGAGAGAAAGAAAAGGGTTTGGGAAAAGGGATCTCACGAGGGGGTTGTCGGCGGCTTCGGCCGCTGGGGCGGCGTCGCGCTCGAGGACGCGCGGCGGCTGCTCGCCTGCAGACGGCGGCGGCGGCGGAGGGACCTCGTGCGGGAGGCTCTGGCGTGCGGCCAGGCGGAGACAGCAGGGGAAGAAGCGGCGGCGGATTTGGTCGCCTGGCGCCGGAGCGACGGTCGGAGGAAGTTGAGACCGGCGGGCGGAGCTCCCGACGTGGTTGACCGGAGTGGGCGCGGGTTCGTTTGGGCGGCGGTGAGCGGGTGAAAGGAGATCGGAGAGGGCGGCGGATGATCGGCGGCGGACTGGTGGAGGAGAGACGGGAGACTCGTCGGGGTGGTCGCTGCAGGGATGCACGGCGAAGTCGGGGACGCCGGAGTTTGGGCGCGCGCCGTACGCGGAGGCGGATCCGACTTCATGGCCGGCGGCAGAGAGATGAGAGGGGGCGAGCGACCTCTGATGGCGGAGGGATTTCTCCGGCGGCTTCCAGCGCGCACGGAGGAGGACGCTGGAGACGGCAGATGCTGGTCGCCGTGGCGCTGTGTCTCGCCCGACGGCGCTGTGCTCGCCCGGGCGGCTCAGGTGAGGGTTCTCTCCCTCTCCTTTACTTTTCTGGTGGTTTGTGGTGGGGATGACGGTGGTGATGGCGATGTCGATGGTGGCGGTGGCGTCGATAATGATGGTGGTTCTGGTGGTTGTTGTGTCGGGGTGCTGGGGGTGTTCGGTCAGGGGGAGTCAAAAAAAGGGTTGGGCGTGGACTACGGGCAGTCGAGGGAACCATGGTGGTGGTGCAAGTGATGCGGGTGGTGGTGACAACGAAGATGGTGGTCGTGAGAGATGGCGGGAAGCTTTGCCGAAAATCGAGAGGTTGTAGGGTTAGGATTTGATTGGATTTGGCCGTGTCGGGTGTGTCCGACACGGTGGTGGATGTGATGTATGTGTAATTGAAAATAATGGAGGAAGGGATATACACAGACACGATGCACCTGCACCTTTGTGGAAAATTTTGGATGATAGAGTTCATGGAAGAGTACCTGCCTATATATATAGGATGTGGGAATACCCATTGGATAAGGATTAGGATTAGGATTTAAACCCAGTTAGATAATTCACCTATTAATTTAAACCAATTTAATAAATTCAAATCCAAACAAAATCCAATTTAAATATAATTTAAAATCCATCTTTTATTTAAAACCCATTGAGATAATTTAAATTCCAAATGTAGTTATTGAGTTAATCTATTTAAATAAATCTAAAAATTAAATCAAGATTTAAATTGCCACCATAACTTTCAAATATATTTTTCAAAATACCATTAATAATAATTTCGAAAATAGTAAATATTTTTAAATATCTTTTCGAATAATATAATATTAATATTAAATATATTTCAAAAATCACAATAAATATTAATATGAATAGTTTTAAACTACATTTAATAATTTAGATAAAATAATTATTAAACATAAACAATCAAATCTTTAAAATACCTCTTTACTAAATAAATTATTATAAAAATAAAATTTGAAAATAAACATGAAATAATTTTCTAGTTTTCTAAATTATCACTAGTCAATAAGATAGCATTTTATAAATAAATAATAAACTTGCCTTTAATAAAAATAATTATTATAGATATATTATTTTGAAACCCTTTACCGATAATAAAAATAAAAATCAATTTTCTAAAAATATGCACCTCGCACATATTCGCACTCGACGAGTAATATGAAAACGTAAATTTTCGTACGACGTACAATACGACTATGCGACGTATAAATACAAAAAAAAATTCAGTACTAAAATATAGTAGAAATTTAGGGGTTTTACAATATGAGTGGTCACTAGCAATGTCAAGCTATTCTGGATCTTATGCATATGGTGCCAATTCGCGTGGTCGAGGTACGAGCTTGCACCGAATGACCCGCAGCCTATATTGTACCGGTTCACTTCAGCGAGTCGTACCGTCGGTGAAGGCCGTACAATATCTGTAATTCCTCCTAGGCCGACACGAACCCGGCGCCCCGGGATCACTCGAAGAATTTTGCCGTTGCGCAAGTTGTCCAATGACCATGCAAGATCAACTCGATCTACCAAGACCTTCCTTAACATGACCATGCTTTCCATCTTTCTATCGAGACTCCCAAATAGCAGGACCTATCTCGACGACAACCAGTCGCAAGGACTTCCTTTGTCCGTGGCATGCTTTTTTACTAAACCGACCGTGGCTCAGGCCTTAGATATGCCTGGTTTTTTGGCGACGCTATTGCTCAAGTCATATACTTATACGACGACCCTTGTTCTCGAGGGACTACGCGACTTGACAACCGCAGATAGAGCGGGACAGCGCTAGAAATGGCTTTGATAGCCCAACACAACTTTTGTCTAACTTATTCGGGCAACGACTCGACGAGCAAAGGCTACGCCGAGCTTCGCATCAAAAGAACGTGCCGTGCACGTGTTCGACTTGAACAATCGAGTTTGTGGTTGCCTAGACTTAAGTCACAAGCCGTACAGGACGACTTAACTCACGGGACGTGCGAAGGCTATGCCAAGCCTGGGACAACGGGACCGTGCATGCTTTATCAAGCATTCATGCGGGCGACGCCTATGACTTAGGCTAATTCGAGTGTCGCGGCAACTTAGCAACTTAGGCCAACTTCCTTCTCCCAAGCCACGGGACGAAGGATCGAGTGTCATTTTTAAAAGCACGCTGAGCCGGCTTCTAAGCAGACCGTGGGACCATTTTCCATGTTCTAATACATTTCGACCTGTCGGGATTATTCCCTTAGCTATGTGGATGCGTCTCTTTTATTATCAAGCCTAACTTGTGCAAGTTGAAAACATGCGAGTTATCAAGTGAAGGCTAAGATGATGCGAGTTCACCAAAACTAACCCACCTGAGCGAGGAGTCGCCTCGACTGAGCGAGCCTTCGAGCAGCCGTTGCAAGGCTAAGTTCGAACGTCGTCGGCGTTTCGATTCCTCCGATTGACTTTGCGGGACGGGACACTACATCATACACCAATCAGAATAAGTTTCGTCCTCGAAACTAACTGAGTACTTACACTCAGACCACTTGATCCGAGAACTATCGTACGCACTCCGCCTACGCGTTTCTTTGATTCCGAGCCACGCTCACACGACTATCAATCTTTTTTTAACACGATCTCAAACCTCGACACTCTTTCATTTCTCAAGTCTCACTTGAATTCAACGTATCACTTGGTTGGATCGTGCATGCATTCCAGGCGTCCCCAAAATACATGCATTCAGCCAAGCCGTATGATAGAGAATTTGTCATTCTCACTCGAGTTGCATCGTGCACATACTCAGGCGTCCCTGAAATATATGTATGTCAGCCGAGTCTCGTGAGGGGTATTCCCATATTCTTGATTCACTCTATCTATCCATACCAACCCTCAAGATCAATCTTTCGATTGTTAACTCTTGAAATAGGGGCATCCCGCCTAACCGCTAGGCCATTTCTCAAGGCTAGTCAATGTCAGGATTGGAATCATAGTTCCCTAACAATAATGCCAATACTGACCCCAATCCTAAGGTCAAACCAAAGTCGATAATACGGGATTTTCTACCCAAGCTCGCGTCACTCAGATTTCTAAATATCGAGCACGATCACCTAGTTCGCATCGAGACATACGTTGCGCAGATTCGAATCCATTCAATTTACCAATTCTAACCAATTCATGTATTCGATCACGAGATCGTCTAGCGCAACAATATGTTGCGCCCCAATCTCACGCGAGTCCGATCATCCACGGTGGTTCATGAATCACCATGCAACGCTCCCGCGGAATAATCATTCTCATCGGGGCGTAACTCTTGTTTGAGTCTAGACTAATTTATTCTCGATACGCGGATTGGACCTACTCAATCCTCAAGTTCGATCATCAATCACGCTGGGTCATCCACGAGTCTACCTTCACGTCAAACCATAATTCGAAGCAATCAAATTGCCATGCCATGCCAGTTTGATCGCCCCCGCTGTATGAATCACCATACCAGCGCTCACGCGGAGTGATCGCCCAAATCGGCGTGACGCATGTGCGAGGCTGGAGTTATGCTCGTATAAGACAAAAATGTCAACGTTGTGGTTATCGTCGAAGCAATCCAAACATTTAATTTTCATCCAAGCCAAGATCTCAGTTCGATAGTCCGTTTGTCATTCGTTCAACTAGAAAGTCCTCGAGCCAAGACTATCTTTTCCTTGACATATTTCCAACATCCTGAGGATAGCATCCAGCAGAACAATGATATTTTATACGATCATTATTCCTCGAATCAGAGTACCCCCGAGTTATCGCACATCGATATTTGATACACCTCAATACCATCGATGATGTACGTAACCTGACGATCTTCCTTTCGTAACGAACTCCGAGTCGTGTACTGATGCTGTTGTCCGAGTTAGATATTCCACAATCTCCACAATATTCAAGATCAAGTTCGATCTCTATTCCTCAAGCTAGTTTCAAGATCGTTGTCCAAAACTCAAGTCACATTTCATTTGACTCAATCCGAAATCGTAAGTGCGATCCTCTAGGCTTCTTCGATCAAGATATTCACTTTTATTCATCGTTCCGAATCGTTTTCTAACTCGCGTTGCCCATTCACAAGTTGTCCGAACGACATCTTGTTCGGGACATTCGAAGTCATGACCAACTAAGCGTGACGCGTTCTAAGGCTTTATGCGATCGCATCGCCCCGACGGCATACTTGTTGTTACTCGAAATCCTCAATTTTTGCTCGAATGATTTCCAAGACAAACCATACACCACTCAGGATTCGAGCCATCCGATCTAGTCCTTAATTTTGCATCACTCGCTAAGACATCTTTAAGATTCGTTCGACGAATCTCTAGCGTAATCGCTCACGTCGTCTCGATGTACTAAGTCGTTCGCACTATTCCTCAAAATCCAAACCAATCTTCCATGCATGCCTAAGCGTTAGTTTGATAGCGTTCCTATCGATATACACTCTAAGTGTATCTCCGTTTCCGACCAAGCGATACTTAATATTGCTTGCAATTCGATTGCACCAAAAGTCTAGGTGTGCGACACGCGGCACAACTTAGCCAAAAGGCCGTGTGCATAGCTATGCCGTGCGGACTATATTCGAGTTTGCACGCTCACTTGCTAAGGTCGGTGTCGGACTAGTTAGGCACGCACGCGACTTGCTAACTTTTAGCACGAGTTTTCTATCAAGTCAAGTTTGACACCGTTTGGCACAAAGGCCTACCGATGCGTTTGAGTGAACGCTTGTACGAGCTTTTGAAAATATTTAGACTTATTGTATGGACATGCCGCGGGACATTTGAGAGAGAGCGCACACTTCTTTTTCCATGAACGAGCTTTCAAAACTGAGAGATTCGACTTGAAGTCCAAGGACGTAAAGCCGTGCTCTGATACCATTATGTCACACTCCGCTCCCGTAGGAGCGATCGTCCTCGCTAAGGCGTGATGCCGTACGAGCCTAGATTTACGCTCGTGCAAGGCGGGTTCCATAACGGCCGATTTTATCGGCGACGATGGGGTCGTCGCACAGAAGTCCCAAGCAGAAACATTGAACATGCAGCGAAAATTTAGAATCAAACACAAGTTATTCAAAAGAACTCTTTTATTGACATTGAACAATTAGATTACAATAGGCTCAAGGCCATGATTACAGGTCTCTCATGCTCACTTTTCTCTCAATATACAAGTCACTCTGCTCTCTTTCATCTCTCGATACAATGTTTGAGCCAGCGGAAGCTTCGAAAGGTAATATCCATACATTATGTCCCGTATAAGTCTTAACTTCACGCGGCCGCACGCTTCGAGTCGCCAAGGAACTCCGTGTCTCGACTCATCCAAGCGAGCTCCGCGCCACAAGCTTCTACCTGTGCCTGCACATGAAAACTGTGTGGGTGTCAGTACTCAACTGTACTGGTGGAGTGAGCTCCTCGCCCACCCATACATAACCGACATGTTTATTTACTTGTGCAGCTTAATCCCTTTCTATTGTCTTTCTAGTCTTGCCTTAGGATCAATTTTAAGACAACGACGCCTGACCAAACTGACGTGCCACGGCATGGTCGTGCTATAATGCCAACGTGTATTTCGATCGAGGCAGTGCCTCATCGCTTATGTACTTGACTGAACTTCAACTCGGGACGGCAAGGTCGTGCCATACTCTATTCGTGACTTCAACATATTCGAGACAGTGCTTTGCCGAGGAACAACTTATGCGAACTCGGCCGTGCCAAGACTTTCACTTAAACTCAAGTTCCACTAGACCAATTCTCGTGCCAACGATGTCAAGGGGGCGACTCGTGCAGGTCGTGCCAGTAGACTTGATCGTGCCATGAAGTTGAGGCTGTGCCTCCCAAGTACCGACCAGACTTAACCAAGTTGCCTTACGGCCCTTCCTGACTTAAACTCGAGACGAGACTACATTCATGCCGAAGCACGTATCCTTGCTATAGCCATCTCTTAGACTCCAGATTTGTGATACAACTGTGCACACCTTAACCCGTGCCGACTCAAGACTTGTGCTTGCAATAAGCATGACCTGATAACCCAACTCATAACTTGCTAATACTTGACGCAATCCAAAGGCATACACGCGGATAGCCGCTCTTGCTGACATATCTATATGAGTGGTCACTAGCAATGTCAAGCTATCATGGATCTTATGCATACGGTGCCAATTCGCGTGGTCGAGGTACGAGCTCCCATCGAATGACCCGCAGCCTATATTGTGTCGGTTCACTTCAGCGAGTTGTACCGTCGGTGAAGACCGTACAATATTATCTGCAATTCCTCCTAGGCCGACACGAACCCGGCGCCCCGGGATCGCTCGAGGAATTTCGCCCTTGCGCGCAAGTTGTCCAATGACCATGCAAGATCAACTCGATCTACCAAGACCTTCTTTAACATGACCATGCTTTCCATCTTTCTATCGAGACTCCCAAATAGCGGGACCTATCTCGGCGACAACCAGTCGCATGGACTTTCTTTGTCCGTGGCATGCTTTTTCACTAAACCGACCGTGGCTTGTACCTTAGACAGGCCTAGTTTTTTAGGCGACGCTATTGCTCAAGTCATATACTTATACGACGAGCCTTGTTCTCGAGGGACTACGCGACTTGACAACTGCAGATAGAGCGGGACAGTGCTAGAAATGGCTTCGATAGCCCAGCACAACTCTTGTCTAACTTATTCGGACAACGACTCGACGAGCAAAGGCTACGTCGAGCTTCGCATCAAGAGAACATGCCGTGCACGCGTTCGACTTGAACAATCGAGTTCGCGGTTGCCTAGACTTAAGTCACAAGCCGTGCAGGACGACTTAACTCACGGGACGTGCGAAGGCTATGCCAAGCCTGGGACGACGGGACCGTGCATGGTTTATCAAGCATTCATGCGGGCGACGCCTATGACTTAGGCTAACTCGAGTGTCGCGACAACTTAGCAACTTAGGCCAACTTCCTTCTTCCAAGCCACGGAACGAAGGATCGAGTGTCATTTTTAAAAGCACACTGAGCCGACTTCTAAGCAGACCGTGGGACCATTTTTCATGTTCTAATACATTCCGACCTGTCGGGATTATTCCCTTAGTTATGTGGATGCGTCTCTTTTATTATCAAGCCTAACTTGTGCAAGTTGAAAACATGCGAGTTATCAAGTGAAGGCTAAGATGAGGCGAGTTCACCGAAACTACCCCACCTGAGCGATGAGTCGTCTCGACCGAGCGAGCCTTCGAGCAGCCGTTGCAAGGCTAAGTCCGAACGCCATCGGTGTTTCGATTCCTCCGATTGACTTTGCGGGACGGGGCACTACAATATATAATCAAGGACTGTAGGATTTCTGCAGTCCTACGGATACTATAGGACTGACTGTAAGAAAATTCTTTAGTCCTATATATACTATAGGATTGTAGCAATTGCCTACAGTCCTGTTGGTTTTAAGTCCGACTGTTGGTTCTATTCAATTTTTTTGAAACCCTAAATTTTGTTTTTAGGGTTCAAAAGTTCGTATATCAACCATGAATTAGTTTTAAAACTATTTTAGGCATTGCTTGGAATTAGAGCAGTTGGAGATAAAGGGGTTTGGGAATTTGAATATAGAGAATATAAATTAGAATAAAGGTTTTTGGAAAAAATTGGGGGTTTGGACAGTCCAAAGTAAATTTGGGATTGTACTGAATAAAAATTGTAAAAATCTGAATTGTTCTGAAGTATTGAGTTGTCCCAAGTAAAATATAAAGTGCATTTAAAATTTATCCTTAGAAAGACACAAGATCAGATCCAAAGGCCTATACCTAAGGCCGATACTAATCTCAAGGATCAAAATTTATAGCAGGATCAGACCCTAAGGCCTATACCTAAGGCCGATACTAATCTCATATACTCTGAGGATCAGACCCAAAGGCCTATACCTAAGGCCGATACTAATTTCGAGGATCAAAATTCGTGTACTATAATTTAGACCTAAACTCTCCCACATGCCAATCGCGTGATTCTTCCACTGTTATGCCTCGATTTCGAATTACGGCGAATCAAATACGCACAAGTATTTAAAATTACACAACTTACAAATACCCCTTTGTACGTATCCATGATTGTCGTACCCGTGATAATGTCGTATGTAATTCTAGGATAAGGTATTGGACTAGTGGCGGGGCCACTAGTGGTCTAGGGTGGGCTCCAACCCACCCAATAAAAGTAAAAAATAATCGAGAACCCCGCTATCCATGTTAGTCGGGGGCTGGGTTTCTGCTGTGGTGTTACTCGGTTATAAATTTTCTCTGACTTACATCCTTGACCGTATGCATGTTGGAAGAGTATTTCTTCCACATGGTGCGTCAGTTGGCTATTTTCAACCTGTACAACTTAAATTATTATTTTCAATTCAAAATTGCAACTAGGGTATCTTTGTTTTTCTGGTTTATGCTTCACTTTCAACCGAGAACTCTATCACAATCAAGTCCGCACCATCGTCATTGGATTGCAACGACAGTCGAAGGAGGAGCTACAACAACAATGTCAAGCCCGCTACAGGCACTTCCCTCGGCGTCCTAATCCCTGCACCCTCTGCGTGTTCTGTCACATCGCGGATCCTCGTTGTTGCTGGAAGAGGGTACCAATTTTTTTTTGACATTTTAAGCTGTGTCCGGGGTAAACTAAAATACTGACTCTGCACTTGAAATGGAGTACAAATATACTATTACAATATCTATAAAGATAACTTCTATTTATACATGACATACAACACATAGTTTTACCTCCCAAAAGATTTAATATACAATAATATACATAAAAGATAAACACATACTACATAATTGAGGACTATTTTTCTGTAATAGGAAGGCTTCAGTATTTCTGTAAAATGCATAATAATGATTGACAAAAACAACTATGTGACATTGCATACTTGCAATGACAGTAAACTTGTTATCATAAAGAAGCTGGCCTAAAGTTCAATTTCCGCAGATCCATAGTATCGCAACATGAGACAACGGACTTAGATAAATATGTGGTTACTCCCAACAATCAACATTCGATATTTATCAATAACAATTACAATATCTTTATTTTCTTTGATACAACAGCAATTTCAGTATCAGCGGCCGAGGCTACTGTTTATTCTTCGAGCAAATAAAAATACAGAAAAATACATTATATGTAAACGAAAAAGAAGAATACTGGATGGTGAAGATAACTACGGAGAGGGGTTTCCAGAAGGGTTCATGGAAATTATTGTCACATACTAGCTAGCAGCTTTATTCAGGTCATATATGAGGCAGAGGGAAGCAAAGTAGAACTTTGGACAGGGGACGAGTAGTACACAGTGGCTGTTGATAAATAAGTTGGAGAACTTGAAATGCAATGGGAGGTAGAAATAAATGTAGGCTCAATGGCAGGAAGCATGGACTTCCTATGTTGGATGCACAAGAAATCCTGTTAGAGAATTCCTCATTGACCATGTGACTGGCGCCAAGCCTCTTGTGTCCGGTCCCAAGCTCATGGTCAGAAGGAGCCTAAACTGTAGAAGCCTCAGCTTCAGAATTAGAAGAGTCATACGTTTTTGGCGATATAGCATCTTCAGCAACACCTGCAGCATAAATAGGACCAAGAATCGTATAAACATCATGATCAGATTTTGTTGCATTAGTGTCTTTAGTAACATCTGTACCTGATGTAGGAGCCTGAACTGTAGAAGCCACAACTTCAGAAACAGAAGAGTCATATTCTTTTGGTGATCCAGCATCTTGAGCAACATCTGCAGCATAAATAGGACCATGAATTATAGAAGCATCTTGCTCGTATTTCATTGCGCCAGTACCATTAGTAACATCTGCAGCTGAGATAGGAGCCCGAACTCCGGAAACATCATCATCAGACTTTGGTGTACTAGTATCTGGTGGCCGAGCTTCAGAAGTCGGCATTACTTGTGAGAGAGTACTATCACGAACAAGCTCCGAAGTATGAGGTTTAGGGGTTGGAGCCTCATCAGGAAGTGCAACAAGATTAGGTTTTGGTGCACTGGTATCTCCAATAGCATCCGCAGCAGAAATATGAGCTTGAGCATCAGAAACAGCAGAATCAGATTTTGGTGTAGTAATATTTTCAGTAACATCAGCAACAGAGGTAGGAGCCTGGGCTTCAGGAACAGAAGGATCAGGTTTTCCAATGGTAGCTTCAGTGACATCTGCAGCAGAAATAGGAGCCTCAACTTTAGAAACAGTAGGATCGGATGATTCGGTTGAACTTGCAGCAGAGATAGGAGCCTGGGCTTCAGAAACGGAATGATCGAATTCTCGTGCAATGGTATCTTTAGTTGGAACTGCTTCAGAAATAGGAGCCTCGGCTTTAGAACCAGTAGGATCAGACTTTGGTGCACTAGTTTCTTCAGTAACATCGGCAGCAGAATCAGAATCAGAATCAGAATGATCGGATTCTTGTTCAGTGGAACCTTCAGTGTCGTCTGCAGCAGAAATAGGAGCCTCGGATTTAGAAGCAGCAGGATCAGATTGTGGTGCACCAGTATCTTCAGTAACATCTGCAACAGAGGTAGGAGCCCGGGCTTCAGAAACAGAAGGATCAGGTTTTGCGATAGGAGCTTTAGTGACATCTGCAGCAGAAATAGGAGGCTCGACTTCAGAAACGGTAGGATCGGATTCTTGTGCAATGGTATCTTTAGTTGGGTCTTCTTCAGGAATGGGAGCCTCGGCTTCTTCAGTAACATCTGCGGCAGAGGTAGGATCTTCGGCTCCAGGACCAGAAGGATCGAATTCTTGTTCACTGGTACCTTCAGCGACGTCTGGCTCGACTTCAGAAACAGTAGGATCGGATTCTTGTGCAATGGTATCTTTAGTTGGATCTTCTTCAGAAATGGGAGCCTCGGCTTCTTCAGTAACATCTGCGGCAGAGGTAGGAGCTTCGGCTCCAGAACCAGAAGGAACGACTTCTTGTTCACTGGTACCTTCAGCGACGTCTGCAGCAGAAACAGGAGCCTCGGATTTAGAAGCAGCAGGTTCAGATTGTGGTGCACTAGTATCTTTAGGCGCATCTGCAGCAGAAACAGGAGCCTGAGCTTCAGAACTTGGCATTGCTTGCTGAACATCCTCAGCTGGTCGTTCTGTTGTGGAAGTGCTTGGATCAGTGACTTCCTTGGTTCTTTCGTCTTTCACCCAGACTCCATTTTGATCGACCGGAGGAGCGGATTTAATCGAGCATTCTACGACCTCCATCCGCTTAAGTTTCTGTAGCATTTTTTGTACTTCTTCCCATTCCATGGAAAAATTCTGAAGGTGCTTCAAGCGCAAAACTTCGATTTTCAATTCAATCTGCTCATGTCTCTCGATTCCTTCAGGTAACATTGTTTTAAGGCTTCCACCTCTTACATACAGCTTAATCAAATTCTTGACTCGTTCAAACCATCTGGGCAAACTCTTTTTCGGATAGCACCGGAGGTCCAATTTCTCAAGGTTCGGAGGAGGTTCGAGTGTCGTCCATTCCTCTAACAGTTCGTTCTTCTTTTGCTCGTCCTCTACAATCGTCGGTAGCTGTCCCCACGTAATAGTCAAGTTTTTAAGCCTTTCGAACTTCTTCAACGAGCTCATTTCACCATGGCTAATTCTTGCCTCTGTCGGGATGTTCAAGCTCAGCTTCCACAGTTTCTTCAGCTTGGTCAGTTCTTGCAATTTGCACCGGGTCTTTTTGCTCTCCGATCCGCCGAAAACGAAACCTTTGAACACTTGGAGTTCCGAGAGAAGGCCGACCCCTTGGGGGATGTATTCGAGCATGTAGCACTCTGTTAGATCCAAATGCGTCAGCATGGAAAGGTGCTTGACTTGCACCGTCAGCGTCTCCAAGTTTTGGCAGCCTCGGAGGTCCAAGATGAGCAGGCGTTGGAGCTCTTTGAACTGAAACGGAAGTTCTGTCAATCTGCACATTCCCTGCAGGCCAAGATACCTCAGTTTCTTCAGATGGGATATGCTACTCAGGAACGTGTAATCGTCCACAACGATGAAATACTTGGGATCTGTGGAATCTCTATGCCACCGCCCGAGTTGCAGGACTACCAGATTCTTCAAGTTTTCAAACAGATTGGCATCCAAGTTGTAATACCGCCGAGAACTCAGGTTGAAAATCACCGACAATCGCGATGCTTCTTTCGGGCGAGGAGTAGATCCTTCTTGCCTCGGTTGCGCTCCTTGTATCTTCCGTTTGAAGCAGGACGGGGACCGCTTCTTAGTATCAGTTTTCGATTTGATTTGGTTTGCAGAACTAGGAACTTCCTCAGGCTTTTTTGTAGTAGCAGCTGTTGCTTCGATCTGGTTTGTAGAGCTAGCAACTCCTTCAGACTTTTGTGTGGTAGCAGTAGTAACTCCTTCGGACTCTTCTGCAGCAGCAGTTGTTGATTCGGTTTCCATCGCGGAGCCTGAGCTAGTAATTTCTTCGGACTCTTTTGTAGTAGTAATTTTCGCCATAAGCTCCGGCATGTTGTCGCCGACTAGGCACGCACGGCGGGAGTGGGTGAGAGGGAGAACGGGATTACCTCTGCTGTCGAAGTCGGAGAAGAACGCGTCTCTCGCCTTGGACTTGAGCATCCAGTGGACCAACGGGTGGATCGTGCACTCGAGGATAGACCCGGTGCAGAGGTTGTAGAGGGTGGGCTCGATGAACTCGTTCTCGACGAGCTCTTCGAAGATCTCCTCACCGGCGGCCTCGGCCGTTTTGTCCCCGTTCCGGAACGCGAATCCCTCTCCGATCCACCAGTATATCATCGCTCGCTTCCTTATCTTCTCGAACGGATCGAAGATGGAGAAACACAGCATGCATTGCTTCTGGAGCCCGTCTAACTTGCTGAAGTGGATGCCCATGTCGTTCACGCCTTCTTGCTCGAGAATCTTCTCCAGACGCTCGTCAACCTCCGGCGACAGCGGGTGTTCCTGACCTGCCTCGTCTGCAGGCTTCTTCGCTTCTGATTCCGTGTCAGCTGGAAACTCAACGTCATCCGCAGGCTTTGCATGCTCGGTTGCGGTCTCTGTTGGTTTGGTCTCGACTGTTGCTTCTACTTTTGGCTCCTTCTTAAGGACATTTACCAAATAAAAAAGATATCGCAGAATTCTCCATCGCTTCTTTCCCGGAGGTGGTTCTTCGTAGGAACGTCCAGCTGTCTTCCCGTTGTCTTCTGACTGTGAAGCTTGTGCTGTCTGATTTTGAAGCTTGCCTTCGGAATCAATAATCTCCGTCTCTTCTTTCTTTCTCGTGGGTTTTGTGGTGACGCCCTTTCTGTAGAGACCTGATAAACGTAATTTTGCTCTGAGTATTCTCCAGAGTCTTCCTCCAGTTCGTGACGCCATGTCCCTCGCCTTCTCGGTGGGTGGTGTAGTCTCTTCTTGCTGAGACTCGGCAGATACCTCCTCTTCGTCTTCTGTGATCAGAGCTTGCGAGGTGGTACGTAGAGACGGTGGCGGTGGACGACCATCTCGAGGCTCAGTGTCTCTCTCCCCTCGACTCATCTCGGGATGTTCGGACGGAATGCTCTCTTCCTGAATAGGCTCCGAGGTTGCTGCCTTGCCTTTGTCGCCGGACATCATCGCAGAAGCTAAATTTTCTTCCGCGTCGACCTTCCGTTGAGCATCACGTTGTTGCCTGGTAGCTGCTCTGACTAGCCCCCAGCCCTCCATTGTTGTTCAGTTTTGCAGTTCTGATCTCAATGGTACATGTCACAACCCTACGTACACCGTGCAGACATTCTTGCAGTCCACTGGAAGAAAGAATGAAAAGGGAATAAAGCAGGATTTAGAAACAGGCAATTCCTCGAGTGCTAAAAGGAAAATTCTATCCAATTCTTCTAAGAAAAGAGTGTTCCGGTTAGAATCAATCCTTTTCCCCATCTACTAAAAGAAATGTTAGTTGAGAACGTACGCATTTATAAATTTTTAGTAACATCACTTGTATAATCTTTGAATTCGGAATACGGAAAATATGATAATACATCATTTGTAGGTCTTACCATTTTGTTCAGCATATCTTAGTATGTTTGCTCGAGATATTTTCACATGAAATCTAAGAGCTTCAAGAGTGAACATTTGTTGATCAAAATTGAGGGCTGTTGGTGCATACAGAAGCGCACTTGCTTGGTTATTCAAACAAATCCTCTCCTAATAAATCTCTCATGTTACTCTCCTTTCTGTTTAGGAAAGTTAAACCCCAATGAGAAACGAATTTCCATGACTACATCATGGACCTCAAGGCTGAGCTGAGACGAATCTCCTCGACAGTTGGTTAGGGAATAGAAGAGAAGGTTACATATTCCGCGAAGAAAATAAACCATCCAAATTCTGGGAAAAGCAATCTACATTCCAAAATCTAAGGGGAAAAGAGAGGAATCAGCATTGTAACTACTAGAGTCCAATTTCAGGAAGGTAGAGAAATAATGAGGCCTACCATAGTAATCTTGAAGAAGGATAAAGGTTAATAATATATAAGTTCAAATTTGTCCGTGAACCTTCAACAATCACCCCCTTCGTTCTAATATATCTTGTGCTTATTAGACAATTATTTGTTATTTGATATTCTTGTAAACTGCTTAGCAGAGTGGTTATGAAAGCAGTAGATACTGCTAATAAGTTTGCTAATCAAATTAGCAGATCTGTGCTGCTGGGGTGATCAAAATTATCGTTGCTGAAAGTAACATTTGATTGCTCCAACGCTCCCAGGAGCCAATTTATGCCTCTCCTTCCTCTTCACACACACACACACCAGATGCTCAAGCAAACGAAAGAAAAAAATGAAATTGTTTCATATAAAACTGGAAAGACGTTTCTTCAGGTTTGAAATTTAATTTCAAAATTGAAGGTCAGAAACTAAAGGCCGCGGACTTAATTTGATCGCAAACATACATATACATATTCCACCATCCGTGATGTGTGTAATGGCACATAGCCCATAACTCAAACGATACCATAGGTGCAAATGAAGTGCTATTCATATCGAACAGACAAAAGTATATTTGAAATTCCTGTTTTCAACTTCCACGATCCACACAATCCTGAGTTAGTACGCAAGTAAAGTTTTACACTGGTTAACTATAAGGTAGACGATGTAGCCGCCCAGCCCAACGACTACAATTGAAATTATGTACATTATTTTTTTGGTCTTTTAAACCCACCGAAGCATCACCAGCCTTTGCCAATGAGCCACAGCCAATCCAGGGTGACCCCAGAAAATATGCCTGCCAGAAGAAATAGGACAAGAAGGTGCCCCAATTTAAATTGCTCAGGCCCCTGCACAGAACCAAAACCAGTCATTCTCAATATGTAACATACTCATGAGTTGGTAACTACCAAATACATGATTAGGTTTGTAGCTCAATAACCTTGTATCCTTCAGGCGCTGCGGTAAAAACGCAGACAGTAAGATACCCGTTGGTCAATCCTAACACCGATGTCAGCATGATCATATATCCCTGATCTCCATACTTTGCCGTGAAGTAGAATGCCGGAATCAACAAGAACCGAGAAATAGTTGCAACAGTGAGACCCCGCCGTGATTTGATCTTCACGTACTCTATAAGAGGTACGTATCGCCCAACGAGGTCCCATACATTATACATTGCTATCAAGACAACAGCGTACCTGAACGACAGAGGCAACAGTCCGACGAATGATTTTGGTTAGTAAGAAGAACTTGAGGGTGCATCATTCCATTTGTTTCCCATGAAACAAGGGCATTTAAACATTCACAAGATTTGACTTATCAACAGAAGCAATCTCAACGGACTTATTTTACTATTGCTCATGCTTTTAACATCACATAAGATTTGTCATATTTGACAAGTAAAGCCTATGTTGCACGGACACACAAAAATGGTGTGTGTGTATCTGCATCGTGTCCGTACTTGTGTAAGATAGCGACTATATTGTACTCGTATGAAAATGTATGTATCATGTATCCATATCACGTCCCTATCCACATCCGTGTCCGTACTTATTGCAACATAGAGTAAAGCACAGCTCGTATCATTTATGTCCAATAAAACTTTTTTTAACTATAATAATAAATCCACTATCAAGAACACATCTAGAATAGTTGTTTTTTCTCGATTTACCTAATCTGTTAAAGTAGCAACTATCAAATCCATATGCCCAGCAGTGTGAATCATAAGGCATGTACTCTAGTTAAGTTTATTAATCTTAAGGATTGTGTTTCCTTTTATATCACCTTTTCTTTCTTTTTCTTTTTACCTTTTCTGAGAGAGAAAAGAGTGAGATCATATAAGATCCCAGACAGAGTCTTTGAGATAATGCAATATTTGAAAAGAGAAGTTCAACAGAAACTGATACCGTGATACTACACCAGAATAACCGAAGTTTCAAAACATAGAAATCCAAAAAAACAAAGCACTATTGGAGGGAACTATTAAATGATAATGGGATATAGACAAATGCTTACCATGAACCCAAGCTGTGTGCTCCAGTATCCTCGGACAAAAATCCAGGGAATATTGACAATGTAAGGACATAAATCAAATACGTATTAAGTAAATAATCTATGTTCAGCCACACCAATTCTTTGTTGCCAAGGTTTTCCTTAGGTTTCGGATCTTCTTCAGCCTGCAACATATTGGTATCATCAGATTCCATTTTCCTACAAAATTCATATGATAAAAAGGGTTAACATATAAAGCTAGATGGAATATTGGTACCTCTTGGCTATGCTGTTTTTGGATGGTGCCAGCAGTAGCATCAGAGGAATGTTTCGTAGAAAGTTCTGAAACAGCTTTTGCTCTGTAGTATTTCACAATTGCCAGTTTGGGGAAGACAAATGCATATAGAATAACACACAGCAGCTCAAAAAATGTTGAAATTGCAAAGAACAATACTGCAGGGTTAAGTTGTAAAGTTAGAGTAAAAACACTGAATATAATCGCAAGAGAAATACACTTGATTTTAGGGATTGAGATCACAGAATAACAAACCAAATAGTTATTACATTCATTTTGATGTTCTTAAGTTCCATTCTCTACACCTTTGATGCCAAATTGTTTGGCAACTGGATTGTCTAGATACTAATATACCATCATTTCACAATTTAGAAACATTAACTATTTACTGCAACACGCTTTCCTTGGTCTTAGTTTGTGGACCCACAGGCTAGACCAACATAAGTGCTATGTTGGACATGTCACTAGTTTTGTTGTATCCATCCACTTCTGAAACTGTCACGGATGTCAATCCATCTGTAGGATACTTCACTAAATCCACTTCTGACACGACATAGATGTCAAGTGCGACACTTATGTTTCTGATGAACCCTACAATAATCACAAGATGACAAGTATTGTGTTTCGAATTAGCAAATAATACAAGATTTCAACATAGTTGCCCCTTTGTATAAAGGGGCAACATAGTTAAATATACATATATTTAGAAAAATACATGTATATTACCGTGTCCTCATGTCTAGACTTCGGAGAGTTGGTGTGTCAGAATTGTCATTTCCATGAGAAAGTTCAATAGTGGTATACATGTTAACTAATGATAACCAGTATAAAAATGGACGAAGTTATTGGCCCTAACATGTTCTTCTGATGAAATACATCACTGCCTAACATTACCTGCAAGTTTTTTTTCTTAATGCTAAAGAATCTGCACCCTAAAGCATGCCTAATCCAACTAAGAAGCATGGGTACTAAAAAAAAAAATATACATACGTCAGGCATGACATAGACACACCAAAATATACAAACAACAACAAAGCTTTTATACCAAACAGGGTTCATCTAACGCCAAATTATACATGGATACATCTAGAGTGGTGTGTGGCAGTTTATCAAGGCCATGTTTTAGAACTTAAAGCTAACTAGCAATAGCCTCCTATAACCTTAGAGGGAATCATCAATCTATGACTTAAGGTCTGAATGACCACTTGGACTAGGGACCTATTCAAGCCAATGACACTTAATTAGGCAACCTACTCAAGGAGAGGCTTTTATAAGTAGTGACATGGTTTCCCAACATTTAATTTGAAAGTTTCCCGACTGTGTGACCTACTAAGCTACTTCAATGTGAGAATTCCAAGCAGCCTATGTATGTTAGTTTCAAATTTATTTCTTTTTAGGCTGTGTTTGATTGGGCGTTTTTTCCATGGAAAATATTTCCACCACAAATTTTCCACCAATTGTAGTGTTTGATAGCTTATATTTTCCATGGAATTATTTTCCAAAAAACTATCATTTTCCATATTTTCTTCTAAAATGGTGGAAAATGAAACTTATCTAACCCATAGAAAAATATCATTTTCCATATAAAATAACTATTTTACGTGGAAAATAATGACAATCAAACAACCAAATTAAGTTTTCCATGGAAAATTTTAAAATTCCATGAATTTTTTTTTCCTAGGAAAATAATTCCATGGAATTAATTTCTTTTCTACGTATTTTCCACCTTGCAATCAAACACACCCTTAGTGAAATGGTTTTTAAGTGGTATAAGGTATTTTTGCACAATGTAAATACTTCTTCTAATTGACTGCTAATAAATACTGCAACCACCACCAATAATTAAGTTATCAAACATGTACACAAGAGAAACCAAGACATATATCATGAATAAGGTTCAGTTCACATACTAGCTCCCTTTCGAAGACCATCATTGCTATTCTCAAACGCTGCCTTTGTTATCAACCTTAATGCAGAGGTTAGAGCCCCAGATACAGCCAAACCAGCAAAGAAGGACTGCATTGTCTCACGAAAAGGGAAAAAAAATCAGAAACATTGCAAAGGATTTCCGTATTGAAAGAAACCATGAATCTGTAGAAAATCGGCTATCAATTCGTACCTGCATAAATTCTGGGCACATATAAGACAGATCACCAACCATTCCACCTTGAACAAGAGCATCAGCAATTCCAAAGGCTGCACTGACCGTGCAAACTCCAATATATGGTCCAATTCCTCCCATACCAGATGTAGCCACATCCAGCTGTGTAGAACAAACAATAACATTAATCTTCAAAAGAAAAATAGTAAATAGTAAGCAACATTTTGAAGTGAGAAAACAAGGATGATTGATATACTCACGATAAGGAGGGTTAGTGTACTTATGAAGAAAAGGATAAATCCAGACAGGATTCGAAGTCTTGTATTAAGCCTTGCTTCTCGGTATGTTAAGAGTAGCAGAGTTCCAAAAGCAAAAGGTTGATAAACAAGTGTAAGTACTCTACTGGGATGGTAGTTCTGCAGTAACAAAGAATGTGAGAAATTGTGATCATTAAACGAAGAACTAAACAATCACAAAGTTGCCCTTATCAATACATTGTGAATTGAAATGTTACATTTAAGTTTTAACACACGGATATATTCTTCGATATTAAAATCAAGATATAAGAAATAAATACACTTCGTGACAATTGCAGAAGAGAAGCAGTAGACATTTAACTAAACACTAGAAAGATCGCAGTATATAATATATCCACGTGAGTAGCGACTTATGCAAATGCTTAAAACAGTAAATGGATTTATTCACAAATTACAGAAGGAGCACCTTGGAGGATTTGAATTCTCAATAATGGGATCTACTCTCTATATAGCTTAAAGGGTTCAATGGAATAATTTGATGAGATTACACGAATGCATCACAATTTCTGAAATAAATTTAAAGTTTCCTGACATAAACTAAAAGAAAGTGTTGTAGCAGAGTCATTTTGGTCTTGTTGATCTAGTGATTGAAAATAGATAAAATGAAGCTCAATTGTTTTGTTTACATATTCTATATATACAGACATGGATACGTTTGACGTTGACCATTTTAAGATGGATCGTCAAATGAACCATTCAGTTTCTTCTGATAAAATAATTACATACATAAAGAAATTATCAGCAATCTTCGGTCAAAAGAAAGAAAGAAATTCAGCATCAATAAAAAAATATACCAATGGAAAAGACTTCATGTTATAGTAGCTCCATTGAACTTTGAGCGTTTTCAGAGTAAGAGATGCTAGTAAATCAACAAAGTAAAGACAAAAATAAAAATCGAGATTATTTGATCATAACAACTAGCACTCTTAAATTCCGAAAGCAATGTAACTATTTCGATCCTTGTCGTCAGAGCTGTCATCATATAGACAAAAAACCACCCATGTATATAAGTGAAGAAGTTGTGGACGCTTACCGGAAAAATAACCATATAATAATCTCCAATTGTCAGCATGCTATTCCATGAAAAAAGGGATCCATTTCCTAGAAGCCAGCAGACGAAGATTGCAGTATATTTTCCCTGATGGAGTTAGACCATAAGTTAATTTCATTACAAGTCAATGATATATCAATATTATGGCATACATACACACACACAGAAGGAAAGAAGGGATTAAATAAAGAACCTCTTGCTTGACCAGCGGCCCACCCCCGTTCTCAATTGTCATTACTGTGGTCCTTCGGTCACTCCTATCAATAAAATCAATGTCAAAAGATTAGGGATAAGTATTCACGTACTAAACACATACACATAGCTATGTATGAGCAAGAAGGGAGCAAGAAGGGACTAGACTCCCAATACTAATTTATCTTTTTAGAAGTCAGACGTATTTAGCTAGAATCACCAGATCTCAGAACCCAATCAATTAAAATTACTATTTGTTGCAACAAAATCTGATTCCCATTACATAAAGCAACGACGAAACATTTATCCCAATTTTTTTGGTGTCAACTATTTGAATCATTTTCTTCTATTCAGCTTTGTTCCCCTGTTAGGTTAACAAAAAACCGAGCCCTTTAGGACTAATGGTTTGGAGGGCACGAGGGGGGGGGGGGGGGGGGGGGGGGGGGGGGGGGGGCTACTTATTGGAAAAAACAACCACCAAGTTAGCGCACACAGCAACCGACACCGAGTTCGAGTAATTTTATTTGTAATAAGTCATGCACGGCTATTAAACCATGTTCGGACATTATGGTAGTTTAGGCATTTGCTTTAATCTAAGTTCAGGTAATTTCGTACAGGAGGTAAATTTTAGAAAATTTATAAAAAAAATGGTAACTTTTACGAAATTACAAGTAGAGGGATAGGACGACATCACTAGTGGCGCCAGACTGGAGTCCCCTGGTGGGCGCCACTAGTGATGGCGCCAGACTGGTGGGTGCCACTAGTAGTGGCGCCAGACTGGCTGGTGGAGGCCAAAATGCTGTCGTACTTCCCCCCATTCCTCCCACTTCCCCATTTCTCTTTCCAATGTCACTTTATTCCCTCCCATGTCACTTTATGTCTCTTTTTCCAATCACAAATCAATTTGTCCCCCTCCTATCATGTCATTTCCACCCATTCCGGTTCCTCCCAGGACTATATAGGAGAGGAGAGTGAAGAAAGATGTATACATTCACATCTTTCTTTGCTGGAGCTTCACTTAGACGACGATTGAAGATGATGACTGCAGTAAACGATGGTCGCATTCCCGGTGGACCGACGACTGAAAGAGATGAGCAAGAACGGAAGAGCCACATATCTCGATTGGTGTTTACAGGAGATGTAATTTTTCAGGAATTAATATTTATTCTTTATTTCATTATATATATTAAATTTGAGTTTATTTTTATAGTTCGTTTCGTTTGTAGTTGTTTGATTATAAGCAGAATGCCAGAATGTACGGTTGCGTGAACACGGATAATGACGTAACTCTACAAATTACGGCACATGGAATATAAATACATATCAAAAGGGCTTAGTTAACGGATTTGGTTTTGGATATATAGATGATCTTCGATTCTTGGTGCACTACTGAGATTTAATTTTTTCTCTGACAGAGCGTTGGTGGCCCCAACGCAATACTTTCCAACTGCCGGTTGGAGAGATGACCGTAACGCTACTGGACGTAGCCAACATTTTAGGGTTACCTATTACAGGTAAAATAATTGTTAAATATAAAAATTTTATGAAAGTTTTATATAATATTCTAATTTAAAATTAGAGGTCAGCCCTTAATTTTTGATAATCAACCTAGCGCTGCTGCTACAATTAGACGATATCTCGGTATTAATCCGCCCGAAGATATAAACACAAGATCCGACGTCACTATAAACTGGTTGCGTAAAATCCCCTTCGTATGATAACCCATTTACTGAACCTCCATGTGAGCACAATATTCTTAGACTTTGATCCATATCAAAAAAATGGACTTCTAATCTGTAGAAATTATTGGAGAAGATAGAGGCCACGAATAATAGAATGTGTGGAGAAGATTAGAAAGAGTGAAGTGGGGATGAACCTCTCTCACATCCACCATTTTTATACATCCAATCTCCAACGGATAGAAATAGGACCGTTATACAGTAATTTTGAACGTTGGATAGAGCTAAGAGTGAGGAGAGAGGGAGAAAAAAAAATCAAAAAGAGCTAAGAGTGAGGAGAGAGGGAGAAAAAAAAAGTCCACCAGCCAGTCTGGCGCCACCACTAGTGGCGTCCACCAGTCTGGCGCCCACCAGGGGGCTTCAGTATGGCGCCACTAGTGATGTCGTCCTATCCCTCTACTTGTAATTTCGTAAAAGTTACCCTTTTTTTATAATTTTTCTAAAATTCACCCCCTGTACGAATTTACCTGATCTAAGTTTTATCTTGTTGCCCTATGTAAGGCTATATATATAGGCTCTTTGTAACTATTTGGAACTAATTCATGATATATTAAACAATTATCAAAGGAGATGCCTCTCTTTGATTCTTGGTGGACTCCAAGAAACCCGTGGATTTCAGATCGTGTGTGAACTTGGACACGCTTGTGGATTCGGGTACCGCTCATGGACTCAGACAACCTACACTTCAACTTTGACCGTCGTAGTTATCCTCCATCCGACGACATTTTTACGTAAACTTCAATGAGTCTAGATCGACATTGTATCCGACAAGCCGTCATCCTTCCCTCCATTCAGCTTCCACACTTGTGGTTTCGATCTTCGCAGTCGATCCCCCACATTAACTACCCTTTTTTTTTTTGTCCATTTCTTGAGGCCACCAGCTTGGGACCGTGGCCGTCCCGCGACCATCCAGCCATCCATGCCCACAGGGGGGCTCGAACTTGGGACCTCCCCAAGTGAGCCCCCCTCCCCAACCAAAACTTGGGCTAACTACCCTTAGTTCAAGCAACTCGCATAACTAATATGTCGTCGCTTCAAATAACCAATCTATTGGTCTATGGTATAAGTATCCAAACAACCTGGGACAATTCTCTCTCGTTTTATTGTCTATCACCACCACCTCCAACTTCCTATGAGTACACTCATCTCCTATGCTATTTTTCAAAGTGTTATCACCCATCCATCTTAGCATTTTCATTTGGAACTTTTCTCATAATTCTGAAACAAATGTTCAGCAATCTTGCCAACAGAAAGATATGACACAATCACAACATAATCAAACTGCCAACTAAACAAAGATAAACAAAAGGAGAAAAAAAAAAATTAACTCAATGATACATTCTAGTAGAAAGAAATGAAATGCTACAACTCAAAGAAATATAAATCTACAACAAAAATAGGTGATCCCATCTACAGATTCACATAAAAAAAAGAAAAATTCATTGGCTATTGCACGAATCAAGGACTCAAAAGCAATTTAAGAATGGTGATATCATTATCAGGATTCAAGGTAAATAGAGATGCATGCCACGGCATAGTTTTTGACTGACTTATATTACGATGTGACACAAAATTCTGCACTTCAATAATCAAAGAATACAAAAAGGATGAATCGACTCACCGAAGAAAGGCTTCTTAGGTTTGAGAACTCCTGAAAGATGCAACAGAAAATTTTACTTTTTCTCAGTTTCTAGTGAAAGTAACAACAAAATCTGAGGATAGACATGCAACCGAGATACAAGAATGCAACAAGAAGACGAGAAAGGAGATGTGGGAAGGGCCACATGTAAGGATAAGAGCATTTATTGACAACGCTATCCATATCTCACAATAGACAACCAAAGTTTCTACTCTGTGTGATTCCTACGACACGGTTCAACAACTCCAAATTGCATCAAATATCCTTCTGTTGAACTGAGCAATCATCATCAATACCAACCACTGTATGGCTAAAGTAACCACTGAACTGAAAGAGAATCTTTCCTAGAGAAGTAAAAGAAGGAAGCTCAGCGCAACAGAAGAGATATCAAAACATAATATTTTGATACCGTAGTTGTATTTTTTTTTTTTTTCAAAATATTTATTTTAGATTGTATTTGTCAAAATATTTGTTTGAAAATATTATATGAATAATACTAACAAATTCAAATAAATAATGTTTTTCAAAAACTTTTTGGTATTATATTTTAGATGATAACAGAAAAATTGGTATTATCTATTTGTTGATTTTTATTGTAACCATTATATTTTGATACCATAATATATCTAATTATTTATTTGATTTCACTTTAAATAATAAGATATTATTAAAATTATCTATGTTATTATCTATATTATTTGAATCAAATTGATTTTATTTATAGATAATGATAAATTTTGATTAGATATATCACATTTAATTTTCTTTTTAAATAATAACAAATTTGAATAGATAATAACAAATTATCTATTAGTAATATTAGAATAATATAATATGGATAATAATAAATCAAAATTTTATTTCAAAATATAATATGAAATATCTTTACAAATAAAATCCAAATCAATACACTAAACCCAAAAAACCACAACAAAACAGAAAACAAGATTTCCGCCCACCAATTCCAATAAACCAGCCCAACAAAAACCTTTATTATTTTTCCGCCAAAAGAGTTGGCAGAATTTTAAACTTCCAAAATTCCTCCAATCATGTTGGAGGGATATTTCTTTATTTCGAAAATTTTATGCTTCTTTCCAACTAATTTAATTAAAATTAATTTTTCTGAAAAATATAGTATTTTTATCAAAATCAAGACAACGAGAGCCTAAAACTCAAATTACAGTAAGAACCAAGATTAAGAACCAAGATATGAGGCAAGATTGCGAAAGACGTCTAGTAGAATTACTACTATATAACAAAAGAAATATTAATTCACCATTAATTTTTTCTTACAAATATGTCCTTACCAAACTTTACTAATTAAAATGTTCATTGAATTTGACAACAACTAGGTAATTATGTTATAAAAAAACAATTAAAAAATATAACTTCTAGAGACTTTTGCTCTTCTCAAGTAAAAGAAACATTGTTTCAAAAAAAAAAGGTAAAAGAAACATAAAATTTCACCTAATGGAAAATAGTTTGGTATATTTGCGTATAAGAGGAAAAAATTTGAGAATTTGCTGGTAGAGGGATCAGGAGCCAGTGAAACTAGTGCCGAACAAAAAAAAATTAAATATAGCTCCAGTGTGACTGGCGCTGAGTTATATATATATATATATATATATATATATATATATATATATATATATATATATATATATATATATATATATATATATATATATATATATATATATAACCTGACATCAGAGCAACTGGCGACAAACATTAAAAAAAAATGATGTTGGCGCCAGTGCAACTAGCGCCGGATTTGTTTGGGGGGTGTGGCAGTTGGGTGTGTGTAGGGTTGGGATGGTTTAGATCTATTCTTATCTAATTACAAATTTATTTAAAATCTAACCCCAATCTATTTAAATCTATTCTTATTTAATTACAAATTTATTTAATTACAAATTTATTTAATTATGTAAGAATATATTTAAATAGATTGGGTTATATTTTAAATTTGGTCTATTAGATTTAAAATTATGAATTCTTAATAATTAATTGTTGTATTAAGAGCCTACACCATAATGTAGGTATTCAGATAGAAAATATTCAAATTTATTTAAAAGTACTTATAACAAGTATACTTATCTAATTACAAATTTATTTTAAATATTGCTTCAAAAAAAGAAAATTAATACCTATATTATGATGTAGGCTCCCCATCTAATATGACATACTTTCAATATTCTTAGAGGACTTATCTTTTGGATTAGATTATTATATTTTAAATAAGGATTACATAATTAAATAAATTTGTAATTAGATAAGATTAGATTTAAATATATTGGGGGTTAGATTTTAAATAAATTTGCGATCAATCAGATAAGAATAGATCTAAACCACCCCAACCCTCCCCAAACTCTCCCACTCCCAAACAAACCCAACCAGTTGCACTCGTGCCAACATCAATTTTTTTTTCGACACTAGTTGCTCTGGCAAATATATATATATATATATATATATATATATATATATATATATATATATATATATATATATATATATATATATATAACCCGATGCCAATCACACTGGCGTCAAGCCGTTGTTGTTATTATTATATTATTATTATTAGGGTAAATTGTAAAAAAATCTTCGTTAGATTTTCGCTTTTGCACTAAAAGACCCCATGCTCTTAAAATTGTCAAAAGTATGAAATATGCTCATTTTGCCCCCAAATGACAATTTTACCCCTTCCCCCTTCTTCTTCGGCTGTTTGGGGTGCGCTCGCCGGCGAGGGAGGCGGAGGGGGGGGAGGGGGGGGAGGGGGGGGGGTGGGGGGTCGGGCGGGAGGGGGGGCGCTCGCCGGCGAGGAGGGTGGGGCTGGGGGCTCGCCGGCCGGGGGGGGGGTGGGGGATCGGGGGGGTCGGGGGGGGCTGGGGGATCGCCGACGAGGGGGGGGGGGGGGGGGGGGGGGAGGGGTGCTGGGGGCTCGCCGGCGCCGCCGGAGGGGGGGAGGGGTTAGAGGGGGGCAGGGATATTTTAGGTATAAATTTTTTAAAATTTGGCTGGAGGGGCCTGATCGAGCGGATTTGTAATCTAAGGAGGGGTAAACTGCCAAAAAATTCTAAAAGGTCTTTCTACGCAAAAGGCGCATATTTAACGAGGATTTTTTTTTGTAATTTACCCTTATTATTATTATTATTATTATTATTATTATTATTATTATTATTATTATTATTCGGCGCTAATTTCACTGGAACCTTGGTCTATGTACCAGAAAATTCTCAAAACTTTCTATGTTCGACGCAAATGTACGAAACTATTTTCCGTTAGGTAAAATTTTCTGTAAAAGAAAAGGTTAATTAAAATAATATTAGATTACGTACAAGGTTAGTACATATATACTAGTACTTCTTAAAGGTCCAAATCTTATGTCTGCCTCCTACCAGAACTATGGAAAAAAAAATAGAAAAAAATCAAGTAGAATGAGACAGGAAACAAACTTTTTAACTCATCTCTGATAGCATGTTTTTTCCAACATACACAAACCAGAATAATCAAATTTTACATATAAATTCTCCCACGTACGAATGTTACTTGCTCAACAGAGAAGACCCACTAGAAAAGAAATAAGAATTCACACAAACCCAAATCGAAGTTCTTCCTTCAATTGAAAACATGAAAATTCACAAAGAAAAGTTGTAAAAAAAATGTAGCCTCCTATTAAACAGACCCATTCTCAAAATAAGAATTCACACAAACCCATGTCAAAGTTCATGTCTTTATTCCATTTTAAATCATAGAAAAAAAAAGAAGGAAACTTTTATAAAAGAAAATAAAAATAAATAAATATGAAGAAACTTACCAGGAAGAGGTGAAGGAAGGAGAGCAGAGTATATTCAGAACGAGGAATTGAGATTCTAAAGACAATGAATGATCGATATTTAAACACGTGAGAAAGAGCTCTTTTGGTAGGTGGGTCCCTTGAGATTTAGATTTTAGACCATGGGCAAATAGTGTGTATTGGAATGAACAGAATTCCAATGCATAATGCAAGATTCATGGCCAATTTATTTTATTCTGTTAGCGTGAGCTGGAATGAATATAATTCCAGCCATTCATGGCCAGTTTTATTGTATTCTTTTAAATTTTGTAAAAGACAGGCGGGACCGAATTAAACCGAGTAACTAAAAATTGAATAAGCAAAATCAAAATCTAACCGAAATAACCCACAACCGTATCCAATCGAACCGAATTAAATCAGTTCAATTTTAGGTTTATTTGGTTTATTCTTTTTTTTGTTTTATTTGTATTTTTTTAATATATATAGTAACTATATATATATATATATATATATATATATATATATATATATATATATATATATATATATATATGATAAAATAAAGAGAAATTTGGGGTAACCGCCGAAGGGAATAGGACGCATGGGAGTGGGAAACGCGGCGGGGTACATAAGTTTGGGTAATCTATTATTTTGAATGTAGTTTGTCCAGATTATCCATAATAAATTTTAAATATGTTTTTAAAAAATTATATTTTGAATGATAATATTGTGGTATATCTATTTATTAATTATCTTTAAAAAAAATTGATAGCTTAATTATATTTGTCAAATTTATATTAACAACGAGTTTCTATTAAAATTATATACTTGTTCTATTAAAATTATCTATATGAACGGGATATTTATCATAACAAATTAGCTTTTAGTATATCATAAAAATGATAATCTTGATAATAACTATTATCTGATAATTTTTTATGATACAACTAAAAGATAATTGTTATTATAAATATTCTATTCACACACATAATTTTTATTATTTGTTATCTGATATAGATAATAACTATTATCTGATAAATCTTGGATGATAAAAAATAATTATTTGTTATCTAATGTATTTAAAAATATATTTAAAATTTATTATGGATGAATTGAACAAACTATATTCAAAATTATAAATTATCCCAAAAATTCTTCCCCCCACTCCTAACGCGCCAAGTGAATTGGCGCCCACTCCCCACGCGCCAAATGACTTGGCGTGTTCCCCCCATTCCTCACGCGGAAGTGACTCGACGTGTCCTCCCCCATTCCGCAATTACCTCAAATTTTTCTCTTTTTTATAATTATCCTAAACTTTTTTACCCTATATGCAAATTTCTGATATATTAAACTGAAACCCAAAATCGAATAAAAAATTTGTTTAGTATTTTAAAAATTGAAATCGAATATTTTTTAGACCGAATCAAATTTCTTATTCAATTCGATTCGATAAAGACATGTCCAAATTTGGTGAGAAATCAAAGGTGCATGGTAGTGAGATGAGAAGCAATCATTGGAGGAATGGTAAAGGAATTTGTTTTGTTGAGATTATATATTATTATTTCATACCAAAAGGAAATTAGACTTGTGAAAAATATTTTATATATTCCATTTTTTGTTATTATATAAAAATAGTTTAGTTGTTATTTTGACTGCCATTGATGGTACGACCAATGGCCCATATCGATGTGGCAATCTACCATTGGTGGAGCTAACAGGGGGGAGACATGTCAGCTACGGGTTTGACGATTACGTCAATGACAGGCAAAAAATATTTTCGCTTTCGTTAACATTCTACTCAAAATGACAGATAAAAGTTTGTTTGATTCTTGACTTCACCTTTCTCGTTGTATGAAGATGTTTCGAAAATAGCAAAAGTCAAATGCTGGTGAGAGCACCATTAAAAAAAAAACAAGGCATCCATTTGTTGAAATGAAAAGCAAACAGTCCTAAAATTAAAATTTTGAACTGCAATTTAATTGAGTGAAAAACTACAATTAGCTAGTTTTATGCTTTCGTTCTACCAAATGCTGAACAAAGAAAAAGAAATAGACATATTCGCAGTAACATGTATAGACCATGTGTGAAAAGTGAAACCATATAGGTATCCTGGTTGATATGTGTTGAGAAAAAAAAAAAAAAAAAACCTTTTTGCGTAATTGAATATCATTAATAAGACAACCAAGTGACAACTATGAATCACCTATTATGGCATAAACATTGTTATTTACGTAAAAGTTTGATTACATATTAATGTTACTGTACACCAACAAAATGAGTGGAATTGGAATGGCAATTGGAATTCCATAATGGTCAATTTCATTAGCTTTTGACCAATTCACACTTAACCAAATATACCGTACATTACCAAATTGGTAATACCTATATGAAAAAAGAGTTTACCTAATTTTCTTTAAAAAAAAACAAAAAAAAAGTGTTTTGCTATGCCTACAACCAAATGCTTACAATCTCCTTACAACCATCACGTGTCGGACTTCGATTAGGAGGATGAGAGGGGAGGTGGGACCCATGTGTAAAGGGTGGGAGAGGGAGGTTGTAAGCATGTGGTTATAGACTTAACATTTTTAAAAAAAAAGAGTCCACCAAAAACTTGCCAATTATTGTAAAATTACTTTCGGTCTGTTGTAAGGCAAAAACTCTAACACACGAAGATATGACAAAGTATATTATAAACTACAAGTGCACCTTTACAAGCTATTCCAACCTCTCTTTATATAGGGAGAGAGGTTGGGGGGTTATGAAGAAATGAAGGGCCAAAGGTCATGTAGGTTACAAGAATATGAATATGTAGAGACATATGAGTTACAACACTCCCCCTTGGCTCTCCAGAAATTCTGCTTGTAAACATCTCTGAGTTTCTTCGTCTATCTGTAGCTTGCATCTTCAAGTTTGACCATCTACTTGTGCCTCGTCAAAACCTTGCCAAAGAAAACCCAGTGGGAAAAAAACTTTGGTCGAAGGACAAAAGAGTACACACAGGTCAGTGTGATGGGGGTAAACTAACCATTGCAAAGGTGCCTCGTCAAAACCTTGTCAGGGAAAACCCAGTGGGAAAAACCGCTGATCGAAGGACAAAAGAGTACACGATGGTTTAGAAGTATACAACTGGATACTCCCCCTGATTATAATAATCCTTAGTGAATAAGAGATTTGAACTGTGTCTCGTTAAGAACCTTGCCAAAGAAAATCCAGTGGGAAAAACTTTGGTCGAAGGAAAAAAGAGTACACAAGCATACATCAGGATGCTTCCCTTTTCACTCGCATTCGACAGGGTGCGGGATATACGCACAACAGGGCGTTTTTGGAGGCCTCGTTGGGGCGCTCCCCCTCACATGCACACAACAGGGTGCAGGAAACATGTTTCACTTAGGCTAGCTCTGAAAGCTTCCTAAGTCCAATCGCTCTGACATGTTTCTAGAACGAGTGTTTTGGCAGTGACTTGGTGAACAAGTCTGGACGGTTATTCTCTGATCCAATGTGTTGCACTTCAATCTTCTGAAGCGCTTGTTGTTCATGTGTAAAGAACAACTTGGGCGATATGTGCTTGGTAGCATCCCCTTTGATATAACCATGTTTCGCTTGATCAATAATAGCGGTATTGTCCTCATAGACGACAACAGGTTCATCTGGGTCATATGGAAGATCACATGTACTTCGAATATGGCCAATAACAGCTCGAAGTCATACACACTCTCTAGTCGCCTCATAGAGCGCGAGTAGCTCAGAGTGGTTCGTTGAAGTAGCCACTAAGGTCTGTTTGCGAGACCTCCAAGAAATTGCCGTGTTCCCAATGGTAAAGACATAACCAGATTGGGAACGCCCCTTGTGCAGATCAGATAAGTATCCCGCATCGGCGTAGCCAACAAGGGTCGCGTTGCTTCGAGTGCCAAGAGCGTTGGACTCACTCAAAACCGTGTAGGGATAGAACAAGCCCAAGTCCGTAGTACCCTTAAGGTAGCGGAAAATGTCTTTTATGCCATTCCAATGGCGGCGTGTTGGCGCGGTGCTGTGTCGAGCTAGACAATTCACAGCAAACGAGATGTCCGGTCTAGTACATTGGGCCAAGTACAATAAAGCACCTATTGCACCCAAATAAGAGCACTCAGGACTCAATATCTCTTCGTCATCCTCCTTTGGATGGAATGGGTCCTTAGTAATGTCTAGAGAGCGGACGATCATGGGAGTAGCGGATGGCTTAACGTCAAAATGACTAAAGCGTCTCAACACCTTTTGGGTGTAGTTCGCTTGATGGACAAGAATTCCATCTTTACGGTGCTCAATCTGCAGGCCGAGGCAAAACCGTGTCTTCCCAAGATCCTTCATCTCGAATTCTCTCTTCAGGATATCAGCAGTTTCTGACAAGTCTTTTTCGGTTCCTATGAGATTTATGTCATCTACATAGACCGCGATGATTGCGTATCCTGAAGTGGATTTCTTTATGAACACGCACGGGCAAAGTTCGTTATTAACGTATCCCAAACCGATCAAGTATTCGCTTAGGCGGTTATACCACATTCGTCCGGATTGTTTTAATCCATATAGCGAACGCCTCAGTCTAATCGAGAACGCGTTCCATGGTCGGGAACTACTTGATTCAGACATCTTTAGTCCTTCAGGGACTCTCATGTATATCTCTGTGTCCAGATCCCCGTAGAGATAGGCTGTGACCACATCCATGAGCTGCATATTCAGTTTTTCGGAAACTACTAAACTGATTAAGTAGCGGAACGTTATGATGTCCATTACGGGAGAATACGTCTCCTCGTAATCAATTCCAGGGCGTTGTGAGAAGCCTTGCGCCACAAGGCGAGCCTTGTATCGCACAATCTCATTTCTCTCATTACGCTTCCTTAGGAAAACCCATTTGTGACCAACTAGTTTAATATTGGGTGGTGTTGGAGCAACAGGTCCAAACACGCTTCTTTTTGCTAAGGAGTCTAGTTCAGCCTAGATTGCTTGTTTCCATTGTGACCAGTCCGTTCGTCGTTGACACTCGACAACACTACAAGATTCCATGTCATCATTGTTCATAATGTCAGTGGCCACTGAGTATATGAACACATCATCGATGACAGTTTTGTTTCGCTTCAAAATATCGTCTAAGCTAGCATACTCGACGGATATTTCGAGGTTATCGGCATGATTAGGAATAGGCGTTTCATCTCGAACGCGCTCTTCTAATACATCGTCGTGATCCTTAATGATCTCATGTGGCAAAACGCTTTTAATAAGATTTCTCCGCTTCCGGGACAGAACATCTTTGGAACCAACCGGTCTTCCCTTCTTCTTGGAAATAGCGGCGGACTGGACGGCCGATGGCAGCGTCCTTTGCTCGGCAGGTTCGACCGGAGCAACATGTTTCACAGGAACATGGCGTCTCTCAGGGACGTCTATCCTTGCAGGCACATTTACAGCAGGTATAATTGATCTCGTGACTTTTGCTAGGTCGCTAAATGCGTCTGGCATTTGATTTGCAATATCTTGCAGACCTAGAATCCTCTGCACTTCCTTATCACTATGTGCAGAGGGGGGATCATGATGAGCAAAAGCGGGCACATGCCACGCTAATTCACGTCGTTTCTCATCAACGTTAGCGTGCATCTCTCCCCCTAACGACGGAAAGATTGCCTCATCAAAGTCACAATCCGCGTGTCTCGCAGTAAAGAGATCGCCTGTCAAGGGCTCTAAATAGCGAATGATGGACGGGGAGTTATAACCGACATATATTTCCCGTCGCTTCTGAGGTCCAAATTTTGAACGCCTTATCGGCTCAATTGGAACATTGACTAGACACCCAAATACGCGTAAATGTGAGATGTCAGGCTCACATCCAGTAACCAGCTGGTACGCGGAAAGTGGTTGGGTGGCCATGGGCCTCAGACGGACCAAATTTGCAGCATGTAAAATTGCATAGCCCCATGCAGATAGTGGGAGTTTGGTGCGCATAACCAAGGTCCGCGTTATCACTTGCAGTCGCTTTATAAAAGCTTCCGCTAGGCCATTTTGGGTATGAACATACGCAATAGGGTGTTCAAGATTTATTCCCAAAGTCATGCAATAATCATCGAAAGTCTTCGATGTAAACTCCGCGGCATTATCAAGTCTAATAGACATTATCGGATAATCCGGATGGTGAGCCCTTAACTTAATGATCTGGGCGAGGAGTTTAGAAAATGCTGTATTTTGGGTGGACAACAATACTACGTATGACCATCTAGTCGATGCATCAACCAAAACCATGAAGTATTTAAATGGTCCGCATGTTGGTTGGATTGGTACACAAATATCTCCATGAATTCTCTCAAGGAATTGGGAAACCAATCTCGTAGGTTTCACATGGAGTGGCTTGAGATTCGTCTTCCCAATCGAGCAAGCTTGGCATAGACTTTTCGAATTTATAACAAAATTCTTTCCTCCAAGAGGATGCCCATGTGATGCATTCATAGTACGAAGCATCGTATTTTGACCCGGATGACCCAGCCGGTCATGCCATAGCATAAAAGTCCTCTCATCAACTGGCGCTCGGCGAATGATGAGATTACTCTCGATGTGTTGTATCGTAGTGAGATACAAACCACTTGAAAGACATTTCAACTTCTCCAAGATATGCTTTTGGCCGTACTGAGTGGAGGTAATGAAAAGATACTCGAAGCCATGTTCTCGAGCAGTTTCAATATGAAATCCGTTTTCTCGAATATCCTTAAAACTCAGTAAGGTACGACTGGACCTTGGAGAATATAAGGCCTCTGATACTTCAACGGGAGTACCATTGGACAACGAAAAACGGGCTTTGCCAAAACCTTGAACAAGGGTTGAGGGTCCCGAAATGGTTGTCACTGAGGTTACTTTAGGCGTATAGGAGATAAAGTATGATTTATCTCTCAAGATAGTGTGAGTCGTTCCACTATCAACCAGACAATCCACTGCCCCGTGGTCCATGCCTATAAGTAAAGAAAATTAAAGTTTGTCACACGTTTGAGGAAAGTGCTCGAAATAGAACTTTAATTTATCGAGAAAACAGAAAATACAAACCACCAAAAGTTTCATGACTTAAATCAAATATAGATAGATAATGGAGATTCATTCTTCCATTTCTGCTACAAAATCGGGGGTCTCAAGATTTAGATTTTCGTACTCGTTGACCAGATTTGCTTCGGCCCGGCGTCCCTTGTGATAGTTATAAACTTCTTGGGGGGTCGTCCTGCAAGTCCGTTGCATATGACCATAAGTACCACATTTGTAGCAGAGAGTAGGCGCTTGGCCTTCCACTCTCGCTTTGGGACGACTGGCCTGTTGGTTCTTACCATGAGACTGCCTAGGAGTCAAAGGTCCTTGGTTCTTGTTAGAACCTCGCTTTGGATGACGAGACTTAAACTCGCCTCTGTTCCTTGGCTGGGACGACTGGCCCTTGTCTCGTTTCCACCGTGGATTTGGTCCACGGAGAGCATTTTCATCAGGCATTGGAATTGCCTTTGTTCCAGCAGGACGAGAATTGTTGTTTCTCATTAAAATGAGACTGTTCTTCTCGTCTAGTAAAAGCTGGGCGATGAGCTCGGGAAACTTGGTGAACTTAGACTGACGGTATTGCTTTTGGAGCAAGTTGTTAGTGGAAGGAAATGTGGTGTATGTTTTCTCCAATAGATCACTGTCGGTTAATATCTCACCGCAGTATTGGAGAAGTGATCGAATCCTGCAGACTTCATTGTTATAATCAATTACGCTCTTGAAGTCTTGGAAGCGCAGGTTCAACCAGTCATGACGCGCTTCAGGCAGCCATATGGTCTTCTGGTGGTCGAAGCGCTCTTTCAGAGAGTCCCATAGCATCTTCGGCGAGAAATTTCAATAAACTCTGCCTTCATGGCGTCAGATAAATGCCTGCGGAATAGAATCATCGCTTTGGCGTTCATTGAGCGAGTGACTTCCACTTCACGCTCTTCCTCGTTATAGATGACGTCCAAGAGGCCCTGCGCATCTAGATGGTTCTGGATGTCTTGCGTCCAGTCTAAGTAGTTCTTGCCAGAGGCTTCAAGGATGGGAAAATCAATCTTGATCGACATTTTTCGTCGTTGTACGGAAACTGCGGAATCGGACAGGACCCACGCGGATACGCGGGATCGGCGACGAGCGACGGGGTGCGTGCGGAGCAACGGTCGACGGACGGCGAGGCGAGCGGTACGTCGGGTCTCCGGCGTTGCACGAGCAAAGTGCTGATAACGTGTTGTAAGGTAAAAACTCTAACACACGGAGATATGACGAAGTATATTATAAACTACAAGTGCACCTTTACAAGCTATTCCAACCTCTCTTTATATTGGGAGAGAGGTTGGGGGTTATTGTCACGCCCCGCTCCCGTAGGAGCGATCGTCCTCGCTAAGGCGTGATGCCGCACGGGCCTAGGTTGCGCCCGTGCAAGGCCAAGTCCAGAAACGGCCGATTTGAGTTCTAGGCCACAGAGTCGCACAGAGTGTCCCCATTTGCAGCGGAATATAAATGAACACAATTGAAGCGAAACCAAATTCTTTATTGATATTCAACAAGTTTACAAGCGGCGCTAGGCCGATATTACAAGTCGCTCAAGCTCTCTCTCTCTCTCTCTGAAACATAAAAGGCGTGCCAAGTGGCTTACAAGATGGAATGATTCATGGCGATGTTCCGATACATTATGTCCCGTATATGGTGCTCCAGCTCCTTGCAACGCTCCAAGGCCCAGAGATAGCTCCGCGCCTTAGCACGTTCGATTGAAGCTCCGCACCCGCCGGCGTCTCCTGCATCCTGCAAGTAGACTGTGGGGTTATCAGTACATTGTTATGCACTGGTGGGGAGGCTGGCTCGCCCACAATGCCATCATTACCAAACACGTTCTATAATCTTTTGTGCATCACTATCATTTATTGTCTTTCTAATCTTGCCTTAGGATCAGTTTCATGGCATATTTCATGACCTATCTCGTGTGGCCGAATTCAAGTGTCGCATGAGAAATACATGCACGACTTACCCATACTTACCGTCCGGCCTTCCCTGTTCAAGGTAAACCAAGTTAAACAACAATTTATGTATAATAACATAACACGATTCATGCACGCATTCAATATCAAGTGTGTGTCCATGTCTCGGGATTCTAGCACGTCGGAGGCATGTTCTAGCACGTCGTAGGCACGTTTTTAGAGTGTTACAATTCAAGCATGTTTCGAGTATTTCATTCAAGCATGTTCAGGAGTGTTACATATCGAGCATGTTCATGTTCAGGATGTTATGTTTCGGGCATGTTCATGATCAGGATGTTATATTTCAAGCATACTCTGGGTGTGTTGTATTTCAAGCATGTTCAGGAAGCACTTGTTCATTTAACTTAGACTACTTTGATTTCAATGCAAGAACTTGCACGTGGATTACCACCAGCATAGTCCACTTAATCTACATGCACGGGTCGCTGGCTTCACAAGCCATTTAGGACATTCCCCTGTGGCAATTCTCAACTTAGCGTAGGGTGATGGCTGGTACACCCCGTTAAGTCTCTTGAATATACCCTCCTACTTACGTCTCTTGGTGCCCAAGCCCGCACCCAAGCAGCCCGTAAGCGCCGTTGATTCTGCCTAGGCCGGCCACGGTTTACCCCCCCAACGCCCGTGCCGCAGAATCCTTCCACACGACGGCCACGGTTTACCCCCCCATCGCCCGTGCCGTTTGTCCACGACCATTTCGTATTATCTTGTCTTTTACTTAGCGGCTATCTCCGAGCCGTAGGCTAACCCTTAGCCATAATGCGTTAACGACCAGGTTGGCGTCCGTACAGCGCGGGTAGCGAGCCCCGTTGCACGTGCCCGTCACACCTGTCGCTAGCGTCTTCCATGTCTTATCTTTCATGCCTTAATACGTTAACGACCAGGTTGGCGTCCGTACAGCGCGAGTAGTGAGCCCCGTTGCACGTGCTCGTCACACCTGTCGCTAGCGTCTTCCATGTCTTATCTTTCATGTATTCTTTCTTTTATTTCATTCTTTAACTTGTTCGTTCGTTCATAGAGTCATTCATGTATTTATTCATTCATTCGTTGATTCATTCATTCACGCATTATGCAACTCCCAGTACGGGAGTCGCCTTGGCGACCCATCGGTCCCATAGCCTTCCAATGTTGCTAAACTCTACTCGGAGCGACTATGTTGATAGCCTTTCCGTTTCATTGTTGTAAACCATTCATTGTTTCAACGTATAAGGGACATGAACGTGAGCTCGTGCCTTAGCACGAGCGTAGAGCGCGGTGCGAGCATATCTATAATTACCGAGTTCTTTTCCATGTTCTAAACAAGCATGCAAGATGGGATTATTCCCTTAGCTAGGTGCGTTGAATCATTTATTAGCATGCAGGGTGTTATCGCCTAGCGATTCTCGTGATAGTGTCCGCATTGTTATGTGTCTAGGCTAAGCACAGACGGGTTCATCGGAGCCACCCACTTTAGCGATGTTCGCATCGGCCGAGCGATCCTTCGAGCACGCCTTCGATAGTCTAAGTCTGGATTCATCTTGTCGGGCCAATGCAAGCCTTGCATCGATTCGCATCGACACTTCATCGGGTCGAAGCAACTCTTCGGGTCGACGGCTCGTTTGAGTCGTTGCACTTGCCGTTTGGAATCGGCGTTCCGCTAGGGCGGAGCGGGTCGTTACATAATACACCACTCAAAATAAGTCTCGTCCTCGAGACTTTCTGAGTGCAGGTCATCCTACCATTTCTTAACTCGTGTTTTCGTGTTTCTTAGACAATTTCATCGAGCGGTCCTATCGTTCGACGACATCGAACCATACTTGATATCTTTCTAAGTTCCGTGTCACACGCGTTGGGTCGATTTTATCGAATAGCCTTTCATTCATTTTAGAGTTGATTGTACTTATTCAATTCGAGTATTTCTTCGTCTTGGTTGCTATTTCGACGTGTCATGGAACTGGAATGGTTACACGAGACACATTGTAATTCGTCAAATGCGAGGGTCGCAGGCTAAGGCAAATTCACTTTCGTTTATCTCGGTCATCGAGATGGCCCGATTCGCTTTTCAAGCGTTCGTGTCCACGAAATCAGTATGATTTCTACTTAACGGGGTCGACCAAGTCTAGGAAATTTTCATCGAATTTAAGACCACATATTGCACTATCGTCGAGCATATCTTCCTATCAATGCTTCACTTCGTTATACCAACTTTTACTAGCACGATTTCACGTTCACGATACTCGTTCACTCCCCAAGTCGTGCTAGAACTCAACGTATCACTTGGTTGGATCGTGCACGCATTCCAAGCGTCCCCAAAATACATGCATTCAGCCAAGACGCAGGATAGTGAGTTTGTCATTCTCACTCGAGTCGCATCGTGCACATACTCAAGCGTCCCTGAAATATATGCATGTCAGCCAAGTCTCGTGGGTAGGGTTTCCTACATTCGTGATTCATGCTATCCATTCATGCTAATCCTCAAGATCAATCCTTTGATTGCTAACACATGGAACAGGGGCGTCTCGCCTAACCGCTAGGCCATCTTTTTCGAGGCTAAGTCAATGTCAGGATTGGAATCATAGTTCCCCAACAATAATGCCAACACTGACCCCAATCCTAGGGTCAAACCAAAGTCGGTAGTACGGGATTTTCTACCCAAGCACGCGTCACTCAGATTTCTAAACATCGAGCACGATCACCTATTCTCGTCAAGGCATTCGCCGCGTATATCCGAATTCATTCTGATCACATACTTCACATATCCATTCTTTCCAATTCATGTATTCGATCACGAGTTCATCTAGTTTTGACAATATGTTGCGCCCCAATCTCACGCGAGTCCGATTATCCACGGTGGTTCATGAATCACCATGCAACGCTCCCGCGGAATAATCATTCTCATCGGGGCGTAACTCTTGTTTGCGTCTAGACTAATTCATTTTCGATACGCGGATTGGACCTACTCAATCCTCAAACTTAATCATTCAAGCACACCGAATCATTCTCAAGTCATCTTCGCGTCAAACCACAAGTCGAAGCAATCGTATTGCCACGCCGTACAAGTTTGATCACCCCCGCTGGATGAATCACCATACCAGCGCTCACGCGGAGTGATCGTCCTAATCGGCGCGACGCATGTGCGAGGCTGGAGTTGCGCTCGCCTAAGACAAGAATGTCGACGTTGGGGTTATCGTCGAAGTAAATCCAAGCATTTCATTTCATCCAAGTCAGATTTCAATTCGATAGTTTACCCGTCATTTGTTCAACCAGAAAATCCTCGAGCCAAGTTTATCCTTTTCCTCGACACATTTCAATATCCCGATTATAACATCCATCGGAACAATGACATTTGCACGATCGTCATTTGCCGAGTCAGAGTACCCCCGAGTTATCGTATATCGATCTTTGATACGCCTCAATACCATCGACGATATGCGTAACCTGACGATCTTCCTTTGCAACCAATTTCGAGTCGTGCGTTGATGCTGTTGTCCGAGTTGGATATTCCTCAATTTTTCCCGATACTCAAGATCAAGTTCAGTCGCTTTTCCTCAAAGCTCGTTTCAAGATCGTTATTCAAAACTCAAGTCACATTTCATTTGCATCAATTCGACATCGCACGCACGTTCCTCTAAGTTTCCTCGATCAAGACCATTTATTTTCATCCATCGTTCCGAATCATTTCTAACACGCGTTACCCATTCACAAGTTGTCCGAACGATATCTCGTTCGGGACACACGAAGTCACGATCAACTAAGCGTGACACGTTCTAAAGCTTTGCGCGACCGCATCGCTTCGCCGACATACTTGTTCTATCCGTAATTCCTTTAGTCTCGCTCGAACAATTTCTATAACGTCCATACACCACTCAGGGTTCGAGCCACTCGACTAGTCGCTGACACTCATTCTTATTCTTCTTCGAACCTATCACATACACCACTCGGGTTCAAGCCATACGGTCTAATCCTCAATCACGTTCGCGCCATGCACTAAGATATCCTTCAGATTCGTTCGACGAATCTCTAGCGTACTCGCTTACGTCGTCTCGACGTACTAAGTCGTTCACACTAATCCTCAAAATCCAAGTCAATCATTCGCGTACGCCTAAGCGTTAACTCGATAGCGTTCCTATCGATATACACTCAAAGTGTATCTCCGTTCTCGATCGAGCGATACTTGATATCGCTCGCAACCCGATTGCACCCAAGAGTCGAGGTGCGCGACACGCGGACTAAGTTGTACCGCTTAACCATCCCGCATGGACTATATTCATGTTTTGTACGCTCAGTTGCTAGGGTCAACGCAAGACTAGTTAGGCACGTACGAGACATGTTAACTTTGCATGTGTTCTCAATCGAGTCATGTTTAACGTCGTCCGGCACAAAGGCCTTCGCCTATCGATCCCGTGCAACCGAGTACTTGTACGAGCTTTTGAAAGTATTAGACTTATTGTATGGAACATCCCAAGGCACAACGAGAGAGAGCGTATACTTCTTTTCTTCCAACCGAGCTTTCAAAACTGAGATAATCGAAATGAAGTCCAAGGACGTAAAGCCGTGCTCTGATACCAATCTGTCACGCCCCGCTCCCGTAGGAGCGATCGTCCTCGCTAAGGCGTGATGCCGCACGGGCCTAGGTTGCGCCCGTGCAAGGCCAAGTCCAGAAACGGCCGATTTGAGTTCTAGGCCACAGAGTCGCACAGAGTGTCCCCATTTGCAGCGGAATATAAATGAACACAATTGAAGCGAAACCAAATTCTTTATTGATATTCAACAAGTTTACAAGCGGCGCTAGGCCGATATTACAAGTCGCTCAAGCTCTCTCTCTCTCTCTGAAACATAAAAGGCGTGCCAAGTGGCTTACAAGATGGAATGATTCATGGCGATGTTCCGATACATTATGTCCCGTATATGGTGCTCCAGCTCCTTGCAACGCTCCAAGGCCCAGAGATAGCTCCGCGCCTTAGCACGTTCGATTGAAGCTCCGCACCCGCCGGCGTCTCCTGCATCCTGCAAGTAGACTGTGGGGTTATCAGTACATTGTTATGCACTGGTGGGGAGGCTGGCTCGCCCACAATGCCATCATTACCAAACACGTTCTATAATCTTTTGTGCATCACTATCATTTATTGTCTTTCTAATCTTGCCTTAGGATCAGTTTCATGGCATATTTCATGACCTATCTCGTGTGGCCGAATTCAAGTGTCGCATGAGAAATACATGCACGACTTACCCATACTTACCGTCCGGCCTTCCCTGTTCAAGGTAAACCAAGTTAAACAACAATTTATGTATAATAACATAACACGATTCATGCACGCATTCAATATCAAGTGTGTGTCCATGTCTCGGGATTCTAGCACGTCGGAGGCATGTTCTAGCACGTCGTAGGCACGTTTTTAGAGTGTTACAATTCAAGCATGTTTCGAGTATTTCATTCAAGCATGTTCAGGAGTGTTATATATCGAGCATGTTCATGTTCAGGATGTTATGTTTCGGGCATGTTCATGATCAGGATGTTATATTTCAAGCATACTCTGGGTGTGTTGTATTTCAAGCATGTTCAGGAAGCACTTGTTCATTTAACTTAGACTACTTTGATTTCAATGCAAGAACTTGCACATGGATTACCACCAGCATAGTCCACTTAATCTACATGCACGGGTCGCTGGCTTCACAAGCCATTTAGGACATTCCCCTGTGGCAATTCTCAACTTAGCGTAGGGTGATGGCTGGTACACCCCGTTAAGTCTCTTGAATATACCCTCCTACTTACGTCTCTTGGTGCCCAAGCCCGCACCCAAGCAGCCCGTAAGCGCCGTTGATTCTGCCTAGGCCGGCCACGGTTTACCCCCCCAACGCCCGTGCCGCAGAATCCTTCCACACGACGGCCACGGTTTACCCCCCCATCGCCCGTGCCGTTTGTCCACGACCATTTCGTATTATCTTGTCTTTTACTTAGCGGCTATCTCCGAGCCGTAGGCTAACCCTTAGCCATAATGCGTTAACGACCAGGTTGGCGTCCGTACAGCGCGGGTAGCGAGCCCCGTTGCACGTGCCCGTCACACCTGTCGCTAGCGTCTTCCATGTCTTATCTTTCATGCCTTAATGCGTTAACGACCAGGTTGGCGTCCGTACAGCGCGAGTAGTGAGCCCCGTTGCACATGCCCGTCACACCTGTCGCTAGCGTCTTCCATGTCTTATCTTTCATGTATTCTTTCTTTCATTTCATTCTTTAACTTGTTCGTTCGTTCATAGAGTCATTCATGTATTTATTCATTCATTCGTTGATTCATTCATTCACGCATTATGCAACTCCCAGTACGGGAGTTGCCTTGGCGACCCATCGGTCCCATAGCCTTCCAATGTTGCTAAACTCTACTCGGAGCGACTATGTTGATAGCCTTCCCATTTCATTGTTGTAAACCATTCATTGTTTCAACGTATAAGGGACATGAACGTGAGCTCGTGCCTTAGCACGAGCGTAGACCGCGGTGCGAGCATATCTATAATTACCGAGTTCTTTTCCATGTTCTAAACAAGCATGCAAGATGGGATTATTCCCTTAGCTAGGTGCGTTGAATCATTTATTAGCATGCAGGGTGTTATCGCCTAGCGATTCTCGTGATAGTGTCCGCATTGTTATGTGTCTAGGCTAAGCACAGACGGGTTCATCGGAGCCACCCACTTTAGCGATGTTCGCATCGGCCGAGCGATCCTCCGAGCACGCCTTCGATAGTCTAAGTCTGGATTCATCTTGTCGGGCCAATGCAAGCCTTGCATCGATTCGCATCGACACTTCATCGGGTCGAAGCAACTCTTCGGGTCGACGGCTCGTTTGAGTCGTTGCACTTGCCGTTTGGAATCGGTGTTCCGCTAGGGCGGAGCGGGTCGTTACAGTTATGAAGAAACAAAGGGCCAAAGGTCATGTAGGTTACAAGAATATGAATATGTAGAGACATATGAGTTACAACACGGTCGATATTTTTTTTTTATGGACTTGAATCCTCCCATCAATAGCCACGATACGGGATAAAAGAATTAAAAAAACAAAGACAATATTAATGCGAAAAATCTCAAGTTAAAAAACATGGGACATGCTAAGCACAAAATTACTATAATTTAGTTACAACTCTCTCTCAATTCCTTACCTAAAATGTGAGGTAACCCTACAACTCCAATAGATATAAAAGAACAAAACCAAAACTTGCAACACTTCCCTTCCAATGAATACAATAAAGTAATTAGTGTATGTTTGAAAATGTGAAAGTGCATTAAAAGTGACACTTTCATTGCAACTGTCGCGTCCATGTGGAGACAATTTTAGTATTTGGGTTGTAACTCTATTGTGGATGTGATATGATATTTTATTGCAACTGAAAGTGTCATTTCTTCATTTCTCAGTTGCATTAGAAATAGATTGCAACTACATTGCGAGTGGCTATGCTTTCTTCTTTTTTAATCCTCACATACACTTTCATGTTGTTATCCAAACAAAATAATTTGAAATTCCTTACTTGCAGGGACAAAAAATTATGTATCCAAACATATTTTTGAAAAGTGGTCTAGGGACACTGTAGGTAGGTTTGGGTTAGTGATTGAGTGTAGAGGAAGCATGTAACACTAGATATTCCGGAAAAATATTCGAAATCCCTGGACTAGGGGGTCATCAATTATATATATATATATATATGGATGGACATTTGATCAAACATGTTTACTTGGCTAGCGGTCCAAAAGACGGACAATTGAGATTCTGAATGACCGAACTAGTTCGGATCAATAGGGCTAAGCCAAAAGGCTAGTCTATTGCGTTTGTGCTTAGACATTGAGTCTCAGATCAAAAGAAAAGAAACCAGCATGAGGTTACACTTCCTCATTAATCGAGCTCGAGTAGGTTTAGGTTTCTGAATTTTGGTTAGGTTGGATTATGACTCCTTTGGGTTTGGTGGAGTGCGAGATGTATATAGAGCTGTCAAAATGGGCTAAGCCTGTTGGGTCGGCCCGCCCCGCCCGCCAAAAAGGTGGGTTGGGCCGAGCATTTAGGAGCCCGCCAAACAGGCGGACCTAGGTAGGCTGTCCCGCTAGTAGCCCGCCCCGCGGTGGACTAGCCCGCGGGCCAAGTGGGTTGGCCCGCCATCTATTTTTTATAAAATTTTTTATTTTTTTATTTAGCACATATATGAGATATGTATTATAAATGATAAAAATTCTCATTTAATGTAAGTAATGACGTATAAAATATTAAATTTGGTCATTTATTTACATGAGTGAAGGTGTTTTAAAGAAATATCTACTAATATAATGTTTCTTGTATTTTACTTTTTTTCTTTTTAAGAAACTAAACAATAATTAAAAAAATTAAAAAAAATTAAGCGGGCCGGCCCGCCAAGCCCGCGGCCCGCCGGTGGGTTAGGCTGGGTTGGAATTTTTTCCAGCCCGCCAAAATGGTGGGTCGTGTAATGCCCCGCTCCGCACGAGACATTTGGTTGGCTTGTTGGATGGGATCAGAATGTTGGACCGTGACTTGTGTTGGAGATCAAGAGAGTTGAGACTGATGCAGTCTCTCTTAGCTGGCTAGACGGATTAAGTGTTGGAACGTGGCTCGCTGGTGGAGCTACGCTTAGGGGAAATGTGTGCAACCAGAATAAGAAGACCCTCTTATGCAGGCAAGTGGAACTGTCATCCTTCTTCCTTATTTCTGCATGCTTAATAAATGGAATAACGTGATGCTATGAATATGTCCCTAATGTCCCTTACCTTGAATGTTGAATAATTGTGATGCGATGCTTTAGTTGCTAAATCGATAGAGATGTATATGCTGGAAATCATCGAATGAATAACACATGAACTTTAAATTGCTGAACGAATCACACTCGAACTGCTAATGTAACATGATGTCTGAGAATGAATCGATAATGTCCCTTATGCTTAATGTTGATAAAATGAATGAATCACTTGAATAATGAGATGCTGCGTGAATGATACATGAGAAAAGAATTGAATATGCTATTGTTCCTATGAAATGAATAAAATGCTACAGGTCCCTTCGAAATGAATGAATGCTGTTGTTCCTCCTTAGAAGGAACGTAATGAGAAATGTTGCAATGGAACAAACAATGAGAATTGATGAGGCTTGGGATCGTTGAGATCACCAAATGAAATGATGGTAATGTTGGGAATGAATAAGTCATTGAACATGACTTGAATGAGATGAATGATGATGCACTGTTGTCTTTACTTCAATATTTTACCATGCATTTTATGTTCACGATTAAGTCGGACACGCATTCGCATGGTCATAGGACAACTTATGCATAAGAGATGGGGATATGTTTTTTCGGACGGTACCCCGGGACGTTAGGGCGACCGATCCGGCTTAGGAGGAAACATTGGCGTTCCAGTAGGGGCACAGATTTTACGAGGCATCCTTTGGGGCTAGCTACCTTCTCTGGAGTCATCGCATTACCGATGAAGACCTATATGGCAACGTCCGTATGGTTAAACACCAGTGACCATGTAGTCAGGATGCATGCTAATGAATGTTTTGTGCAGGCAGAGTAAGTATATCTGCTAACCTGTATTTGATGCAGGTACGAGGGAGTCGGCTATCGGTAAGAAATTACTTAAATGTGATATACTCAATATATGTGTTGGTTTAACTTGCATGCTTAACGTGCCAAGTAAATGATGCTATGTGTAGCCTTTCAATATGAGAACTTGCTTAACATGTTAAATTCAGTATGCTAGAAAGATACCTTGTTATAAACATTGCCCAATCATAACATACATGCTAAGTGATGTTTAAAGTGAGAATTGTCACAACATGTTTCAGATGTTAATGTTAACGATGCCTCAATGATGTATTTGCATGATAACACCAAGAATGCTATAATGATATGTCCACATGAATATTGCTAAGAATATGTTTACATACTTCACTATGATTATTGCCTATGAACTGTAAACTGATGCTAGGCCCCAAATAGAAAGATCATTCTAATAAATGCTTGTTTAAATGATTTCTTAAATATTGGTTTAGGCGAGTGGGTTGGATTCTGCTCGCCAGTACATAGATGATGTGCTGACCCACGTTTTGTGGGCAGGTGCTCGTGCTTGGGATATTCTACACATGGAAATTGGGTTGATTGGTCCCGCGGCATCGAAGATTTGTTGGACATACAGAAGCTCTCCTTGCAAAAGATGATGTCTTCTGTCTATAAAGGGCATAATGTATGGAACATTATAATCAGTTGTACCAGTGAGTTGTAAGCCTAGTCGGTATCTCGAGTTGTAATCCAATGTATCCAAATATCAAATGTAAGCTGTATAGCATTTTTCAGTTAGCTTTCAATGTAAAGTGAGATTGGTTGTAAGCATTGTACTTCAATACAAGTCTTGTACTCTTCTTCAATTATCAATAAAGAGAATAAAGTTCTATATATCTCTGTGAGACTTCAAGTTGTCCTTTTATCTCCGCTGCTATAAAGAAGTAATGTACTTCTACTCAATGAAAAACATTGTCCTCACTAACTTCAATTTATCTGCTTCTGCCGCTGCGATGTGTTCCTATTTGAAAAAAATCATTTATGTACCATCTTTGCCTTGTACAAGTACAATACCAGACTTTTACGGCATCACGCCCAAGCGAGGACGATCGATTCCAAGAGATAAAGTATGTGAATAAATGACTCTGCGAATCGGGGAGTGACAGGTCGGCCCGCCCCGCCCCACCAAATAGTAGGTTATGGTGGGTTACGGGCCGGCCCATCTTGACAGTTCTAGATGTATGGGCCGGCTAGGCCGGTGGGGTGTGAGACGGAGGAGAGGGCGCCGCCGCTGCGAGGAAATTGAAGGTTTTGATGCAACGAGTGTTAGAGAGTATGAAAGTTTGTAACAAGTCCCGAGTGTCACGCCCCGATTCGTAGAGTCATTTATTCACATAGTTTATCTCTTGGAATCGATCGTCCTCGCTTGGGCGTGATGCCGTACAAGTCTGGTATTGCACTTGTACAAGGCAAAGATGGTACATAAATGATAATCTTCAAATAGGAACACATCGCAGCGGCAGAAACAGACAAATTAAAGTTAGTGAGGACAATCTTTGTTATTGAATAGAAATACATTAGTTTCTTTATAGCAGCAGACAAAAAAGATAACTTGAAGTCACACAGAGATATATAGAACTTTATTCTCTTTATTGATAATTGAAGAAGAGTACAAGACTTGTATTGAAGTACAATGCTTACAACACATCTCACTTTACATTGAAAGTCAACTGAACAATGCTATACAGCTTACATTTGATACTTGGATACATTGGATTACAACTCGACATACCAACTTGGCTTACAACTCACTGGTACCACTGATTACAATGTTCCATACATTATGTCCTTTATAAACAGAAGACATCATCTTGAACAAGGATAGCTTCTGTATGCCCAACAAATCTTCGATGTCGCGGGACCAATCAAGCCAATTTTCGTGTGTAGAATATCCCAAGCACGAGCACCTGCCCACAAAACGTGGGTCAGCACATCTCTATGTACTAGCGAGCAGAATCCAACCCACTCGCCTAAACCAACACTAACTGATCGATTTTAGCAAGCATTTTATATAATAATCTTTCTACTTGGGGCCTAGCATCAGTTTACAGTTCATGGGCAATAATCAGAGTGAAGCATGTAAACATATTCTTAGTAGCATTCATGTGGACATATCATTATAGCATTCTTGGTGTTATCATGCAAAGGCATCATCGAGGCATACTAGGTGTTATCATGAAAAGGCATCATTGAGGCATCGTTAACATTAACATCTTAAACATGTTATGACAATTCTTACTTCAAGCATCTCTTAACATGTATGTTATATTTGAGCAGTGTATATAGCAACGCATCTTTCTAGCATACTGAATTTAACATGTTAAGCAGGTTCTCATATTGAAAGGCTACACATAGCATCATTTATTTGGCACATTAAGCACGCAAGTTAAACCAACACATATATTGAGTATATCATATTTAAGTAATTTCTTACCGATAGCCAACTCCCTCGTACCTGCATCAAATACAGGTTAACAGACATACTTACTCTGTCTGCACAAGACATTCATTAGCATGCATCCTGACTACATGGTCACTGGTGTTTAACCATACGGACGTTGCCATATAGGTCTTCATTGGTAATACGATGACTCCAGAGAAGGTAGCTAGCCCCAAAGGATGCCTCACAAAACCCGTGCCCCTACTGGCACGCCAATGTTTCCTCCTAGGCCGGATCGGTCGCCCTAACGTCCCAGGGTACCGTCTGAGAAAATATATCCCCATCTCTTATGCATAAGTTGTCCTATGACCATGCGAATGTGTGTCCGACTCAATCGTGAACATAAAATGCATGGTGAAATATTGAAGTAAAGACAACAGTGCATCATCGTTCATCTCATTCAAGTCATGTTCAATGACTTATTCATTCCCAACATTGCTATCATTTCATTTGGTGATCTCAACGATCCCAAGCCTCATCAATTCTCATTGGTTGTTTCATTGCAACATTTCTCATTACGTTCCTTCTAAGGAGGAACAACAACATTCATTCATTTCAAAGGGACCTGTAGCATTTCATTTATTTCATAGGAACGATAGCATATTCAATTCTTTTCTCATGTATCATTCACGCAGCATCTCATTATTCAAGTGATTCATTCATTTCATCAAGATTAAGCATAAGGGATATTATCAATTCATTCTCAGGCATCAAGTTACATTAGCAGTTCGAGTGTGATTCGTTCATCAGTTCAATATTCATGTCTTATTCATTCAATGATTTCCAGTATATGCATCTCTATCGATTTAGCAAATAAAGCATCGCATCACAATTATTCAATATTCAAGGTAAGAGACATTAGGGACATATTTATAGCATCACATTATTTGTAACCCCTCTTTCCAGAATTTTTATAATATATTTTATTTTATTTATTTGGAATTAAATGGTAATTTTTATATTTTATAAATAATTATTTGGTTAATTTTTACGGTAGATGATTTTAGCCATAGTAGAATTTTGGAGTACAAGGCGACTAGAAATCGTGGCACGGATAGTGCGATGGCGTGCTTTGACTAGAGTATTAGCCCTGGTAGGGAAGGCCAAGCCATAGTGATGTCCTAACTAGGAAAATCAGGCTAAGTTGTGACATAACCCTTACTGAAGGTATTTATTTATTATTTATATTATTGAGTTTTGGGGAGATTGGTTATACCATTTTAGTCCGGACTGGACCCGAACTAAGCCCAAGTCCATGTAGGTCATGCGACACGTCCAATGACATTCGTGTCGATGTATCTTGGTATGATGGTGTCGTATTCTGTCTTAATGATATAAAAATATTTTATAAGTATTCTTATTTAAATATTATAAATATTATTATTAGTGTGATCCAGTGACCATTGTATAAAGTAGGTCCTTGTATACTTGGAGATTATTAGATTGCACAAAATGGTATATACACCATCATGGATTTATTGAGTTACGTTATTTTTATTATTATTGATATTATTATTATTTTTATTTTCTATATAATTGAGGTTATTAATATATAACATTATTTTATTATTGCTGGTTAAATTATTTTTGGCAAATAAATGTTATACATATATGCCTAATTATATAAATAGGCTCTACATAGGAATATATATGCTATTGGATTTTATTTAGAATTTTATAGAGTATATTATATTAGTGTATATATATATGACTATATATAAATAGATATGAATATATATAGTGTATAATATATATAGTGTATTTTATAGAGTATATTATATATAGTATATGTATATATGAATATATATATATATATATATATATATATATATATATATATATATATATATATATATATATATATATATATATATATATATATATATATATATATATGTATGTATAGGAAAAAAAAAGAGAAAGAAAAAAAAAATAGGAAAAACCAACCCAGCTGAGCTCCCCATGAGCCCAGCCCGAGTCAAACCCCCCGGCCGAGAACATTTCCCCCACAGGCCTGCTCATCCGCACCCCTAACAACCGAGAAGCCACATGTAATATGTGCGTATACTTATAACAGAGTATCGAGAGAGAGCGCGAGAGTCCATAGAGAGGGAACCCTAGCCGCGCCACATCGACCCAGTCATCTGGACGAACCGCCCAGTCCCCGACGACCTCCCCCAGCCTAGAGCGCCGCCGCGCGCGGCCACGACACGCCGGAGCGCGCGCAACAGAGCCGGCATTGACAGCAGTACGCAGTGCACGGGATGGTTTTTGCGACGACCGTTCATCGCGTACACGCGATCTTTTCACGTGCCACTTCCTCAGGTAAAGCCCCGACATAACCCTCTCAAACTCTTGTTAGTTAGATCATGTTGATACGTACTAGTTCGATCGTAAATCGAGTTCCAAAACTCGGAAAAATCTGTCCAAAACAGGACAGGAAACCCCTCTCGAACCCCAACTTGGAAGCCAGATTACAACCCATACATTAGAGTTTTCGAGAATCCAACTTGACACAATTGTAGACAACCTAAGCGAGATTAAAACCCAACTGGTAGTTCTTATTTTCAGTAAATATGCATGAAGTTATTTGGTTTCGAAGTTTGTAAAAAACCTGTTTTCAAAAATATAGAAAATTGGAAAATCGCTCGAGACGATGTGCGTCCCGCCAATCCGAACGACGTGGTCACGCACCGTAAGTATCGAAAGGTGCGTAACAGCTTCGTGGTCGTGTGGGCTTTGGCGGAATTCAAATTGGTCGCGTGTGCGCGACGAATTTGATGCGTATCCGTCAAAATTTACCGTATCGTGCACGTTGCAAATTTCTTAATTACTTTTTGCACGTTCGTCAGATCGAGACGAAACTTGTGCCAATAGGACCGTATCATTTTTTTGGTCCTGCATGCCAAGTTTGGTCCGATTCTGAGACCGTTGATAAAATCACCGTTTTGTGGGCCCCACGGTTCCACTCAACGGGCAATTTTGTGCACGGCCCGCCGGAATCCAACTTTGGACATATGGTTGGGTTCGTATCGAAAAACTGGATTCATAGACATGTAGTTTGATGACTTTAGAGGCCGTTGACTCTGGCACGCTTTTCGGTGCAAAACGGGTCCAACGACGGATACCGTTTTGGCCCAAAATTACCGTTTTGCCCCTGTGTCCAGATTTGGACTTAAGGACAGACAATCCTAGCTAATTTGACTATTCTGAAAATAATGGTAATGTTTATTTTAGCTTTTGGGGGCTGTTGTACGGGTTTTGACTATTATGGTACATTGAGTAGTTCAGACTGTCGGTTTCACCAGCAGAGGACCACAGGCGAGTACAGTTTATTGTCTGCATTTCGATATTGATCTTTACTATATTTCATTGATTAGTCATTAGTTATGTGATTATTTTCTATTATAAATTGTTGAGTCGGGAATGAGAAGTACCAAGGATGTGTGATCTGACCTTAGACCGTGTAGACCGTGTTGCATTTATTTATTTCTTGTAGACAGTGTAGACAGTGATTTATTTATTACAAAGTAGACAGTGTAGACCGTGATTATTACTGCATTTAAACTGTGTAGATCGTGATTATTATTTTGTAGACAGTGTTTCTTTATTGTAATATTTTCTGTAGACCGTGTAACTGTAGACCGTGTAACTGTAGACCGTGTAACTTTAGACCGTGTAGACCGTGTCGCATAATTGTTCCGAGATCGATCACATATCAAAGGTACTTCTAACAGTTGGGAAAAGTATTTAGTGTCTATTTATTTATTATTGGTTTTCTGTATTTCCTGTTTATTTTCAAAACTCATGATTGATGTCTAACCTTTATTTTATAGTCATTTTCTTTATTGAAATTGTTTTCAGTGAATTGTGCTCATTCCATTCCTGACTAAAAACCAATATTTTCAGGTTAGCCGTGGATTCACTTAGCATGGGAGATACGGAGATACTTGCAGACAAAAGCCTAGAAACTAGCTAGATAGCGGAGTTGTAGTCATTCCAATATTGTACAAGTTTATATTTTTTACAAATGTAAAACTTGTGATCATTGTAAGTTAAATTAATTATGTGAATGAGTATTATTTGTGATTTTGATCTTCATGGCCGTGACAGCGTTCTACCGCCGACACTGCGGCGTAGGCTGGCTTGGACACGTCTCGTATCCGTTTAAAAAAAAAAGGGTGCGGGTCGTGACAAGTTTTTGTGGTGGCCCATGCAGGTCAGTCTTCGCAAATCACGCGAACTCGTGATGGTACTTAAGTTAGTCGTACTATTGCGAGCCTGCGACTAGAAATGCTCATTCACGAATTAGAAATTAATTTAATTTACGAGAATGACTAGGACTAGGAGTCCCTTATACAAATTTACCAATGGGTAGTCTAGGCCATGCAATGTAGATAAGGAGTTATTATTTTTGATAGTTTATCAGATCCCCATAGGTACATTATTATCTCTTGATACGACGATGTAATCCAATTTGGATAGTTTATTCCCTTGGTAAGGCAGGGCTTCGTAGAATTAATGATCTATCCTTGATAGATTATTCAATTCATTCTCTTGCCTCCTTGGATATCATCACCATATCTTAGTCTGAATTGCCGATTTAAAATCCTATTTGCCGTAAGGGAATAGTTTATAATTCCTGATTCGGTTATTCAAATGTAAATCTCGAGGTAGACTGATCCAAAAATTTTCTCCCATGGTTCGAATACACATGAAAGAGATACCAGAATGTTTGTAGTTCTTTGTCTTCAGTTTATTCCTCCCTGTGCAATCTGTTATTTTAAAGATTGTGACTGATAGGACATATTTATGTCTTATTTCATAGTCAACTTGTTTGAATCTCTAGAAGCTCAGGGATTTATTTACAGATATAGTTACGAGAATGTTAGTTAACTCATACTGGCAGGACAGCAGCGCACTGTCGCCATTTATTTAAATTTTGGAGACTAAGGATTCACTGCAGCCAGCAGCGCACTGGCGAGACACAACCCCTAGAGGTGAAATTAGTTTAAGGAAATATAGGTGATGGGATATTGCCAAAACTATGGCTAGTGGTCCTCTCTTAATCGTTGATACCCTTGAGCCAATATTGGGTAGAGTTAAGAGGTGTTCGATTTTGTATCATGTTGAGTTACGAAACCAAGGGTTTACCACAGCCAGAGTATACGGGCGAGGCGTAATCCGCGGTGAAATGACTTCAAACATGAATACAAGTTTGGGATACCATGGAGGATAGGACAGTGCCCTCTATGTTCTATAAGATCCGAAGCCAATAGTAGTGGAAGTTCTGTGAGATTGGGTAGCGTGTCTCCCGATCTAGCATTCCGTGGTCCTTGTGACCTATCGACGAGGATATTGTTTGATGCCAATAGGTTTACCTAGAATATAGAGTTTAGAGGTTCATAACCCATTATTCGCCAAGGCATTATGGATAAGAAGATAGTAGGATAACCGTGTAAGCAAGAACGCCGGGTAAGGTTTGATTCTCACAAAACTCAAACTACTTGTAACTCCTTTCAAATTCTCGCGTACTTGTAATTTGACTATTTTGACCAATGTTGCTATCACAGCCTAGTTTTGCAAGCTTACTCTTTATCGAGCTTGATTCAAGACATATGTTTATTGGGGACGCCCACTAACTTATTGTCTAATCAGAATCAGTGTATTATGGTCTGATCAACCATGATGCATTTGGTTCGCACTTTATTTAATTACCCTACGTGGATTGAGATATAGATGTCTCTAGGGTCTCATCCACGACTGCATTGACAATTCCTCTTGAATTATATGTTCGCCCTTGAATCACGAAATTGTATTCAGTAACATCTCCCTTGAATTCTTTATTGTTTTTGTCTTTCACCGATTTGGAAAGACGAAAGCTCGTGATGGTAGAGAGATACAGAGTATTTCCATGGCTATGATAATGGTAGGCACAAGTGTAGCTACCAATGGCCAGTCATGTGATTGAGTTACTCATTCTCCCATCGACCCTCAAACTACTATTGAGACTTTCGAGCCATCTGAAATTGAGAACGATTAGGGTTTTACCCTTAGTCAGAATGCCAACCTAGGAGACTATCTATTCTCAAGAAACCAAATATTGTGAGTCTCTAATTATTTGCTGGAAGCTTGCCTTAACTAGCAACCCTTAAGCCTTGAACCAACCCTTCCTCGACTGAAGCCCACAGTTAGACATGAGATGAGTGGACAATAGGGTAATCATTTATCGTGACACTCCTCCCGAGATTGGTTTCCAACAAATATTACTCTAGTTATGTAAGTGTTTGATATTAAGACCTAACTAATGTTGGAACACCACAGTCACTTGTTTAGCTAATACCATAGATTAAATACCCTGTCAAATTGTGATATACCAGTTGTCAACAACAACGCATGATCACTACAGTCCATACCACTAGAACCCTTATGACAATAGTCTGACAGGTTTGACACAACTAGAGATTCACGACTCAGTTGTTAGAAATATTTTCATATGATGTGCCTTAGAGTTGGTTACCCCCGTCGACAACTCATTTATACTGTGGAAGAGTAGGTCATTCTATTTTATCGACCATGTGTCATTGTACACGCACTCGTTTTCTAACTATTGAGGAACGACCCTTGACTTGACTTATATCAACCGTATCCCGTTACGCCATGCCTCATTCTTTATCAACAAGAGTCGGGGTACAGTATCCGGACGTTGAAATTCTTTTGACCTCATTATCCCTAAAACCATATCCTAAATCCTAAGGTGGGTAGACTGTAAGCCTTCTAGAATTTTTGGGGTATGCAAGGATTACCGATTAATTAGAATAATTTCCATTAGGATGATAATTAGTGTCTCATTGGACTCCCACTTTTCATTTAGGTTATTTTGTGTCCCCGGCCGTGTCATTAATATTCGGAGCACAAGACCAGCTGTTACCTTCCAACAAATTTCATATGTAAGATCTAGACGAGTCCACCTTCATCTAGGTATATCATGTCCCACTCAAACACGTCCCCTTGTACTCTATTTTTATGTTACGACTTTCAGGTAGAAAGGACTAACTATAACCCTTACCATGGTACCGATAAACTTCTCGATTATGATTAGGGACTCAACTTCGACTCGAAGCCTTCAACCCAATATATGGTTGTGATCGACTCGAGCCCACTGCGCACATGTCACTAGTGTGCCACTCAATTGTGCCTTCTCGTGCTATTTAAACACAAGAGTCACTAAAGGCATATTTTTGGGCTTTAGGGACCTAGCTAACCAACCCGACTGGCAACTAGCTCAACCACTTGGATCGAAATCTATTCTAGGTTACCCCAACCGAGTAGAAATAGTTCTATCATAGGGATCTTGTCCAGTCCATATAGATTGAAGATCAAGGTTCATCCAACCGACGATTGATGTCCAATCAGGAACCCATTAAGACCCAATAAAACCCATCCATGTGAACCACCATTATTGGAATAGATAAAACCGAACTATTTGAGATAGGTCCCTATACCGATTATTTAGTTCCTACCTCTTAGAATGTGAATTCATTCTTAACCCTTAACCCATTTACCTGGAAGTCGCGATACGATCTTGTATTGCATTTATATTCCTTATTCGTACGTTTAAATAACCACGAAAAAGATCACAATTTTGATTTCTCAAATTCTGTTCTATTATGGAACCTTGTTTAGATTAATTTCGAGGACGGAACCCCGGTATTGCACGGATTGCAAGCTCCTATAAGAAATGAAGGGTTTTCGATTTAGCAAGTGACTGGACTAGAGTAGCCAATTTAGCAAATAAGTCAAGGGGTTTATAAACTTTCTTTCTATCTACATTATTGGATACCTCTACCGCTCTGGAAACTCCATATTCGTTCTTGATTATTTTTTTCTTATCTTCCTGTTCTTCCTATTGTAGAGTAACGAATGGTCATGTTTATTAGAATTTAGCAATATTTCTTATCTACTTGTGTAAATCGGTTGCATGTTAGATTTTGAGAGATGATTATAGTGGCCATAAACAGTAGATATCTATTGCTAGCAATTTAGCAATTAGTTGGGAGATTATAAAGTTTTAGAGACATGAGGATTGAGAGAGTAGTGTGACCAAAGGTGGGTAGAAGTCCTCAGAGTTTCGTGGTACAGAATGGCTAGGAGGATGATATAAACTGTTTTGAGGAAATTTTTTTTTTGGTAGATTTCCTCTTGAAATTTAAGGAATAGTTATGAATTAGAATTTCGAGGACGAAATTATTTTTAAGGTGGGTAGATTTGTAACCCCTCTTCCCAAAATTTTTATAATATATTTTATTTATTTGGAATTAAATGGTAATTTTTATATTTTATAAATAATTATTTGGTTAATTTTTACGGTAGATGATTTTAGCCATAGTAGAATTTTGGAGTACAAGGCGACTAGAAATCGTGGCACGGATAGTGCGATGGCGTGCTTTAACTTGAGTATTAGCCCTGGTAGGGAAGGCCAAGCCATAGTGATGTCCTAACTAGGAAAACCAGGCTAAGTTACGACATAACCCTTACCGAAGGTATTTATTTATTATTTATATTATTGAGTTTTGGGGAGATTGGTTATACCATTTTAGTCCGGACTGGACCCGAACTAAGCCCAAGTCCATGTAGGTCATGCGACGCGTCCAATGACATTCGTGTCGATGTATCTTGGTATGATGGTGTCGTATTATGTCTTAATGATATAAAAATATTTTCTAAGTATTCTTATTTAAATATTATAAATATTATTATTAGTATGATCCAGTGACCATTGTATAAAGTAGGTCCTTGTATACTTGGAGATTATTAGATTGCACAAAATGGTATATACACCATCATGGATTTATTGAGTTACGTTATTTTTATTATTATTGATATTATTATTATTTTATTTTCTATATAATTGAGGTTATTAATATATAACATTATTATATTGTTGCTGGTTAAATTATTTTGGCAAATAAATGTTATACATATATGCCTAATTATATAAATAGGCTCTACATAGGAATATATATGCTATTGGATTTTATTTAGAATTTTATAGAGTATATTATATTAGTGTATATATATACGACTATATATAAATAGATATGAATATATATAGTGTATAATATATATAGTGTATTTTATAGAGTATATTATATATAGTATATGTATATATGAATATATATAGATAGATATGAATATATATATATATATATATATATATATATATATATATATATATATATGAGTTAATGGATATATATATATATATATATATATATATATATATATATATATATATATATATATATATATATATATATATATATATATGTATAGGAAAAAAAAAGAGAAAGAAAAAAAAAGGAAAAACCAACCCAGCTGAGCTCCCCATGAGCCCAGCCCGAGTCAAACCCCCCCCCCAGGCCGAGAACATTTCCCCCACAGGCCTGCTCAGCCGCACCCCTAACAACCGAGAAGCCACATGTAATATGTGCGTATACTTATAACAGAGTATCGAGAGAGAGCGCGAGAGTCCATAGAGAGGGAACCCTAGCCGCGCCACATCGACCCAGTCATCTGGACGAATCGCCCAGTCCCCGGCGACCTCCCCCAGCCTAGAGCGCCGCCGTGCGCGGCCACGATACGTCGGAGCGCGCGCAACAGAGCCGGCAGTGACAGCAGTACGCGGTGCACGAGATGGTTTTTGCGGCGACCGTTCATCGCGTACACGCGATCTTTTCACGTGCCACTTCCTCAGGTAAAGCCCCGACATAACCCTCTCGAACTCTTGTTAGTTAGATCTTGTTGATACGTACTAGTTCGATCGTAGATCGAGTTCCAAAACTCGGAAAAACCTGTCCAAAACAGGAAAGGAAACCCCTCTCGAACCCCAACTTGGAAGCCAGATTACAACCCATACATTAGAGTTTTCGAGAATCCAACTTGACACAATTGTAGACAACCTAAGCGAGATTAAAACCCAACTGGTAGTTCTTATTTTCAGTAAATATGCATGAAGTTATTCGGTTTCGAAGTTTATGAAAAACCTGTTTTCAAAAATATAGAAAATTGGAAAATCGCTCGAGACGACGTGCGTTTCGCCAATCCGGATGACGTGGTCGCGCACCGTAAGTATCGAAAGGTGCATAACAGTTTCGTGGTCGTGTGGGCTTTGGCGGAATTCAAATTGGTCGCGTGTGCGCGACGAATTTGATGCGTATCCGTCAAAATTCACCGTATCGTGCACGTTACAAATTTCTCAGTTATTTTGTGCACGTTCGTCAGATCGAGACAAAACTTGCGCTAATAGGACCGTATCATTTTTCTGGTCCTCCATGCCAAGTTTGGTCCGATTCTGAGACCGTTGATAAAATCATCGTTTTGCGGGCCCTACGGTTCCACTCAACGGGCGATTTTGTGCACGGCCCGCCGGAATCCAATTTTGGACATACGGTTGGGTTCATATCGAAAAACTGGATCCGTAGACATGTAGTTTGATGACTTTAGAGACCGTTGACTCTGGCACGCTTTTCGGTGCAAAACGGATCCAACGGCGGACACCGTTTTGGTCCAAAATTACCGTTTTGCCCCTGTGTCCAGATTGGACTTAAGGACAGGCAATCCTAGCTAATTTGACTATTCTAAAAATAATGGTAATGTTTATTTCAGCTTTCGGGGACTGTTGTACGGGTTTTGACTATTGTGGCACATTGAGTAGTTCAGACTGTCGGTTTCACCAGCAGAGGACCACAGATGAGTACAGTTTATTGTCTGCATTTTGATATTGATCTTTACTATATTTTATTGATTAGTCATTAGTTATGTGATTATTTTCTATTATAAATTGTTGATTCGGGAATGAGAAGTACCAAGGATGTGTGATCTGACCTTAGACCGTGTAGACCGTGTTGCATTTATTTATTTCTTGTAGACAGTGTAGAGAGTGATTTATTTATTACAAAGTAGACAGTGTAGACCGTGATTATTACTGTATTTAAACTGTGTAGATCGTGATTATTATTTTGTAGACAGTGTTTCTTTATTACAATATTTTCTGTAGACCGTGTAACTGTAGACCGTGTAACTGTAGACCGTGTAACTTTAGACCGTGTAGACCGTGTCGCATAATTGTCCCGAGACCGATCACATATCAAAGGTACTTCTAACAGTTGGAGAAAGTATTTAGTGTCTATTTATTTATTATTGGTTTTCTGTATTTCCTATTTATTTTCAAAACTCATGATTGATGTCTAACCTTTGTTTTATAGTCATTTTCTTTATTGAAATTATTTTCAGTGAATTATGCTCGTTCCATTCCTGACTGGAAACCAATATTTTCAGGTTAGCCGTGGATTCACTTAGCATGGGAGATACGGGGATACTTGCAGACAAAAGCCTAGAAACTAGCTAGATAGCGGAGTTGTAGTCATTCCAATATTGTACAAGTTTATATTTTTCTACAAATGTAAAACTTGTGATCATTGTAAGTTAAGTTAATTATGTGAATGAGTATTATTTGTGATTTTGATCTTCATGGCCGTGACAGCGTTCTACCGCCGATACTGCGGCGTAGGCTGGCTTGGACACGTCTCGTATCCGTTAAAAAAAATGGGTGCGGTTCGTGACATTATTCCATTTATTAAGCATGCAGGAATAAGGAGGAAGAAGGACAGTTTCACTTGCCTGCATAAAAGGGTCTTCTTATTCTGGTTGCACACATTCCCCCTAAGCGTAGCTCCACCAGCGAGCCACGTTCCAACACTTAATTCGTCTAGCCAGCTCAGAGAGACTGCATCAGTCTCAACTCTCTTGATCTCCAACACAAGGCACGGTCCAACATTATGATTCCATCCAACAAGCCAACCAAAATGCCTCGCGCGGAGCGGGACATTACACCTTGGCCTAGGCAACTATTCGAGGAAACTACGTCTTGTCGATAAGTTGTCCAATGACCGTTTTGCAGAGTCTTGAAAAATGCTCTCTCTTTTCTAGAACCTTATCATTTCTCTTTTATGTGCGAAACTTAGCATTTCTTTTGAACTTAGTCGATTTACTCACTTAGCCATATCGTTGCGATAAACGTTAATCGATTTATTCATTATTTTGCATAGGCTAAGTGGAATTGCATAAGAAAGCACGTTTTCCATTTTCAATACCGACAGTTTGATAACAAGTGTTTCGTGAAGAATCATGCCACGATTTCTTTGATTCTACACTATTATGACAAGCATTCATTTAACTTCATATTAATTTTGAAATAGAGGGACGAGGCGAAGGAGGTCAGCCACTCGCCTTAGACTTGCTTCAAGCGAGCGACTGGTTGGCGGCGCTGACGTCGCCTACGTGATCACCTGTAATCGCATAAGCAACTAATTAGAACACTGTGTAATTCAAGGAATTTCGATTTGAATGCGAAGCTCGAAAATGCAAGTCACGAAAACCCATCGGAAACATTCACGAAAACCAAAGACAAAGCCAAATCAAGTGCGGCATGAAAATCAAAGCAACTGAAGGTCTCTTCCGACTCAATCGTAGAGCCAATCATTGGGGCGCAACCCGATGAATATAGGACTTGGTTCCGAAGAAGCCATTTTATAACGTGGAATGGATCTTAATTCAACCGTTCCCGTCCGATCGACTCGGCCGATTCCGACCTATCGGTCCCGACCGAATCGATAGCGATAGTGTTCCTTTCTTGCGTACCCCGTAGACAGAAATGGGGCACGATGTAGGGACGGGACACTACATCATAACCAACTAATAAAAAGTTTCATCCTCGAAACTTAAGGATAGAACCTATCTCTACGAGAACAATAAAAAAAATTTCTCATTCATTTCCGATTCAAGCTCCCACGTCGACTCTTCGACCGAATGGTTACGCCAGAGTACGCGGACGAGAGGGATCGCTCGATTTCGCAGCAGCTTATCATTGCGTTCTAAGATTTGAACTGGCTCTTCAACGTAGGATAAGTTAGACTTTAGCTCCAACTGGCCAAAATCTACAACGTGGCTAGGTCGTGCACGTACTTCCGCAACTGAGAGACGTGGAAGACATTGTGTACACCTTCTAGCACCGACGATAGGATAATTTTATAGGCCATTGGGGTGACCCGCTCGAGTATTTTGAACGGCCCAACGAATCTCGGACTCAACTTTCTCTTTGCGCCGAACCGAGTAACTCGTCGCATGGGCGACACTTTAAGAAATATGTGATCGCCTTCTTGAAACTCGAGGGGCCGACGATGAACATCCGTATAACTTTTCTGACGACTCTGTGCGGTCTTTAATCTTTCTCGAATGAGCCGAACTTTTTGCACAGTCTGTTCCACCAGTTTCGGATCGAAAATCTGCCGCTCTCCGACTTCGTCCCAGCAAATGGGTGATCGACACTTTCGTCTGTACAAGGCTTCATACGGCGCCATTTGGATGCTGGATTGATAGCTATTGTTGTATGCAAATTCAGCCAGAGGTAGATGAACATCCCAGCTTGATTTGAAGTCAATTGCGCAGAGTCGTAGCATGTCTTCGAGAATCTGATTGACGCGCTCCGTTTGGCCATCGGTCTGAGGATGATAAGTCGAGCTGAACTGTAACTTTGTACCTAGAGCCGACTGAAGGCTACTCCAGAATTGTGATATATACCGTGAATCCCGATCAGAGACGATGGATACTGGAACTCTGTACAGCCGTACTATCTCATCAAGATAAATCTGCGCCAGGCGATCAATGCTCCAAGTAACTTTAATGATAATGAAGTGCGCTGACTTGGTTAGTCGATCGACGATGACCCAGAAGACATTATTTTCCCGCGGCGTCTTCGGCAGACCAACAATAAAATCCATGCACACGTGCTGCCACTTCCATTCCAGAATTGCCAGATTCTGCATCTCTCCGTCCGGTCTCTGGTGCTCAGCTTTCACCTGCTGACATGCCATGCATTGCGACACGAAGAGTGCCATATCTCTTTTTATTCCGTGCTACCAGAAGTTTGTGCGGAGGTCCTTGTACATCTTCGTGCTATCGGGATGCAAGGTGTACTTCGCATAGTGTGCCTCCGACAATATCTCCTTTCTAAGTTCTGAATTATCCGGAACGCATAGCCTACCCTTCAATCGAAACATGCCGATTTTGCCTTCCGCAAAGTCGTTCGTCCTACCCGTCGAGATTAGCTCTCACATTTTCTTCAGGTACGGATCGTCCTTCTGAGCGGCCTTGATCTTTTCTACAAGCTTGGCTCTAACTGCAACTTTGCCAACTGTACATTCCTAAATCGGACTCGAAGTTCGATGCCCATCTCTTCTAGGTCGCGTAGCAGTCTGCGGTCGATGGATAGCGAGGCAATATACTTCCGACTCAGAGCGTCCGCCACAACATTTCCCTTTGCTGGCGTATAGTCAATAGTCAAGTCGTAATCTTTGATCAGTTCAAGCCAACGCCTTTACCGCAAGTTCAGTTTCTTCTGCATGAATAGATACTTGAGGCTCTTATGATCGGTATAGATCGTGCACGCCACGCCAAAAAGATAGTGATGCCACAATTTCAACGCGAACACAATTACCGCTAACTCCAGGTCATGAATAGGGAAGTTTTTTTTGTGCGGCTTTAGCTGTCGGGAAGCAAAAGAGATCACCTTATTCCGCTGCATCAGCACACACCCCAAGCCCTAACCGGAAATATCGCTAAATATCTGAAAACCCTCAGTCCCTTCTGGAAGTGCGAGTATCAGGACTGAGATGAGCCGTTGCTTTAATTCCTGGAAGGAAGCTTCGCAGTCGTCTGACCATTCAAATACGACTCCTTTCTGGGTGAGGCGAGTCAGAGGCGATGCAATCTTCGTGAAGTCTTTCACGAAGCGTCGGTAGTATCCCGCTAAGCCAAGAAAACTTTGAATCGTGCCGACGGACGTTGGCCATTTCCAATCGACAACGACTTCAACTTTCTTTGGATCGACTGCAATGCCTTCAGCTGAAATAATGTGTTCGAGGAATGCGACGCTGCCCAGCCAGAATTCACATTTGCTTCGCTTCGCATATAACTAATTTTCTCGAAGGGTCTGAAGCACGGTCCGTAGATGCTCAGTGTGTTGATGCCTATTCTTCAAGTAGACGAGTATATCGTCGATAAAGACTACTACGAACTTGTCGAGTAATGGTCAGAACACCCGATTCATCAAATCCATGAAAGCAGCAGGGACATTCGCTAGGCCGAACGACATTACCATGAATTCGTAATGGTCGTATCGAGTGCGAAAGGCAGACTTTGGCACATCGTCCGGCTTGATCTTGAGTTGATGGTAACCCGAACGCAGATCAATTTTAGAGAACACCGTAGCTCATTGCAGCTGATCAAACAGATCGTCTATGCGGGGCATGAGGTATTTGTTCCGGACGTTGGCTTTATTCAGCTTACGGTAATCGATACAAAGATGAGTTTGCCATCCTTTTTCTTAACGAACAGCACGGGCACTCCCCATGGCGAGACGCTGGGTCGAATGAATCCCTTGTCGAGCAACTCTTACAACTGTACTTTAAGTTTTTTAAGCTCTGCAGGGGCCATTCTGTTCGGGGCTTTTGAGATCGGTCGGGTATCAGGGAATGTATCAATAGTAAACACAATCTCTCGATCGGGTGGCATGCCGGGCAGTTCGTCCAGGAACACATCTGAAAATTCTGCCACAAGATGGGTCTGACCCGTGTTTACACCATCCTGTCGCATGTCTCGAACGGACGCTAGATAGCCTTCGCACCCGGAATACAGCATCCGTCGAGCAGATATTGCAGAGATCACCATACAGGTCGACGAAGCCTTACCACACGAATAGCAGAATTCAGGCACTCCAGGTATACGAAATGTGACCCTCTTTTTAGCACAGTCTATAGTTACATTGTACGGACCGAGCCAATCCATCCCCAGAATGATGTCGTAGTCCTTAATATATAGAACTATCGCATCAAGAATGATCTTTTGACCACCTATACAGATGATTCCACCTCTATAGACTAAATTTACAAGTAGTGGCATATCCGACGGTACGTTAATAGTAAGATCGAGACCAAGCGGTATCAGGGGGAATTTGTGCTCGGCGGTGAAGTCCGCCGATATAAAACTATGCGTGGCTGTAGAATCCCAAAAAAATTTATTATTATTTATTATTATTTTATTAGACTTAAAAATGAATTTATGCAATTATTGATTTTTTATTTATTTAATTATTATATTTTGCAACCTGTTGTACAATTTTTGAACTCGGAAAAAGGTGTGTGGTATAACTTCACCAAAACCACAATATGACTATTTTTGTTATTTTATATTTTTAAAGTTATGCTATGGTGATCAAATAAACATATTATAGCAGCAAAGTGGCCGACCCCCTTTACAAAGAACCAACAACATTAGCAGTAGCAGCGCTATTTAAGCCGAAACACCCATCCCCCTATATATATATATATACACATATATATATGTATTTGACTCTAAAGAAGAACCCTAACCAAATTCTTTTTCCTCTCTCCTCCGCTCACCATCGGCCAACTCCTCCCCTCCGCGAGCACAGCAACACCCCGCGACAGCGGCGACGGAAACGACGACGACAACAACAACAGATTCCCACTTTAAGGTATTCCACTTCCCCGATCGATTTCTCTGTCAATTCTACTCCGTTTTTAGATCCGTAAATTTGTGTAGAAAGCCCACATGACCCTCTTCGAGATCCCCCAGGTGGATTTCGACATGGCCATCCAACTTGCTCGAAAAATCGAAACGAAGTTGGAGAAAAAACCACTTTTCTGAAATATTAAAAACTGTTTTAAAACACCAACTTGTCGGCCACTTTTCTTTCTGTATAATAGGATTTTATAAAAACTAATTGAAGGCAGTGAATAAAAATATAACCGAGATTGTAACGCACCTTCTGGATTCACTTTTCATCTAGTATGTAGAAAGTTACACGTTGTTAAAGTTTTCCGAAAAAATTGTAAATTCTATTTTCAAAAAGTGGAAAAACACCCGATACGGCGTGCGCCCCAACAAACCGGACGACGTGGTCGCCCACTATACACATCGAAAGGCGCGTATAGATGTTGTCGACGTGTGGGAACTGACGGAACCCGATTTCGTTGCATGTGCACGACGAAATCAGTACGTATCCGTCGTGATACCCCGTATCGACCCTTTGCAAATTAAGTCACAACTTTGTGCACGCTCATCATATCGCGATGAAACTTGTGCCATTGGACTCAAAATATTTTTTTGGTCCTGTGAGCCAAGTTTGGTCCGATTCTGAGACTGTTGATCGGAACGCTATTTTGGCGGGCCCACAATCCCACTCAACGGACGATTTTGTGCACAGCCCACCGGAATCCAAAATTGGACATACCGTTGGGTTCGTCTCATCAAAACAAATCTGTAGACATATAGTTTGACGACTTTAGAGACCGTAGATATTGGCACGCATTTCGGTGCAAAGCGGATCCAACGGCGGACATCGTTTTGACCAGAAATTACGAAATTGCCCCTGTTCCAGAATTTGACTTTTGGACAGGCGTTTCCTAGGCATATATTTTATTCCAAACTCGTTCGTGATGTTTGTTTCAGCATCCGGAGCTTCTTATGGATTTTGACTTTCGTGTTGACGATTTTGATTGTTGGATTTTGCTGCTTCTCGCACCACCCACAGGCAAGATACCTTGTCTTAATTACTGTTTATAATTAGATGCATCTTTATTTGTTTATTTACTGCACATTTATTATTTGTTTCAGTTGGATCCATTACTTGCTATTTTTAGTTCACTTTATTTTGCTTTCAGTTATTTTTCCTTCTTGCCTTTTTGTTTGCATATGGACCTAGTCTTAGCGAACTACCTTCTGTTAGTGACCTTGGAAGGGAGAAGATAATTAAATGTATGGGCTACCCAAATCCAAAAGCTGTAGTAACTGCGTACTACGGTAGTCGAGTCGCGAGGGTCACTAGCCTCGAGCTATGTGGACTGATGGGTCACGTGGGCCGCTAGCCTCGAGTTATGCCGGCTGATAGTATTGGTACTTGACGTGTACGTGTTGAGAGTTGTTAACTTGTCCTGGGGGAGTCAGCCTTCACCTGCCCATACATCGATATGTCTTCTAAATTGCCTACTAGAAAGGTTAGGAGATCTTAGCAAATTTCATGTTCCAATCATGGCATGGAAAAATGTCACATCGCGGAATAGTAAGTTACCCCTTGTTCTTGTTTGGTTGTAGGGGTAGCCTACTGTTCCGATGATGGGATATTGAGCCGTGTTATAGTTTGGACACTTTTACTTTATCTTTATTTTATGGTGCATTTATATTCAGTTCATATGGCATGTTCTTCCTGTACCTTGTTACGTTCCTCTGAGGACCTGGTTATCTCTCCAGGTGTGTGTGCTTCTGTGATATTGCAGGTGTTCTAGTCGAGGTCGTGATCTTCTCCATCCCTTCGAAGATGATTACACTTGGCTTGTCTTATTATTCCATCTATTCCTTCTTGTACCTTTTATTTGAGATAGTTGGTTGTGGACTTTGTCTCCACCCAACGTATTGTACAAAGACTTATTACAGTTGATTATATCTTTTATTCTTCATTTGTGGATGAGATTAGATTACTCTTGGTTTACTGCATTTTATAGCTTATGTATTCATACGAGGTTTCTATACATTGGAGTATACTTCGTATGTATGTAGCTGGCATGGATACGTACCTAGTCCTAAGTATTTTGGGACTGGGGCGTTACAGTGGCACCTGAATCAAACAATACACAAGCAGGTTTATTATTGAATTGCAGTATACATGTCACGACTGTGTCAGATGCGAACGCTTCGTCTCGAGTCATGGCGTAGACGCGGCCCTGAGCATTTTAGTCATTTAATTCATGCTTTAATTTTGGAGATTTTAATCATTTTAAATTTTTAAGCCATGACTTGTGATTTTGATATTTTACTAGTGAAACCCTAGAGACTGTTTGACCTAGAGCCTAACCATGTGATTAGGATGTTTTCAGTATCATTTCTGGCCTAAGGGTATTTTGGTCATTGGACCTCTTT